>QEOT01000675.1:858691-929572 GCA_003123785.1 Pterocarya stenoptera
GTGTAATCTTCTCATTCTTTGTTCTGTCGCTTGAAGAAATGGATCCCAACTATAAAGGAACAGTGGGTAGTACTAAAAAGGAACACTGAACCACATGTCCAGACACTCAGGAAAAAAACCATTGAAGTTTATGAGGCATCAAAGACCAAAGTAACTCCACATCTTGTCCAAGTGCAAAAATTTATTGATCCTTACTTTCAGGTAAATTTAATGTTTTAGCGTCCTTGGTTATCTGTTCTAGTAACACGAATCTGAAAAGAATTCTTTATGGGTGACAGGATGCGAAGAAGTTCAGCAAACCTTATATTGATCAAATTGCGGATGTGGCAAAACCTCATGTTGAAAAAGTACAAGTGGCGATAAAGCCCTATACAAAGGAAGTAGTTTATGCCTATGGGGAGTTTCTGAAATCCGCAACTACCTACCACCATCAGGTTTGAATATCAGTTACTGTTGTTTGTTTACCCCAATTTTAGTGTTTTTACTTGTAAGGTACCTGTGCTCAAATATGTGGTAAAGGAATATCATAGTGTTTTCAGTAATAATGTGTTTTTCTATTTTCTTATGCTTTGTTAAGATGCAAGTGACTGTGCAAGAGATGCTGAAAAGGCATGAACTGACAAGACCTCTTGCTACTAAAGAGTTGGAGTGGTTTGCGGTATGTGATGGTTTTGTACTTTCTTCTCTTATTTGCTTTGTCAAATCTAGTTATTTAGCTGCACATTACTTGACATGGACCATGTGACTTACTAGTGAGCTAAATGGTGCAGGCTTCTGCTTTGTTGGCCCTACCCATCATCATACTCTTCAGAATTGTTTCCACCATTTTCTAGTCAGTTTCTCAATTAGCTCCTTTATATTCTGCGCCTGTCTCTTTGTCAAAGGATTGACAACATATTTTCACTTGTTTGTTCTTGAACTTCTAAAACTTTTGTAACACGGTTTTATATGCCTGATCTCTGCAGCAAAAAGGTGAAGAAACCTACTCGAAATGCTCACACCAACCATGCACGTCGTAAGGCTAAACGGGTCCATCCAGACAAGTAGAGTACGACGTGTTCATCCACTGCTTTTTATATTCAGGGCAGGGGACTATTTAAGGTATGCTTCATACTAATTGTTTTGAAGAGTATTCTATATATTTGTGTTCCCTGGATTTCATAGGCCTGGAATTGAAATACATTGATGTATGGATGATACATCCAAAAAAGATTTCACCTTCCCTGTTATTAGCCATATGTTTTTATGATTGATGTTTAAGTAGCATAATATCTCGCACACTGTTTAAATTGTCATCACCTTCATGTTGTTTACCACTTAAGATGAGGATTTACTTAATACACTCTTGAACCAAGATTCAAAAACCTGATTTGTATATCGTACCGTTGATCTGCTTGAGCTGCTACATTGATGTCATATCCCTTCCCTTGCTTTATTGTTGCGTGACTCTTAATGCTTCCATTCTCGATTGTTACCCCTTGTTTTTATTAGGTAATCAATAAGTTTTATTCATAAGAAAAAAAGACAGTCTCAGGATGTATACATGAGAAGTACCTAACTAGTGTTTACATTAATCGAAAGTAGAAAATCAATGACCCCCGCCCATAAGAACAAGATTCTAAGAAAGAAAACTTTAAGCTCATTCATTGTCCTTTCGTGATCTTCGAAGCTTCTATCATTTCTCTCCGCCTCTAAATGCACAGTTACTCATCTTGTTACATCCACACCTTCTATCATTTCTCTGCGTGAATCACTAATTCTAGTTTCTCTCCATGAGGGGTTATGTCAACTACAGCAGGAAAGACGATTGGCTGCCATAATAATCTTTATTAGAAATGACGGACAATATATATGCAGAAAGCAGTTTGGAAATGAAAACCCACGGCTTTTTCAATCAAGAGCCAGTGGATCAAATGCTGTCCAGAGAGCTTACTCAAAAGTGGAGATATAACGCATAGAGTGATCACCTCTGCATGGCATACACTTGTTTAGCTATTTTAATAGTAGTGTTATATGGATTTGCTTTGATTTTGTATGATTTGTTGTTTTGTTCATTGATGCGACTGAATACCGAATTTCCTTTTACTGCAGATGGAGGTGCACTCTTGGCATGGGCTTTCTAGCTATCTACTTGTCAGTGTACTTTTTTTTGTTTTGAAGATCCTGCCCTTGGTTTGATCGTTTTGGTTTTTTTGTGAAGAAAAGTTTTAGAAACTTCATCACACGATAGTTTGACAGGTAGTTCAGGTATCATGGGCAGTGTTGTTGATGTTGATAGAGGGGTAGCTTTTTTTTTCTTTTTTTTTTTTTTTGGGGTTCACGAGATATATTCTTCAATATAAAATTGTCCGCAGAATTATATTTTCTGTGCCTGATTAACGACGGCAATTCTCCATCTTAAGATACTTATTTATGTATTCTTATTATTGGATTGGACGGTCAAAAGGGGCCAATATGAATTTAATAAGTACTCCACATATATATTTTGTTTCCGGTTTTATTCTTCCCCCGCGTTTTTCTTGTACGGAAATGAAGTATTGACGCTTGGGAGATGCGGTGCTCGAGACATGCGCTGTGTCACATCAAATTATTCTGGTCCGGATTATGTAGGTTATAGGTTGGACAATGGATTAAACAAATTAACGTCTTCAAGTTCACAAGTTGTAGTTCTTGTCCGAACACGAACTTGAAGAGATCGAGTACTGGAATAAATAATAATAGATATATGAAATGGTCACTGTATAAGGCCTATTTTATATGTTTTTATTTTATTTTATTTGGGACTTTTAATTTGAGGCTAGAGTTTAAAGAGAGATGTTTGAAAAATAAAAACATGTGTAACTCAAAATGGTCTTAATTTGAGTAACTATGTTCACGTAGAAAGCGAATGTTTGTGAATAATAATAAAAAGTAAGTGAGAAGTAATAATAGAATATTAAATAGTAGTAAAAAGTATATGAGAAGTAATGAATAGTAGTAAAAATAAGTGAAAAGTAATACGAGTACTAAAGGTACTCTGATTAGCCAAACCTAGCCTGACTAATGAGAATACTTCAAGTACTCTCAAATATTTTTATTATTATTCTTTATTTTATTATTATTTTTTACTTATTTAATTTTTTTACTATTTATTATTTTTCACTTACTTTTACTACTATTCAATATTCTATTATTAATTTTTTATTATTATTCACAAATATTATCAAACACTTTCACTGTCCAAACTTAGCGCAAATAGAAAGACTTTCATTGTCGTCCTAAGTCCTTACTTCTTGAGCTGCACCTTTTGCACCGGCCGTCCTCACAATCCCATCGCTCACACATTGACGAATTGGGTCCTGCCAAGTGTAATCACGCGGGAGCACTCAGAGCGCTGTAGAGGGTATTTTGTGCAGTTTGCGGATTGACCATCGAATTAAAGGACGTTGGTTTTGTGGTGGCCGTGAGCCTTCTCATTTTGTGGTGAAATATTTAGGCTCTGTGAGAACCTTTGGAGGCTGCGGGTTGTTTGGGATTTGGTGGCGAGTGAAAGTATATGGGTTTTTTAGTAGCTTCGAGGATGCGGATGCATGGGGTGGCATCCGGTGATTCATGGTCATCAGTTTGTGGTTTTGGATTATTTCGTTGGCAAAGATTTCCAATAACAATCACATATCCAAATAATCTTATACGTACGTACGTACGTACATCTTTATCCAAAGTTTGACCCAACAACAAAAGGATATTGATTTTGGAAGGGACATTTGAGCTCCATAATTTTATCTAAAAGATAAAGTCAAGGAGATGACTCAGACTCCTAAAAAGAGATAGACACAGACTCCTAACAAGAGATTGACTTAGTCTTCTAAAAAGAGATGGATTTAGACTCCTAACAAGAGATAGACTCAGTCTCTTAAAAAGAGATGGACTCAGACTCTTAACAAGAGATAGACTCACACTCCTAGCAGGAGATGGACTCACACTCACACTCTTAAAAGGAAAAGGTTTCCCAATGCAAATTGAACTCTATCAACCTCTATAAATAGCCTACAAGAGGTAACAAAATGGGGACTTGAACTAAACTTGATTTACTTTTTCTTTAGATATATTTATTCTCATATTGCTATACTGACTTTGGCATCGGAGACTCTACAGGGCAACCAAGGCCGCCCCTTTATTTATTGCAGGTGATCATTGTGGTTGGTGGTGTGAAATACGTCCTTTACAGTGGCGCCGTCTGTGGGATCCTTTGCAAACTTAAATAGGATTTTCACAAGTCAACTATCACGGGATCACATGCAAATCGCAATCATCTACGAAAGTCCAGGTTCTTTAACTCATTAGAGCATCTCCAAAAAAAATAGCATATACGAATTTTATGTACTAATCTATTATTTTTCTTTTATTTCATTAATTTTGGTGTATATATATATTCTGGAGGATGCTTTTCATGTACATAACATGATTTGCTCAACTTTTTGAAACTCTCCTTTGTAAATTAATCATCTCGTTCTTGTTCTATAGAAAAGGAAAACTTTTTCACTCTCTTTCTTGACACAGAGAGAGAGAGAGAAGAGAATTAGTAGTCTGTAATTTACTAATTTGTATAAGTAGTGGTGGTGAGAGAAAAATATATATATTTCTGTGTCATTTTGTGAACGAATATATTCAAATTCACTAAACTGGAAACCAAAAGCATAGTTTCTTCTTGAGTAGCATGAGAAGATATCTGCTCATTGCCAAACACAGCCGAATAAAGGTTTTACCTTTGTTGTTTATATATGTTTCCTCACATTTCCAGGCCAGGAACGCTACGTCATTTACAACTGTAGGAATGAAAGAAAAGGTACTCGACATATAATCTTGCCTATGCATTAGCGTGAGAATCTCACCATTGGAAGCATTATTTATTACGTTGAGAATTCGTGGTATATTCTGATCATTTTTGGGTGAAATTGTCAAGCATGTAAACCGTAAAATCTCATCGTTTAAATGTACTAATCTGGTAGATAGTATAAACGATTATTTTATTTTTCTTTTAGCAAAGAAAAAAAGAAATATTGTTTTCTTTTATTTTTAATTTTTTGGAGGTTGAGAGGGAATATACAAAATTTGTCACTCTCTCCACTTTGAAATCTAGACTATCTAGTACCGCTCTACTAAGTACTCTCAAGTTTGCTCTGACAAGAACTAGGGCAAGACGAGTAGATTTCTCGTTTGTGTCTTGGATCTCGATTATCCTTGAGTAAGGATTTGAGCTGGGAGCATTCTTATGGAGAATAGGATTTTTGAGTGATTTATGGGAACGAAACTTAGGTTTGGCTCTCGTTGATGATCACAAATTGTTTTGATGGGGAAAGCTCTCTGCTACGATGGCCAAAAGACAGAAGTCTCTAAAAGGTTAAACAATAGGATCTGTGATGTCTTCTCTGATGGAGTACATTTTGCAAATCCAATTTCCTCCTTGAGGACACATGAATCTAACTTGGTAGAAGGTGTTTTACGAATGTTGCAAGGATTTTTTAGTTCCATGTTCTATTGGGACCAGAATCATAATAAAAAGTTTTTATGCTAAAACTGGAATAGATGTGACTCACTTTTCCCATACAAACCTCCTCACTATTTATGTTTACTGTTTGGTATGATATTTCCTTCTAATGTGAAATTATGGATGACTCTTGGGTTTTCCACGGGCTAAGGTACTACTAGCCTTAAGCCCAGAAATAAGTAATTTTGTTGCGGTTCTAGAATATGGGTGCCGAATTTCGATTTTATTGGCCAGGGTTATGAGTTGTAAAATTTGGAGGCTTATGGATTAGAATGAGAGTATGGCTTATAAAGTTGAACCATGATATATACACAAAAAAGATAGAGGACAAACAATTATGGGTCAAGAGCTCAAAGACGGGCAATTTTCCTATGCAAAAATTGTTTTAGTAGCAAATGATCTCAATCAGAACAAATTACTCGAGTTTGTCTCTTTCAAACTTGCTATTGTTACTAACAAATTCAGTTTTTTGAAGATTTTCCTCGCAAAATTCATCAAGGTTTCACAAAGACTAGTGTCTATACATCTTGGGAATATATTTCGTTGGAAATCACCTATGTGGCGTGAAACACCAGCTGCCTCTCCTCTCAAGCATTGTTCGCCATCTTAAATTGTTGTCGTCAGAATAGATCGTTCGGTATTACGGGTGTCCCATGTCCTCATTGTTGCCAAAGCATGGTGACCAACGAGAATCGCCCATGTATCACCAGCATTCACCACACTCTAGCGGAGTGGCTCAGGTTCACAAATCTCAAATTGTAATTTGTATTATACTTACCTATTTTGTTTTAGTGAAAATCTCTCAAGATGCGGAGCAATTAAGAAGGACGTGGAGGTCAAAGAACTCCGCCACCCACTCAGAAATCAAGAAGGGCGTGGAGGTCAAAGAACCCCACGACCCACTCAGCAACAAGACTGGCGCCTCTTGGCGAGTAACAAAATCGACATCTTTACCATACAACTAGACTAAGGTCTCTATGGAAAGCATATGTGGTATTGTCGTTGCCTAGCTACTTGAGGGCATTGTCCATCTATCGCCAACCTTCACCGCACTTTAGCGAGATGACTCAGGTTCACAAATCTCAAACTTGTAATTTATATTACACTTAACCCATTTGGTTTTTCGTAAGAACTTATCAGGACATGGTGCAAGCCAACAGGCAGGAAAGGTTAGGGATCGCCTGACCTCCTCCAAAAGATCTTCGAACAAACGAGCGTGGAGGTCAAAAGACCACACGACCCTCTCCAAAAAGGGCGCGAAGGTCATCAGACCACCCCATCCTTAAACACCAAGAGCAAGCCTTAGCAACTTGTGGTGCCATGCAAAAAAGGCGAGGAGGTCATCAGACCAAGCCATCCCTAAACACCAAAAGCAAGCCTTAGCAGCTTGTGGTGCCATGCAAAAAGAGCGCGGAGGTAATCAGACCACATCACCCTAAACACCAATAACTAGCCTTAGCAACTTGTGGTGCCATGTAAAGAGGGTGTGGAAGTCAGAAGACCGCACGACCCTCTTTAAAGTTAGCCACCAAAAGTCGAGTTATACACTTGTGATGCAAGTCAACAGGCGAGAAAGGTCAGGGACTGCCTGACCTCCCAAGTGCCTAACAGGCAGGCAAATCTCTAGATAACTCGATCTCTCTCTTAGGCAGCAATACAAGCACAACATATTCTCTAGCAAAAGCGTGAGTGTTTATACTTGCGCCACAACCGCCTCGAGCGGGTGACCTTTAGGAACGAGCCACCAGGCTCTGCAACCGCTTCGAGTGGGTTACCTTTAGGAACGAGCTACCATGCTCCACAACCGCCTCGAGTGGGTTACCTTTGGGAACAAGCCACCAGGCTTTACAACCGCCTCGAGCGGGTTATCTTCGAGAATAGGCCAACAGGCTCAACAACCGCCTAAGGTGGATTCAGGGAGTCGACGGGCTCTCTGACCACTTAAATGCAGGTTACTACAAATAAACTACAAAACGAGAACACTAACAGAAATTTACACCAAGGGGCAGGAAATCCACTACAACTTACAAACAAAAATAATCACTCTTCCTCGACAATAAACAATCTCTCAGGCAAACATTTACACAAACAAAAAAACTCAAAATCGAGCTCTACGCTCACACCCAATGTGGTTGAGTACATCTCCCGCCTATCTTTCCAAGTTGAGCCCCTCACCGCTTAGCATGAAACAAACTGAAAACCAAGGACCGAATGAGAAACCAATGACCAATTTTCTAAATTTATTTTGCAGATTATTGACTTGAAGATTCTCAAGGCCTTCTAAGGCTTCACGGCTACCAGAATTGCTTTTTCTGCAGGTTACCTTCATCATTGTTGACTTGAAGACTCCTAAGATAGTCAAAAAGTTGAGCCTCATTCACTGTGCAACCAACTATTAGCTAAGCAAAAGAAAGTAAAGACACACACACGTACTAACTAGCATGGATCCTTGGCGGGGTAGGAAAAAACAAAAGTAAGCAGGCGCTTATGAGCCAGCAAGGTGAAAGGTAAGTACAGAGAATGCAAAGTATTTAATTTCCCATGTGCCAGCACAAAGAAAATTAGCGGGGTAACTGGAAGGGATATTTGAGCCCCACAATTCTAGTTAGGAGATAAAGTCAAGAAGATGACTCAGATTCTTAAAAAGAGATAGACACATACTCCTAACAAGAGATAGACTCAGTCTCCTAAGAAGAGTTGGACTCAGACTCCTAACAAGAGATAGACTCAGTCTCCTAAGAAGAGATGAACTCAGACTCTTAACAGGAAATTGACTCACACTCCTAACAGGAGATAGACTCACACTCACACTCCTAAAAGGAAAAGGTTTTCCAATGCAAATTGAACTCTATCAACCTCTATAAATAGCCTACAAGAGGTAACAAAATGGAGACTTGAACTAAACTTGATTTACTTTTTCTTTAGATATATTTATTCTCATATTGCTATACTGACTTTGGCATCGGAGACTCTACAGGACAACCAAGGCTACCTTTTTATTTATTACAGGTGATTATTGTGGTTGGTGGTGTAAAACACATCATTTACAGATTTATCAAAATTAAGACCAAAAGGAAGCGAGGAAATGTAGCTTGTCCAGGTTTGACAAGTTTCAAAGATCATGCATATGTGCATGTAATTAACGGCCGAATAGCCTGCCCAAACACTGTGGGAGAAATGAATATGGCTAATTTTTTATTTTTATTCTGCGCAGTGGGCACGACCCAATTCTCGGGACTTTATAGGTTTAAGGGCATACGTATCATCTAGGCCGGCTCGAGAATATATAGCATTCATCAAGCGCAATGGCCGCTTCGTATGCTCCAATACCATTGTCTTGAAGGTACTGTTTGTTCCCTTGCACAAATATAACTATGAAACCACGATCTTAATTCCTCTTTCAGGTCCACAATTTAATTCCTTTCGAAAGCAAGTACTTAAACATGCAGAAACAGATCGTAAGAGTACTACGTACGATTGCCGCACCTTGTCTTTTCTTTCTAAATTGATAATAATAAAACTAGACTAAATTGCTAGCTGATCCCGCATTCTGTTCCTTGTTCCCCCCCATTAATAGGGAGGCCAGTAGTTTTCTAGATCCAGGCAATGATCCATGCCCATATATCTGTTGCTGGGCGGGCCGTTTCCATGATTCATTTCCGTACCATAGCCTGAAGTCTGATCAGCAGCAAGAGGATTACTAGTCATCATGGAGGAAGACACATCATGTTGATGATGATGATTCATTGCGAGAGATGGTGGTGCTGGTGCTGGTGCTGGTGCTGGGGGCATGGACCGGAAAACTGGTTGAGACGTTCCTGCTCCACCTCCAAGATTCAAATTTAAACCTGATATTGTGAAGCATCCTCCAGCACCAAGCTGCGGATAGTTTAACTGGGGTTGCATTGGCAGCTGGTTGACATGACTAGTTGATCCGCCGCCTCTGAAAACCCGCGTGAGCTCCGCTAGTTCTGCACTGCTCACGTAATTCCTTCCATAATGGAACTGTCCCGCAGGATCTCCCAGCTGCATCATTTGCTGTACTGGCACGGCACTTGGACCTATTTCGAGGTTGTAGGGGTTCAGCACAGCTCTTGACTGGTTCGAAGGGAATTTTTTTGTGCCTGCGCTCTTCTGGAAGACTCGGCAAACCACCCATTCATCCTGCTGTACGTATGCAACAAAGTTTCAGGCCTAGTACTTCCACATGCAATAAGCTATAATATTTGGAGACAAGTATGCATTTTTTCTATACTTACACGTTCATTTATATATCTAGAATTTTCCTAAGACGCAGCTTAATTTTTTTTTTTTGTTTTTCAGTCAATAGGCTGATCTTGTTCTTTACAAGATCAAATTATAAAGGAGAGGACACCATGCAAGTTGTAACTTGATGACGTACGTTTGTAACTTAATTACCAAAGAAATTCATACAATAATTTCCTTTAATTACTTGCTTTAATTTTCGGGCCTAAATCTTGAATTTTCAGGTTTCACCAGTATATGCATGTATTTTTTCACGTGCGACGCCTATATAAATATATATATATATATATACTACCTACTTTGTAGACTTATAAATTGCATGCACTGTTGTTTAGCTTTGACATTTCATGCTCGGAGTATATGTCTTTGCATGCAACTCCTATTACGTGCTCATGGGACAAATTAGCAGCTTAATCATGTCGTTTGAACTTGAAGTATGAAAAATACTAAATATTTAAGATGCTACAAGTTTTCTTACAAAAATTTTATAAATTGAGTCACTAGCTCGATAGTCTTGTTTTTTTAAAAAAAAAAAAATCTAAAAGTTAGTATAACTGCCATGGCCAATATATATCGCTTGTACGTATGATCTATATATATATATTTATATTTATATATACATGATGCATGCTCTGTTGATCGAAGAACAAATGTGCGTTCTACGTGTGTGTGTGTGTGTATATATGACTATATATATATATGCCAAACTTTGCATTAAGAGCTAATAATTAAAATGTTACGCTTAATTTTAGAAGCTAGAGCTTTAATTTCTTGTCTCGTGTTCCAGAAATAAATGTGCTGGAGAGTAATATTATTTTCCTCCATACGAGTACGTAAAGATCTATAGATATATATGACCAAAAACTTTGTGTGTGTCTGTGTGTGTGAGAGAGAGAGAGAGAGAGAGAGAGAGAGAGAGAGAGAGAGAGAGAGAGAGAGAGAGAGAGAGAGAGAGCTGTTGATAATACAATTAGTTTCGTAACTCTGCTGCAAAAACATTGTTAAGAAATCAATTTTAGTAGTTCTGGCCTGCAGCTTCAGCAACAAAAGTAAGGGCTGACGTCATATTATATATTCAAAAATCTTATCTGCATTCACTTTTGCGTATTTTTTGTAAACTCTACTAATATGATTGACTGCATCACTTTAAAAATATAGAAAATATCACATTAATAGAATGGATAAAGAATACATAAAAATGACTAGTGTATATATGTAACAGAACTCTTAAATATTTCATGTTATATATTGTGGTTTTTGCAATTGTTTTTTAGTAGTCTCTTCCGAGTACGTCCTGTGAATTCATATATACATATATGTTTGTGTATATATATATTTATATCACGTCCTTGAACATATCACTTGCATTTATTCACCTAATTTTTGTGCACTCGTAAAGCTAGTAGCTAGGGGGATTACGATCATGATCATCAAGAATTATAACATTCTACGTTGTTTTTTGAGTGATATATATATTGATTGCGTTATACGTACCTTGGTATTTCTAAAGGCAGATTTTGAGTGGATGCGATATTCATGCATGACCCAGTTGGTTTTCTCTCCTCTGGGAGCTCTTCCCCTATAGAAAACCAATGTCTTCTTCATCCCAACCAACTCTGACGTTTCGCCGTTGAAGATCTCCTTGTCTTTCCCCGTGGTCTTCCAGTAACCTGTATTTGTTGCTCGATTTGTTCTCACACCAGTTGGGTATTTCCGATCCCTCAGGCTGAAGAAATACCATTCTTTTTCTCCCATTTTAGCCTTCCCTAGTAGACCGACATGCAGAAGAAGTTGAGATCAGAAATAAGAAATTAAAGGAGTTCCGTCAAATTAGATAAGAATCTTATTCAGCTGTTTGTTCAGAATTAAACAAAACTCGGCATGTTATCCGTATCACAAGAAACGAAGACAACGTATTCCTTATATTATGAGATTTAATATTATTCTATGATCTAATATATTAATTAAATACGAATCATGAACAATGTATTCGTCATTTGTTCTCTTCCAAGGGAGCACGTGGGGAACCCTAAATTATATTGACGAACGAATTTTAAGAAGAATCCCACTAATTGCGAATTAAGTCCGCATATTTTCTGGCCGGGAAGAAGTATTGGTCAAAAACCTAGAATCAAAATCACAATTGCATGGTTAATTATAAAGCAAATAATTTTTTTTCTGCGCATTTGTAAAACTGGATAACTACATGATCATGATGATCATGATAAGTACTACTAACATTAGACAGCAAGGTTTCAGCTTTACTACTACCTGGAAGTTCCCATGGTTCGCATTTGTTGAGATCAACATCTCCGATTGCCCTTCCTGTAAAATTAGCATCCGATATCTTGTTTATGAGATAATAAGTTATTAGCTCTTCATCTGAGGGATGAAATCGGAACCCTGGTGGCAGCTTTTCATCCTTTGCATGATGATCTGATCCTGCCATATTGTCTTTGATGATCTCCTTCTTGCCTTGTTCCTTCCCCTTCTGATTACTAGTGCTTTGTTTCTGTAGCAAAGAAAGAGTGACATGAAAAGAAGTGCTTGAATTATGAGTCTCTAGGGCATTCAGCCAGCTCAAAGAACCATACGAAGGTGAATAAGAAGGCTCTCTTCTACTTTTCTTGATACTCTACTTAACAGAAAACCCTAGAGGAGCACGAAATTTCTTCCTCGATCGGTGACATAGGAAGTAAAACTTATATATAGGAGCTGCTAAAAGGTTATTATAACTTACTTGCATGGAGAGAATTGTGACGAATTCTTCAGTTAGGTTTTGATGTCTGTCATATCATTTATCGAGCAAAAAAGGTATAAATCGGTAGCTTGAGGGATACTAGCTAGATAATGAAATGATCTGGTGCTAGAGTCTTGGGAGCTGCTAAGTACTCATGATCACCATGCACAAGAAATTGGGAATTTAAGCTAAAGGGGGATCATGTGATAATTAAACAATGGGCGGGGAGGCTGTGCTTGTCAACCTTTCACCTACTATGGGTCTTCTCACACAAGGTATTGGCCTCGTCATGATCTTATATATTTAGGTTAAGATATTATATGTCTGTAATATAAAATTAATAAGAATTAATTTGGCACAATTGGACTTGCAAATTGAGACAAAGTCCCGTACACCAACGCCTGCCTGCAGTCAGCTATATAGCTGCATGCGCCCAAAACCCGGCCCGTTCACATTCAGATCACCCAAATTAATTAAGGTGACCACGCCACGTGATATTACTGGCTTGGCCTCTTCAACTTTCTGAATATCATGAATATCCTTCTTAGCAATGGATGCACGCCACATCATCAAGTCCCAGTTCAGACAGTGCTAATTGAGGAGCCTGCAGCATTGAAATGGCGAGAATATTTGGGGATCATTTACCGACAAGAATGGAAAATACATATAGAAGAGGGATGCAGGGGATGGGTTCCCTGGACAGGAAACCACTGGGAATAATATTCTACGTACTGTTTATTTAATGGGATGCGGCTTCATCTTCCCCTGACCAGTCTCCTGGATTCCCTTCCCCTATGTTCTCATGTATTGGCTCCTTAATTTAACTCGATCGTGTATATGCATGTTAATTTTCATGACTGTTTAAATCAAATAGCTTGCTAGCTAGCAGCCATATTTTGGATTGTTTGAAAAAATGATCAAGTTATTTTGATCTCACAAACGGTTTTTTTTTTTTTCATTGACGTTGTAAATTTGTTCTTGATCTTCTTTTACCCATGCTTGATGATTGTACATGAATAGCGTAGGTACATGTATCCTCCACTTGTTGACATGCATGCATATACAAACTAATTGAAAATAATGTAGAGACCAAATTCGCAAGGGAAATCATGTTGATGTTGTGCACCCACCCACAGTACTAGAATTAAGCAGATCAGGATGATGTTGTGCATGCAAAGGTTTGACCAGTGACCACATGTTTTTCTGACAGTACTGGCCGGCCGCTATCTAGTTAGAATTAATTAAGCAATATTAATTTGGCACTTTGTATCCTAGCTATATATGTGGACCGACCGTGGTGATCATCCCCAATTAATTATATATATATATCACTACAATAAAAACGATATTTTCCGACTAATTTATCGCGATCAAAAGATTATTTGTAACCAAATTTGGTTGCAAATAATCTTTTGATCGCGATAAATTAAATTAGTTGTGAATAGTTTTTTAGTTGCGATAAATTAGTCATAAAAGACCATTTTTATTGTAGTGTATCTATATATACCCAGATAAAAAATCATCTATTTTCTCATATCTTGACCCACTGTAGTGACGGCTTTTATTGTTTTCGTCAATCATGTGAATCTTATCACTTTTTGAATAACGTCTTATACACGTTCTCGCAGTACTGTCTGGGTTCAAACCCTTCAGAAACGAACGAAGAAGCAGAAGTTTAGGAAACAATGGAGAACGCTGTAAAGTAGTTAAACAATATTATCGGCGCGAGACAAAAGTAAACAAATACTCATTTACGTTGTTATATCTTTTCTCCAATGTAAATTTGTCGTGTGAGGTTGCTCTAGTTTTTGACCTTTTCTTTTGGAAATTATCAAAACGCAATAATTAACCTTAAAAAAAGGAAAAACTAATTTGACTGCGTGCGTGCTATATTATCATCCTTACGTATTTCTCAACGAAGTATATATTGTGATACGTACAATGCCTAGAATTATATTAAAGCTCGGCCACTAAGCCTGATCATCATAAAATTGGGTACGTGGGTGATTAATTCTATAAAAAATGTGAATGAATATGACAAAATGCATGCATTCATGAGTAGGTTTATAATGATCATTTCAAATTTCTCCAATTGCCAATTGCCACCTCAATTATATTTTTTTGGAGTATAAAACCCATATATGTAATTTCTCCCATGTGATGTACTTATCAATGCCACATGGACCATGACATTTGCAATTATAACCTCCCGCTAAGTGTCATATTGGGTATAGAGATGGTTTATGATAGATCAGGTGAATCTGATTCACTGAATCATGATGAGTATGATCAAGATACGTTGGGTGTCAAGTTCTATATTGATTAATTACGATTGATCATAAAGTTGAACCGATTGATGAGCCGGCGCCCGGGTGGTTGTGTCTGCTAGTTGACCTTTCTTTTATTGTTTCTTCCCTCCTATTCCCTTCACCTTTCTTCTTCTTTTCCTTCCTCTTTCAGGCAAAGGTTTCTTGTTTGACAGCTTTTTTTTTTTTTAATCTTATATATCTTTTTTGACCGTAATCAAGGTGCTTAATTGCCACCCATAGGAAGTTAATCAACCCAATCTCAAGACGGCCCGTCTACTCTCATGGTCATAGAAAGAGTTGGTAACAATATCAATTATCATGTAATCATGTATATAGAACGTCGCCGGCCTGTTGATGCATGATGGCGTCCTTCTGATTCTTGATGGCCCAATTTTGCAGAGGTACGAATGATGCTGCATGGAAAGGTTATGAGACCTTTTTATTCTTAACACACCATGCATGCTGGTCTCTAGCTAAAGGTGTGTGTGTATAATATATATATATATATATATAATGAATATGCTCTAAAAAGTCGTTAAAACTTTCTGACGGTCATGTGTGTAGCTCCAAACCCTAAACAATCCCTGTGTTAATTGTGATCGATACGATGTACATCAGAAACAAGACAAGCGAACATAATAATTAATGCACATATATGCAACCTGGTCGATCAATTTGTACTACACGAATAACCAAACAAAGCTTTCTTTGAGCATTGAGAAACCTGGAAATAATTAACCGTCCAGCTGCTAGCATTGATCATGTATCTTTAAGCTAACTGTTCAAAACTGCAACTTCTGGTACATATATATTGCTTTTATATAAGTTAGGTGTTCTATGAAAAAACTTGTGAGACACAGATTCAATGATTGCATGCGGACTGGAGCTAGCTAGCTAGCTAGCTAGAATAACCCGCCTGATCTCCCGGCCGAATAATTAATGAACTTTCGTAAACGACTTCATTACAATTAATCACTCAGTACTTCTCGATAACGCATCCGTGCAGATCAGAGCGTGCAATACGTATAAACCACCACATTCTCCTGTTATTTTTCTCCCGCTAGCTAATTGGGATGGGATTCAGTGTTTTCTTCGTAAGCATCATGTACGAATTTTTTAATTTAATCAAGGAAAGTGTGAATACGCATGCATACACGTATGTGTGTTAATGTTTTAATAATTAAACTAGGCATGATCATATCAGCAGTAATCGCACTGGGTCGTCATGATCAGGTAAAATTAAGCAATTAATAAATTTTCATTTTTATCGATCGGTAGGAAAACAAATTAAAAAAGAGTTCTATTTTCTTGGAGTAACATGGTATGCTAAATAACTAATCTTGTCTTCAGGTGCATATGGGTCACTTTACGTATTCTTTAAGTAAATAATTTGTCGGAAAATCACACCATTATTATTGTAGTCTTTTGGATATTGTTGATTTTCCTGGAAGTAGGTTAGTTATGATTATGGAAAGATTGAGAGGTTTAGAAACGAATTATTGAACCCTAGGTGTCTCATATTTATAAACAAATGCAGCAGTAGCCATCGGCCACATTAATCTTTCGTTTACTTATTGAACACTTCAAATATCATAGTTCGAAAGGGTCTGTATCACACTTACTGCTGCTCACAGGAACCTTCCCCGGCCCGCCCCCGGCGGCCCCCAAAGTCTTTATAGACAAGCTGCGCATGCAATAATATTGCATGCAACTTGATTCAGACTTTATATATATATATATATATATGAAATATTATGTAGCTAGTGACGAGCATGCATACAGCTAATTTTATGTTAATTACTTATTATCAACAAGCATATAAGGAGAATTAATAACCCATGCAATATATATAATGAAAAAGCTGTACGCAACTATACATTAATTATGGGCAGTGAGATTTGCTGTACTTTCTCAATTCAGAGTACTGATCAACCCTTTCAGCTTAATTATAATATATATGCATGAAAAACAACCAATATTAATTAATATTATCATTAATTAGGAAATAAATACAAGTCGCAATCACGTACGGAATTGAAGTGGAGTCTTGCATCTATATATATATATCCCATTATTGATCATTATCATATCCCCTTAATATTTACTTAAAGGATTTATGTGGGTAAGACGCATCTATAATATATCTTATAAATATATATATATATATATTTATATAGAACCTCATCTCGGTTCCCAATAATTAGGATTCATAGGACTAAATTTTATAACTCACAGTACTGTACATATATACCATCAAAAGTGGTATGTTATATGCGTGCATATTTGAAAATATGAATGCTAAGTTTGTCTCAATCTCGAGGAAATCATTATATCATGATATAATATATATATACACGTTTAAAACTAAATAATTATTAGGCACTGATAGATCAAACATATTCAAGCTTATAAAGATCGAAATCTCTACTGATCGATCAGTACTACACGTTTAAAACTAGCTACATGCTGCTACCATTCAACATGTAGTACTCCACGCCTAGTACTATCTATTGCACTTAGGGTTTGTTTGGATACAAAAATATATCTTAATTCATATTATCTCATGAGCAGTGCTACTTTGTCGCCTAAGTAGCACAGCTCCTTTATACGACTAGTTAGTTTTTTTTTTTTTTTTTTCATTTTTCTTTTCACATTTTTTAATATGTTTAAATATTTTTAAAAAATAAAAAAATACACCAATACATTTAAAATCACTTTATTAATCACTAAATTAAAAATTTAAAAAAAACATTTTGCTCAACAGTACACTGTAGCGGTCAAGTATAGGCGGCATACAAGCTTTTCCCCTTATCTCATATCATTTCATCATTACAACTTTTCTAAATTTACACACAAAATATAATAAACAATTCAACTTTTTTAAATCTTAAAACAATAATAATATTATAACAATATTTTATTCAACTCGTATAAAACCATCTCATCTTATCTCACTATCAAAACGAGCTCTTATTATATACAGGCCGTGAAAGGGGAAACAATTTTTTGTTTCTAAAATGAAAAATGTTGGTGACATAGAGTATTTTTCTTGAACATAACATGATATACCATGGTAGCGATATTGATCATTTTGTTATATAACAAAAAAGATAATAAACTAATAAACTTAATTAAGTGCTCATTGATTTGTCTAGACATGGAAGAAATGTTTTATTATGATCAAATAGCTTCATGGACAAGGTCGTAGGACACATGTTTAATCATCTCTAATTAATTCCCTGTTGAAAATAATCTGTGAGCATGAAGACTCATATATAGAATGGAAAGGGCAAATAGAAGTTTTTCACCTAATCTATGAAGAAAATCCATATACCACATAGAGTCATGGATTCATACATGATCTACATTGGAAAGTGCCATGAAACTTATATCGTTTGTTGTTTCCTTATAGTCGTCGGTTGCGACAAAACGAAATAATATTTTTTCTTGTTATATGGGGTTTTTAAATGTTGTTGACATAGAATTTGTCCTTGAACACGATGACATCAATGTATCATGGTAGGAATCATGATCTTGTTATATAACCAAAACAATAAACTAAGCTTGCGTACTCGTTTATCCAAACATGGCGGAATTAGGTTTTACTATGATCGAATTACGTCATATAGACGCGGTCGTAGGATATGTGTTTGATCTTCTCTGGTGGGCGATTAAGTTTTGAATTGAAAATTATTTTCGCAACAAGTTTTTCAAACTCTCGCGGTGAAGTAGTTGATATGTATTTGTCAAGAAGACTCTCTAGAAGCAATGAGGAACCCTAAACCAATATACATTCATGATTGGCATGCTACTTGTCAAGCACTTCAAAATGAATGGTGGACTCCTATTTTATCCGGTATTGTTACGTATTTCCCGGCCGATGTGCATGCTTTTACCATAATGCAATAATTAATTAAGCAACTTTTATTTGTAGAGTTAAATATTTAACTTGTTGGAGTAGCAATGATGCAAGAAAGCTATATTGAGAGAGAAGGATCATGAGTGCATGGAGAGATAAAATTTTGTTGTAAAAGGATCACAAACAAAAATCAAAAGAGTAGTTGTACATGAAAAGGAAAGACTGATTAAGTAATTATAAGCTTAAGATTACGTGTTCTATTCAAAAAACAAAAGAAAACAGTAAAGATTTACGTGTTGTTCTTCTAGTCTTTGTAATTATAGTTGTTCTTCGATCTAGTCTTTGCAGTTGTTCTAATAATTCGATCTAGTCTTTGTAATAACAGATAGCCAGCATTTTTTAATCTTTTGGGTGTATTGGCCGCGGGGATATAGAGATAGATAGATCATGGCTAGCTTGCATGCAGAGGACTGCAACGACTTAATTCATGAGTCTGATTAAGCAAGTAAGTTGGTATCTAATTGGTCCATATTATATGATTGTACGAAAATATCTCTCTGCATTTCGTGTTTAGATTTGCTCAGATATGTTAGGTTGGAAGTACCATATATTTATATGGACTTTGTACTTTCACAGCTCATTTCGAGTCTTCCAAGTTTCAACCGACTATTATTACCGCACGACTAGATCTAGAGAATCAACGTCTAATATTAGGGTACATATAGGGAATCAACGATTCAACGAAACATGATGATCATCATCTAACTCATGTACATATATAAAGGGTGTCGGCTAATTATATAAAAAAATTATATGTAAATAATAATCTTTTAATTTTATAATATTTTTATTCAATTTTTTCTCTCTTATTTCTTAAAACTCAATAAAACATAATCACTCAAAATATTTCAGTACTACTATTCACAGTAATTCTCATATATTTTTAGTATCAAAACGAGTCCTATCTGTATGATCAAAATCTTCGTATAATATTCTAGGATGCCAGCCTAAAGTGGAAGAGAAATAAACATAAAAATTGAGTGATACATGAATATTTATTAATCATTTGATCATGTTGTTTGAAAAGCTGATCATATTATATATATGTTGGCGGCAATAATAAATGTTATAAAATTTATATATTTCTCCTCTAGCATTTAGGAGATCGATCTAATTTTAATCCACTCCCTAGCAATACAATTACCCTCTTTTATATGACAATCTCTTGTTATAACTTCGTTTTGTTTTTCATACCTTTCAATGGTGGTTTAATATGTTGCTCCAAGAGTACGTATTTGTGAGTACGGGGATATATATCATTAGAATAGCTGGATATACAACCTGACATGCATATTTCTTTCAATAATCATAATAATAATAGTCTTAATTGAAGAAATTAAGATATTAATATGATATATATGCACAGAAACTGAATTTAAATATCAGAAAATTTGCTCCATTCGGCTATTTTACGTTGAATTTATCCTTGGTCCTAGAAATTTGTATGTATTTGTCAATAAGATTTTCCATCCACTATAATACAAGAGTTTAAAGCCCAATAGAAACTAGCAGATAGTGGTATTCAAAAAGCCCATAAATTTCCTGGGCTCAAGTATGAAACAGGCCCATACTAAATCTCTTTCTCTCGCCCTATTAGACTTCTAGCCATTTCCATCCCAAAATTTGTATCTCCTAGTCTCAGGGCAAATTCCGACTCCATTGAAAGGCTCGAGTCTTTATCTGTCCAGCTCTATCGGGTATTGAGTGCCTTCCCATCTCTTTCTTTTATCTCTAGGCCTTCATATTTTTGCAACTCTTCCTTGGTGATTGTAATTCAAATCCTGCCTTACCTGAGAAATTCACGGCCATTGTGGGCTACGCTCACTGATTTGTAATAGGTTAGGTCTGTGCGTTTGTGTATATTTCTGTTCTACTTCCCTGTTTTTTGTTTTTAGTATGAGAAATACTAGTGTTATGTCTGCATGAATTCACAATATATTCTCCGCTAGTCGTTCTGCTTCGGTTAGATTCATGCAAATTAAAATGCTCACCTAGTGTTCGGCGTAACTCCCATCAACCGACTTTACGTTATGTACATACTCATGTTAAAGGGATGTTAGGATGGACTTCATTATTTTGTTGAATTGGAACTTAGCGTATTTCCTTTACTTCTCCATTCTTGCTAGGATATATACTGTTTGGGTTTCTTGTTGTACAACGTTGAAGTTCAAATTAGTTGGCCGTGTTCTTGTTCTTCTTACAGTTGCTGTCATATCATTCTGTGTTTTTGTTTGAAGGCTTTCGTACCTTATAGGGGATTTTTAGCTTTGCAACAATGTTTTTCTATTTATTGGCACCGGGTGTCCAGAACAGCATCCCTACTAATCCTGGGGGTGCACCGGCCCTCGGCAATTAGTTTTCTGCAAGTGCACCTCGGGTAATTGGAGAGAAAATTCCCCCAGTCCGATGGCCCCTAGAAATTGTTTACTTCGAGTAGCCTTATCCCCCATAATCTTTCCAAATACTGCAACACATTGATTTATTTATCCATGCTCTGTATATCAACGTTCTAGTCCTGAGGTATCTGAACCTCCGCCCAAATTGGTTGGGTCACCTCCATTGAAAGAAGCTTAGGTTCTATCCAGAATGTCCATTATATTAACCTGGCCTACTTGACCCAAGAAATTTTGGAATTAGCATGTCTTTGTTGCTGTTGGGTACTTGTTCCCAATTCATACATTTGGTTAAGTGGTTTTGTGGAGTCCATAAAGCTCGTTTTTCATAGGATGGTGATTGTCAATCCAAATGTTGATCTTTGAATTGTGTTTTTAGATTGCTTTATTTAGTACATCCTCAATTTAGGCTGCATTCGCTAGGTCAATAAAAGTGAACAATCTTAGAAGATAATTTCAAGAGAAATGACTTGCATTTTTTGTAAACATGAAAAGTGAATATTGTCCCTACTGTGTCGGTATGGTAATTAGATCACCATGTGGAATGTGGTGGCTACTTATAAAGGCAAGAGATTTTATCTTTTACATACAAGAGGAAGGTTGTGTAGGGGAGGCTGTCAATGTTTCATGGACTTCTGAGGGTAGGAAATGGTGATCCCTACTAGCGTTGGTATTGGAAGAGGCTCTGCTGCCCTGCAAACCCATTAGCTTGACAGACAACAATGATTATATGGCCAAATACGTGATTGTCTAATTTGTCACATTTTCAGCCCTCTATTTGAAATGGATGATCAAGATTTGGCTAAATCCACAATATATAAGTAGCCCTGAATTCCAGCAGATCTGAATCCCACTACACCAACCATTTGAAGGTTTATGTGAAAAGCTTGGGTGATGTTAAACTTCCTATTTTATTCTGTCTTAATGCATTTGTAACTGATTTTCCACTCTCAGGCTGTTAGCCATTTGGTCCCTAATTGCCAGCAGGGACAACCTGATTGAAATTATTACAGTTAAATCTGACGCACCCTGTGTTTTCTTACAATTTCTTGCTTCTTTTTTACTTGGAAGTTGTATGATGGTGAGTACCTTTATGCACATACTTGTCGAAAAGGGTACCTTTATGCTCAACATATGGCCTCTGTATAAGACTTAACATGAGAATTAGGAAAAGAAGATTATTTGATATTGCATCTTAGCCTCTCGTTTTATGGGCATGGGATCTTACTTGCTACTATTGTACAGCTTTGCAGAAGAAAGCCATGTTGGAAACCAAGGCAAATCCAACTATCAGCAAGTCAACGGGCCTGCCTCGGAAGCGTTTCTACAGAGCACGAGCACACAGCAACCCATTAAGTGATTCTCACTTCCCAGTGCCTATCTCCCCTAGTCATGTTGACTACTCCCTTCATTACCCTCATGTGTTCCCCCCCTCTTCTGATCAGAATGGTAGCTCCAAAAAGATCCAGTTTGCAGATATTGGTTGTGGTTTTGGAGGACTGCTAATCAGTCTTTCAACCCTTTTCCCTGAGACCCTAATGATTGGCATGGAACTTAGGGATAAGGTTACTGAGTATGTCAAGGAGCGGATTTTAGCACTGAGGGTGGCAAATCCAGGCCAATACCAAAATATCTCAGTGACACGGACAAATTCCATGAAATACATTCCGAATTACTTTGAGAAAGGTCAGCTTTCAAAGATGTTCTTCTTGTTTCCGGATCCTCACTTCAAAGAGAAGAATCATCGACGTCGGGTGATCAGTACACATTTGCTAGACGAGTATGCTTATGCTCTTGGGGTTGGTGGGATCATTTACACAATTACAGATGTAGAAGAACTGGGAGAGTGGATGAAGGCTTGTTTAGAAAGTCATCCCATGTTTGAAGCCCTCACAGAGAAAGAGCTTGAAGCAGATCCAGTTGTAGAGCTCTTGAGTTCTGCCACGGAGGAAGGACAGAAGGTTGCTAGGAATGGCGGACAGACTTTCCGAGCAGTTTTCAGACGCATTATGCCACCATTATGATACATAGAAAATTTTTTAACGTTGCTCAAATGCAGTTGATTAATCGGATCATTAACTTGGCTCGGTAGCATGTATTGTTGTTCAGCAAGTCTTCAGGCGGATCGTCTGGTTTTTGGAAATTGTATTTTGCTCTTTTCTTGTGATTTTGCTCTTTTCGGGAAGTTGACAGTTTTTCCAATTGACTTCTAATTTTGTGATGTTTGTGGCCAACAGGCCGACGGGCTAAAGCTCGATGCCATATCTTACTAGTCATACTTGTTTGACCGGTGGAAACCAGTGATGCTGCCGCGTAATGAGGTTTCACCGGACGTCCTTTCCAATGTTGGGGGACAGCCGTAAAGGAGGGGACTACCCCCGGCAGAGGGGCAGCCTATCCCTCTTGGCCTTTTCTTTTAATTTTTTAAACGTATCTGAAAATTTTAAAAAAATATTTTTAATTTTAATTGTTTTAAGATTTTTTTTTTGTTATTTAAAAAAACTGGTTATTGTTATTTTTTGTGGTTGATCAACTGTGAAAATCTATTAGTTGAAAAATTCAATTCTAAATATCGAGAGTGGAGAGGAATCTGTTCATTAAGGAATTGAATTTGTCTATTTTAATAGAGTAATGCTAGTGTAAAAAAAAAAATTAGTCTTTTCATTTAGGTTTTAGATTTCTCTTACTTCTTTTCAAATGGAGCACATAAAACTCGCTTATTTTGAGATTTTGAAAAAGTGTATTTTTTTTTTTTTTTTTTTTTTGGTAAAAAGTGAAATTTATTATTAAAAATAATAATAATTTTTTTACTTAAATTCTAGATTCTTTTTATTTTTTTTTAAAGGAATATACAAGCCTTATGTACTTTAATACTTGAAATAGGTAAAAAAAATCTAAAATTCACGTGTAAAAACCACACTTTTTATGGTAGGCTTCTGTTTTAAAAAAGAATGTACAAATTTAAATTTGTACGACTTAAAATTATATTTAATATTATTTTTTAATATATATTTTTTTTTATTAGCCCGGTATCCTTTGGCGCCGTCGGATATCGTAGAAAACGTGACGTATGTGAGTGATGCGGAGTAACAGTTGAGGGATCAAATATCCGACCCGAATCAAACAAAGGGGGATAAATCATTCGCGATCTTCATGAGCTCAGAAGAGGGAGTAAAGGTCCTAAAGGATATGGCGACCGATGCTAGAGAAGCCCGAAGAAGGAAGATCTTGGAGCGTGGTTCCGACCGTTTAGCCCTCATAGCGGGTCGGCTCCAAACCCTTCCTTCTTCTTCCTCTCAGGACGAAAATGCAACCAGCTTGGGCTCAGACCCGCCGTCCCAAGTGGTGATTCCCAGTGATCCAGATCTCCAACCCCATGTCTCCAATCAAACCACTGGTACCCCCTCAATCTTTCTCTCTATGTTCGGTTGAATTTCCAAAAAATGTTCTGGGAAAAATATTTTCTCGAGATAGCAGATTAAATGTGTTCGGTAAGTTTAGCAAATAGCGGTTTGGAGTTTTGATTGCCTAGGTTTTAGATGACAGAATGTTTCACTTTTGCTAAAATTCAGCAAGATAGGATATTATTGTCAGTGGAAACATTCTTTTAGGAATTTCCTTCCACAATCAGATGTCACCTGTAAAGAATTCTTTGATCTTTTTTGGGATATTTTATCCTTTTTAAAATTGTTGATTTCCCTGATAAAAAAACAACGGTTGATCTTTTTATGTGGAATATCATATCTTGTATGCAAGTACGATTGAATTTTAATTGAGTTTGCTTGCTGTCCTCAAGCAAGGTTAAGTTGATCTCACCAATCATACCTTAATATGATAAGTTTTAGATAAAGATGCCAAAAATTCTCTCCATACATCTCATCAAGTTCACTTTTGCTGCTGACTAATTTTTTTCTTTTGAAGAATTCAGTCTACACGGTCTGTTTTTTCTGCATGGGAGTTTGATATGGTGGAATTTGGGTTTTCTTTGATGTTGGTGCGTCTATTGGAAATCTGACAAGATGCACATGAAACATGTGTAATGTTTATGTGGGCTGCATCTGAAGGATTCCTTAGGGTCTCTCTTTTATACTCCTCCTGTGTCTTGGGCTTTGCCTGATTAGTTGGTTTAATAAATTTTCTTTCTACTTAAAAGAAAGGACTCTTTAGGTTCTTTGGAGTCCAGTCTGGCTGTTAAGGATGGTTATTTGCCAATACTATTTTGGAAAGGTTTCTACTTTGGTTATGAATCAATATCCAAGGGGAGTAGCCCTTAAAAACAAGGATCAAAGTACACAAATTCAGTGCCTTGATCAGTAAGCTTGCTTGCCGTTCTAAACAGACTAAACTTGTAGTGGTTAGGTGTGGTAATATACAGTCTTTTTGACAGGTGATATGAATGAGTGAGTTGCTGGAAACAAGCTTAGTATGTGAGTTTTATCCATCAGAAATCTGGCCCACTATAAAAAAAATTTAAATGCCACGGTTTCACTTCTCTTTGACATTTGTAGTTTCCTTGTCTCAAAGTTTCCTTTTGGAACCTGAGGGGTAAACACTAGGTTTCAGTTTCACCTTTTTGGGTAGAACTGTTAAAGATCCAAACGCCCCATTTGGGGCTATACATGAAGGTGGTAATGAATTCCGTGCTGTTTGTATTATTATGTTCTTCTATTCTTTGCAAATGGAATTTGGAAATTCATATTATCACTTCATGCTCTTGGGTCCCAATTGCCTGCAGTTCCACTTCATGGAGATGATGAAGCACTGGGTTCTTTGTTGCTAAAACGTGATTCCATCACTAATGTGAGTGAGACTAATGCTTATGATGGCGGAAGCAACATAACACCTTCCATACATCAATGCGAGACGAGCATCAAAGCCGTAAGAGCCCCTAGCTCAGAAGTCAGTGGCAAAGAAGTACATTCACCTCTCTCTCCCATAGATCAAAATTCTTCTGCTTCTACTTTGAGCTTAGAACAACGTTTAGAGCATCAAACACAGCGACACAGATTTTTCACTCCAAATCAGATAAGTTCTGCAATTACATCATCAGAGAATACCCGCCTTCTGTGTTCTGTAACAATAGCCCTTTTAGTTGTGTTGTCGTATCAAGGATTTCCTTTACTAGGCAGCTACATCATAAAGACCATAATAAGCTTTAGGCCGCTCTATCTACTTTTGCTGACCAATGTGACAGTTGTGCTCGCACGACTTCTTTTTGATAAACAAAGAGGTTTTGAAAGGGCTGCCCGGGATGAAAATGAAACTTCTTCACTCAATGGATTCGGTTGGGCTGAACAAGTGAGTAGGAGTTTGGAGACAGGTTTGGTGATGCAGAAGGCTCTTAACGCTGTGTTCATGGATTGCAGTGTCTATGCAATTATTGTCATATGCGGCCTCTCCCTTGCACGGCTATTCAACTAATCAGCTGGTACGTTTGTTCATCTTCGTCTATTTTGGTTTATATCATTGTCCGAATGGGTTCTTGGTGACATCGGCCAACCTTTCCCAGAACTAATTCTCTTTCGTTCATAAGTTTCATTTTACGGACTTGCCTTTGCGACTATAAATACATGTCAAGAGATATTGGCTGGCACATTTGCTTTTTTAAGAGAGAGAGAGAGATTGGTGAAGGCACATCGAAAATATATTTGCATTACATGACTCGACAGAGGAAGGCAAACCAAAAGTATCGTTCTTCGGTTTATAATGGCCAAGTTGTTTCGTAGCCATTGGCCAGAAACCCTTCCAAGTTCTTGTTCTTTCAATTTAAGGAGAGTGAGAGGCAGAGCATAGGCTTAATGTAGATACACTTTATTTATAGGCAAGACTTTATTGATGAAAAAGAAGTACACAACAACCCCGACCTTTCACAAAATGGGTTCCACGATGCTACTTTCTCATGTTATATTCTTAAAGGAGTGATCGAGAGCTTGTCGGGCGGTTAGACGTTCAGAGGGATCATACCTCAACAAACCTTGCAACAAATTTGCAAGAGAAGATGTTGAGGACTAAACATGCTGAACTTTGCTACCAAACCAAAGCTACTAAGGGAGAAACTAACCTTTTGGCCTTCAAGCTTATTGACAGCCTTGATTCTCTCCCTTGAAACTGCTCCTCCGGGCCAATTCAATCGCAAACCTCGCCAAAAATATTTTTCAGCACCTTTACTGCATATGACAACAAAGGCAAGCAAACTTATAAATATATGATACAGTGAAACATAAATTATATCCCTTAAATCAATAATGCTTCTTTATAAAAGTATTGCTCAATCAGTGTATTGGGATCCTCAGAAACAAGCAACTGAAAATAATAAAAAAGAAATGAGAAATTTTCTCTTAAAACAATAACGATGAAAATATTCAGAAGCTCAGAATTTTCAACACACCAGTGTCTCGACCTCACCTCACCCGCTTAGTCCAAAACAATAAAAACAAAAAACAAAAACAAAATAGCCCATTGGATTTTATGTTTTTTAAAAATTAAAAAAATCTGCAAAGGTCTTAATTTTATTAATTTAATGTACATGTTCATAAAAGAACATCACTTTTCGCAATATTTTATACAATAATATTTTAAAGAGGGATATTTTTGTAAGATACTTTATAAAATTAACATTATTATACAATATATATTATAAAATATGTTGTAGGATGCAAGTCGCTTTGAAAGTTTTATGATAGTTTTTGTAAAAATAGGTTGCTTGTTGAAAGAATTATAATATTTTTATAATCTCGAAATTAATTGATAATATTAAAAATATTAAAACCTTTTAATTTAGATTTTAAATTTTATATAAGTACTCTCCACAAACTAGAGTATAAAGTAACACGGCATAGAAAACAGCCCACAGTTTCAAGTTTCAACGAAGCGGTAGATACTAGATCGAGTTGCTAACGTTAATATAAAAATAAAGAATTCCCCACACACGTAAAGGCGTGCAGTCCACGCGACTCGCCACAAAACTCGAACATATAAAACACTCGAAAACAGCGGCCTCTCCCGTGTTCGGAACTGGATACGTAGACCGTGGTCGGAGAAAGGAAGGAAGCGATCGAGCGAATAAAAATGCAGTCGCTGCAAGCCAAGGCCTCCGAGTGGAGTGGAGTCAACCAAGACGATGCCTTTGCCATTGATGACGCCAATCTGTTCCAGAAACTAGGCCTCCGGACCTTCATTAACCTCTCCACCAATTTCTACACCAGGTTGTTTATTTATTTTTTGGTGGAGGATACCGTCTTTTACTTTACGAGCTTTACAATGGAGCAAACTGTAGAAATTTTCTAGGATGTGTAGTTTTGAATCTTGTGATTTCTCAGCTTCCAAACTAAAAGATTTCTCTGCTACCAAACGAAGCCATTTAATTTGTAATGATATTACTTTGAAATAATGAATGGCATTTAAGGTTTTTGGCATGGAAAAAAACCAGGGTATATGATGATGAAGAGGAATGGTTCCGGTCAATCTTTGCGAGTTCAAAGAAAGAGGACGCTATTCAAAACCAATACGAATTTTTCGTGCAGAGAATGGGAGGGCCTCCTCTCTACTCTCAGCGAAAAGGTCTGCAGTCTTTGCCTTATATAATTTATGCTTATCCGTCGTATGCTGGTTTATTGGATTGTGAATTTCTTTGGTTTCTTTGATAATCTATAACCCACTCCATATACAGAATGGCATACCCCTCGTCCTTCTCAAATACGAACCAAGACATTTTTAAGAACGATGGTTGATTCATTCCTATAATCCTTTGTTCTTATGTACGGTGTTGTTGGCTTTTTGGATATCCTTATTTCGCTGTCTATTGTGTGGTGGAACCTAGTTTCTGTTTTAGTAATGGATCACCGTGCCTTCTATTTTGGGCTCTGTAGCTCTGGGCCATGTAAGTTCTGATTTCCCATCTATGCTTTGTCATTTGATTTGTGGCTACCGACCAAAACAACCTTGAATTTTGTCGAACAGTTTGAGAACATGTGGGTAGCACTTGCCTATTAAACTCAGATGAACCATGCCTTCCATTTTGTTTCCTAAAAGGCACCTGAGAAATTATTTTGCATTACTGTCAAGCTGATTACATATTTGCTCATGGCAAAACAATGAATTTTTTTAATAAGAGATTTTATTAAGGCAAGTAAATAGGCATAGTCCAAGCACACAAGAAGTATACAAACGGAAACACCTAAATATAAGCTAGGGACTAGGAGCCAGGAAAGGCTGAAAGAAAATCAGGCAAAACGATGAAATTAGAATGAGTATCAGAAGCACTCTCAAGCATACTGAAATTACAATCTCCAAAGGGGAAAAAAAAGAGAGAAGTGTTCTTGAGCTCTATTAGCCATCAGCAGTTATTCTTCTCTTCGTTGGTTAAAAAGCACCCAAAATTCTCCTAGTTTTCTAATCTCATGATGTCTCCATTTCCTCTTCTTGCATACACTTGACATGTCTACCTATGTCAAGGCAACTACTTTATGAAGCTGGTCTCTATATGCCAAAAATTGATTTAGCATGATCTTTTGTTCCCTTTTGACTTCAATATTTGGCAGGCCATCCTGCTCTGATTGCACGTCACCGACCATTTCCTGTCACACATCGAGCTGCGGAGAGGTGGTTACATCACATGCAACAAGCATTGGAAAGCACCCCAGATATTGATGCAGACTCAAAACTTAGAATGCTGAACTTCTTCAGGTACAGATTTTTCGAAGTGACCTATTTTCCCATGTGTATTCACATCTTATAGAATTCATTTTTTTATCCTCTCTTTGTTCAGATTTCCTTTGTTTGTTATGCCTGTCCCTTGTGTTTTTCAGGCACACAGCATTCTTTCTTGTAGCTGGAGATGAGTTGAAGTGTCAAAACCAACCACTGTCGTGTAAGCATGGGAGCAGTAACCAGCTGCCATCTAAAACTTCTTAACAGACCTTGCTTATTATGAATCATCAAACCTGTTGTTGTAGAAGGAATACTTCCTTGCGGCCTTTATCTCAATTAATCTTTAGGTGAGAAGATTCTTGCATATTCTATATTATGATGTGAATCCTCGAAATTGCAACACAGTTGTTGCAAGGGTGGAAGTAGTCAAGGCCGTAAGCAAAATTTTCCACACAATTACTTGCAGTTGCATTATTCACAAATCACAGCTTCTAGTTAAAGATTTGATTTCATGGGGTAGTCAATCATTTTCCTCTCTCTTAAAGAAAATGATTTCCATAATCCTAAGGTGTGCAAGTCTCATGCAGTCATTTTGAAAAATAAAATGAGACAGAAAAAATAAGGTGTACCTAACTTTTTTTCAAATTGACTACGCGGTACTTGCTTACCCTGCTATGATCATATCTAGCATTGGCTGTAGGGTTATTAACCTTTGAAAAAATCCGAAGTAATACTTCTTGTCTAGTGACTTAGGTAAACTGCTCTAGCCCCTTTTTCAATGATTTATGATTCACCATGAATAAGCATCGACAATTTGCTTTTGCAAGTGATTAGATATGGAGAACATAGGCTGGAAGATATGCCAGATTGAAGCAGTCATCGCAAGATTATGAATACTTCGGTTCCTAAATTCCTAACATGTGGATTATATGATGATGCTAATAGAATTATGAGTGTAATTATATAGAGTGGTGAATTCTTATCATAATTGATTGCTTGATATTAGCTTTAAGTTGTCCCACACGAATAAATGAGAACACAGTACGTCACAAAGGGTTTTGTTACACAATCTCTACTACACTCCACACTACACATTTTTTTAAATTTTTTAATTTTTTAATATTTTTTTAAAAATATTTTTTGATTTTATTCTTACTATTTTAAATTTTCTATTAACTATTCATATAAAAAATATTTGATAAAAGAAAAAAATTTAAAAAAAATATGAAATGTGAAATGTGGATGAATAGTAAGAAGTTTTAAAGATTTTTTGCATCACAAAATGCAGATTCATCTAAAGTCTAAACAGTAAATTCGAGTTAAAGTTGGACCTTTTTCTTTTCTTTCAGTACGTATCTGAACCACCAATTGCCATTAAAAAATCATCAATTTACAAGTCTAAGCCCATCCTTACCCAACGCGACGATAATGTCCACTGAGCAATGTGAGTAAACCTCATAATTTAGCCCAGAAAGTTATTGGTTGAGCATCGGCGCCATCATGACAGGAAACCCAAAATAATAATAAAATCATGACTAGTTCATCCTCAGAGACTAAAAGCTCAATTGCTTGTTACAATTCATTTACTGGATCTTAAGGGCAATAGCCATTGCAGACGCTGGAATCGACTTTAGAGTGTCTTGGAATGACCCAATCATGTTGATGCCATTTATTTTTTATTTTTTTTTATCATGGCTGTAGTAAAGGATCTTGCTACAGCCACCAAGGGTCGCCACGGAATGTGTCTTTTTTTTTTCAAATATTTTTTTAACTTCTTTAAATATTTAAAAATAATTAAAAATTTATTAAAAATTAAGTCTTTACCATTAAATTTTTTAAAAAAAAATCAAATCCGTAGTTTTGTCTGTGGGTGTTCTCGTCTAAGCATATTCCTGTAGTGCAAATAATAGTTGGATGGCCTGAACAAGTCGAAAAATTAGCAAAAATAGGGCCACGTAACGTGGGCGGGGGTGCCCCTAGGAGTACGGTTCTGTTTGCTGATTGGCAGAGGTGAGTGTTTTAAGTGTTATTGGAGCGAATTAATCTTTGCATCATCCTACACATCACACACTATAATTTTTTTTATTTTTTTTATTTGTTTCTCTTATTAAATATGTATTATATGGATAATGAATAAAAAAAATATAAATGTTTCAAGAATAGTAAAATAAAAAAAAAATTGAAAAAAAATTAAAAACACATTGATGTGTGGTGTGTAAGATGATGCATAGCAATGCTCATTATTATTTTAAAATTTGAAAGTATTTAATTGTTTATTATATTTGGTGTGAGAATTTAAGAAAGTTATAATGATGAGATGAAATAAAATGAAATGAGATGATATAAAACACTTTTACTATCTAAACAATCATCAAGTTCAAAGATGATGGACAGAAAACATCAATCATGTGCTAGATTCTCATTGCGATTCTCCTTGCTTTTTATCACGATGTCTTCCACTTTGCGAATAGAATAGGGCATAAATGAGAGCGGAGTGGCCGTGAGCCTCTCAAAGCATCTTTATTTGTTTGTGAACGAACAGAGAAAGGAAGAAAAGTTGGAGACATACACAAGCTTTTCCTTTTGTCTCTTGTGCTGTTTCCTTGCATTGAGATGAGTAACGAAGGTCAAAACTCAAACTAAAGGCAAAAACCATTCCCACAAATAAAAGTAACCGAACAGCAAAAACAAAGAAAAAGATAAACAAAGCTCAAAATCTAAGGAAGCCGTGACTTACAACCGTTTTAGATGTCTCCCACTTGAATAATTAACAAAGGATGGCCCATTCTGCATGGAGCATTCCCAAAAGAAACCTTGACATACTTTGTGCTTATTACGTTTAATTTCAGGATTCACATATAACATATTGCCCACTTTTGCATTTGTTCTTAACAATCCAGTCAGAATGCTAAGCTTCGTTTGGGGAGAAAGAAAGAGAAAAACAAGAGAAAAGTGAGCCATAATACATAGAAATTAATCACGAACAAGAAGATACATAATCTCTTCATACAAAGTAAATTAATGAAATCTATCTATTTAGGTTAAGAAAGCCAAGTGGATACAAGAAAATTAATGAAATCTACTAATCCATCTTAGCCCTGTTTGGATTTTTATCTCATTTCATCTCATCATACAACTTTCTTAAATTTTTACATAAAATATAATAAATAATTTAATTTTTTCAAATCTTAAAACAATAATAATATTAAAAAATAATATTACAATAATATTATATTCAACATATCTAAAACTATCTCATCTCATCTCACTATCCAAACTAACCCTTAATTGAAATGGATTTTAGCTAAGGACGCTACTAGGGACCGCCTAGCTTGTACCGGTGAACATGCTGTTAGTGTATTTGAAGTTTTTTTTTTTTTTTTTATATAAATATTTTTTAACATTTTTAACTATTTAGAAAAAAATTACATAACTTTATTAATAGTCATTTTTTCAATTATTAAATAAATAAGAAAATCAAGCGGTCAAATCTAACGGTGGCGACTATCATTTTCCTTTAGCTAGAGTCAAGAGAAAAGAAAAAAGAGCCCCTCTTCCACAGGACAATTCGATATATGGAGACACCAATACAAAATTGCCACGTTAGCATCTCACATAAATGTAGTATACATTTGCATGCACAATAACATTTGACAGATTCAGAAAATTGAATTCATCCTCTTTCCACGGAAACCCTTTGACGGAAAACAAGTCCCAACCGCCGCACGCCGGTGGAGAAATCACCACTCCATCCCTTCGGTGGAAGGCAAAATTCATCGAAATCCCAGAGAAGAAATTTCTGTAGCCACCTATGGTCTATGCCCCCTTTCTCTCTCTCTCTCTCTGTCTCATTTTCTTCTCCTCCGAATGCCTCTTCCTCCTGCGTCCCCCCCTTTCTCGCTGAAACAAAATTTCTGTAGCCCATTTTATTTGGATTTTTTTTTTAAATTTATATATTTTGTGACTGCCTTAGCCCCTGAGATACTTCCTGAACTTTCTCAGGAGAATATTAACGCTTCAGTCAAAGAAGTAAAATGTTCATTGCAAATAGGATGAAATAAATTAGTAATATCGGTTTCATGGAGGAGAGAGAGAGAGAGAGAGAGGCATTGAGAGCAGCACACCATACGCAAAGAATCGGTGGATTTATCTGAGTTTGGTGGCCTGAACTGGTCTTGGTGGCCTTCGAAGAGGAGAGACGAAGAGATGGAGAGAGGGAGAGAGAGAGAGAGAGAGAGAGAGAGGGAGAAGGGTAGAGTTTTTCTTTTATTTCTCTGTATTGCAGTATAAATTTTTGAGTTTGTGAGCTCTACGTGGCAATGGGTTATTGGAGTCTGTTAGGTGGGATTTAATGGATAGACCTGTGTGAAGATACAATTTATAAGATTATAATATTACTTTTATGAAGTCACTTCTTTTCTGTAAATTGTCGATTCATAAAACTGTTTACGAAGGATCGGCGTACCAAGTCGAGAAAGATTATCGGGCTCCATCCACCCAATGGCCAGTTCCATGATCGAAGTTTTTCGAGTACGTCTTAGGATCATAGGTAGCCGGCATTAACGTAACTTGAGAATTGGTAAACTTCTTGTCTTTCGATTTTCCTCCAAAACATTATCAATTTGCCACCTCGGTTGAATGGTTTGAGTGCTGTTGTCGTAGCTGTTTTGCACATAGCTATGGCCTAACCGGATGTATTCAGTGCCGGAATCCAGGTTCCACCACTTGTTCACACCCATTATGCCAAAAATTTAAAAAATTTAAAACAAAAAAGAAAAAAAAAAAAAAAAGAGTAAGGTTTTAGGCCCCGTTTGTTTACATAAAATCACTATCTCATCTTAATCATTACAACTTTTTCAAATTTTCATACAAAAATATAATAAACAATTCAACTTTTTCAAATCACAACATAAAAATAATATTAAAAAATATATTCTACCAATATTTTATTCAACTACTATTCAAAATATCTCATCTCATTTGAATTGTGTATCCAAGCAGGGCCTTAATTTGCTCTAGACACAAGCGAGGCGAAACTTATTTATATGCATGAGACAGACATCGCTTATACGTAATTTCGTTCTTTCTCCAATCCATCCACCGCGCGGGCCTGTGCCTCTCTCTTTCCCTCGCTTGCTTTATATCACATTTTCTAAAATTTCTTCGTGAAATAAATAAAATAAATAAATAATAATAAGATAATCATTAGCCATGAGAGACATCAGAGTTAATGAAAGAGGCCGGTGCCATATGATAGTATATATAAAACAAAAAACAATATTATAATGTACACTTCAGATTCAAGACCGCCGAAAGAGTCATCTTGAATAATGATTTTATAGTGTGTTGATGAGCACAAGGAAGGAAGTCTTGGTACTAGGTTCAAACAATTTGGATTTTGTTAGTTCTGTTTTTACTTTCAACTATCTTAACAAGAATATTATCTATATATATATATATGTATTGAAAACTTATATTTATAAGTTGTTGTAAATATCACATATAGTAAAGTGCTCACAAGTCAAATCCTAAAATTTAAATGATGTTAATGATATGCTTTGCATACCGGCTTGAGAATAAAATAACTCATACATACATACAATGTGTATATATATAGAGAGAGAGAGAGAAATATATATATATATATATATAAAACCACACGAGCTAGCACAAGGGTGCTTGGGGGGCAGCGATTAGGCTTTTGGGCTTCTTTGCTTGCACCCCCTTCTCCATCTCTAACTAGTAATTAATACATTGGCTAACAACGCAGTTGTCCACTGACTTGATTTCAATACACTAGTGTTCATAGTTCTACCAAGGACAAGAGAAGAAAAAAGAACAAAAACGACACCAAAACTAATGGTAAAAAAAATAACCAAAGCAGAGAAGGAAAAGAACCACCCTGCTCAAGAGGTTTTCCATTAATAAGCCATATCATTTCAGCCCTCGTGACCAAGTGAAACGCAAAAATACATGTAAGTAACCCCAGAATCAAAGCATGTGCATCCGTTGCTTCGGACAAATATAACAGCAACATATTCCACACAGGAACAAAGATCATAAACTTACCTTGCCAAATAAACAGTTTGTTCGGGAAACGACAGATTACTAGTGCTTAAGCCTAGATCAAACTTCAATACATAACATATTTTACACAAACTCACGAAGGGCCGCCATTAAATTTCTGTTACTGCGTGATGGACTTTACTTTCTTGTAAGCATCAGAACAAGCATGCGTATAAACTGACATGGCACGGAAGAGCTCTGGTAAACGAGTTTTAAGACTACCTAGCGACTTCTCTCTCACCTGAATACATTGTCTTTGGTGGGATTCAACTTCATCTTCCAATCTCTTTTTCAAGCTCTCAACGGCAAACTCCTTCTCTGAGATGGGATCCTTGGGATTTGCATCTTCACCTCTTTCATGGTCCATTTGATCCGACCCCCTCCGCTGCATATACTTCTGGTACCATTCCTGAAAAGCCTCGTTTTTACGAATTAACTCTTTCCTGATCTCCTCACACTTCTCTTTTAGCTTCATCTCTTCCTCCTGACTAATTATAATGGTTTTTATCACAGCAGCAAAGGAGGCAATTGCAGATTTCACAAGCTCATCTGGAAGCTTTTCAAGATGGTCATGCCATGAATGGAGGAGGGCTTTGATTGGAGGATGCTGGACTCGGGGTGGTGATGAGATTTTCTCCTTTAAGCTGCTTTCAATTGGGATGAGATTTAATTTTAACCAATTGTTAAGCGCTCGGATGTATTCTTTTTGATGAGTCACGAGCTCATCAAATCGTGCTTGCCATTTTTGAACGACATTCAAAAGTTGCACGGTACGATCATAGTGGTGCTTCGTTGTTTCCTTGGGAGCATGTGCAATGTCAAGGGATCTGAGGTCTGTAACAAGTCTCAGCTGGCTGTCATGATGTTCACACATATCTCCCCACATTTTGGCCATCCTGTGGAAAAGATATCACACTTGTGATCATGATCAAAAGCTGCCTTCAGAAGAACACAATAAGCATATTGCCACAATTTGTGACAGTAAAAATGGAAATATTACAAAAATAAATAAATAAATAAAAAGAGGAATTCTAGTAAAGTAACCCCTTGGACTATGATATTAATGGATTAAACAAATACTAACAGAGAAGCACCAATTTTATACATAGTATATCAAGTGTGATTGAAGAGGATGGAAATATACGGTACTGCAACATGCATGACCAAAATGACCCTTTAAAGTTTAGCAACATATGACTTAACAGAAGATCTTAGAAAATACTGCAACCCAAAACACTTTTCATGATTAGTAGATGTAAAGATCATAGGTTTTCTCATTATAGTTTTGCAGTTGTGAATTAATGTTAATGGTGAATTAATGTTAATGATCATTAAATGGCTACAACCTCGAGTGGACACAAAAGAAAGTAAATCCAAAAATTAGACCGCAATGGGAACCTTGGCTGAGTTGGAAACAGCCCACCCTAAGTAACTAATTCCCAGCCATTTAACCATAAAAAATAAAAAAAATAAAAAAATAAAAAAGTTCAAATCTTGCTGATGGAAAAGAATTGAACACACCCTTCCCACTTGAACATCAATAAATCCAGCTTCGTTTTCTTAAGCAATTCCAAACAGACACAAAATGCGAAGTGGACTTGTGAAGGCAAGCCCAACCCGACCATGCAAGCCTTTAACTGATCTGAAAGGTTGAAAGACGGGCAGTTGGGTGTGGCATGGAATAAACAAGAAAAGGGAAAGGTCGAGGAATGGTCCCTCTGAATGTAATTTCAGAAATCCATAAAGAAAGGTATGTCAAACAAAGCATTGCAATATATTTTATATTAATCTAGAACTGACTGTCAGAGCAAAAAGAGCATATATTTTATACTAGATACCATGCACATTAACAGCGTACAATCTGTTGATAGCCAAAGAGAGAAGGCCTGCTTTGTGTCAGATGGTCTTTACACCGAAAACAAAAAGAAAAGAAATTGGTTTTGGCTTCACATTTTTGCAAGCTCAACTAAGAAGAAAGCCAAATAGGCAACCAAGGAGACGTTTTAGGAGGGTTCTCATTTAAAAAGCATAACCACATAATGTTTAGGACAGGGGCAATACAAAGCTAAAGAGCAAAACTGTAGTTGGATACAAGCCCCTCATGCACAACCAAAAAGATCATAAAATACAAGTGGCCGTCTAGCAAGGAATATTTTGTGGAAGAAATTGAATTAGGTGGATATTAAGATTTCTTACAAACTTTTTCGTTAAAGTTAAAACTTACCCAGCAACAAGGTCAACAAGTTTCGGGTACAACTGCTCATCACGCAATTGATTTACTTCCAAAACTGTCGAATCCATTGACTGCATGTCGACTATATATCTTGTATGCAAATGACTTACAGCTGCTTTTGTTTTTTCCAAGGATTCAGTGCTTGCATTGCGTTTCTTCTGCTTGTTCAGCAGAGAAACCTTCCTCTGGTACTCAAGCTTCATGAGCTCACCTTGCTGTTGACATGATGCAAAGATCGATAAGATTTAAAATAAATGATAACTTTGCAACATAAACCTGTTATGAACGACAAGAGAAAAATAAAAAACTTAAGCAAAAGTGGAATCAATCACACAAAACACAAGGTTTACATGGCGCCTACATACATGGAGCTACAGAGGATTTTATTGCAGTTGATAATCAAAGATATGGTGTGGTGTTCGTACAAGGGTTTGGTGCAATATATAGTAAACCTTAATCATTGGGACAGATCGAATTAAAAGCCAAAAGGAGTCAAAAAAATTTCTTGTTGAAAATCCACCAAAAAAACCGCAACAGATCCTTGTCAGGTCGAGTTATCAACCAGGTTGCCACAAACAGAACCAGGCTCCACACAAAGAAGCCCAACAAAACCTATCTATAAAACTATAATTACTAGGTCTGCCAAAATTACGTTTCAGAAAAGTACAAGTTCAGCTTTTGAGTATATGAACAAGAAGCTTCACAATTGACCCTATAGAGGAGCTGAAAAGTTTCATGCCCGTGATTCCAACAAAAAGAATTGCTATATTTAAACAGATTTAATTACTTTATTTATTTGATAATAAAGACAGTTCAAATCTGAACTAGACCATCCAGGACTACTAGCTGACCACAATTGCACAAAGAATGCATTCAATAGAGATGAAAATACAGAAGATCTGAAAGGAAATAACCAACATACCTTGACTTCTTCATAAAGTTTCTTCTCCCACGCTAACAACTTATCCAAAACAGTGGCATGAGTTTCATATTCTTCTGAATCAAAGTCATCCTTCCCACCCTCACCATTGGATATACCTCTGAATGATTTATTCCATGTAATAACACGCATGACCCTTGCAGAATGATCAATATGTCCTGTACTTCTTAGAGCATATTAGTTCAACCATTCTTTCAATTGCATGGGATTATGTGATCGTCTGCAACTCAAGACTAGTAAACTTTGAATTCACTAGGAACCATTTGGGAAACTTTCTTTTACTTTCATTCAAAAAGGAAATAGGAATGAAAGGTCCGAGATTAACGTGGGATCCACTAAAAATTTTAACAAGGAACTAAGATCAATCGTAAAGCCCAGATCTGTAAACATGAGATGAGCTCTAAATTTATAGAATTATATACGACTGGCCAGATCTATGCTTTGTATGAGCTTCAGTTTTTTCATATATTGGGCATATACATAATTTAGAAGCTTTAATATGACACTTCAACAATAATTAGTGTGCAGAATAATCTAATCACGACATGAGACATAATGATTGCAAAAGAAATGCCATGCGACATATAACATAATATTTGAAACCATCCAAAACAACTGAATCATTTCGAAATTAAAACATTGCCCCCAAAAGCATGTTGCATAGAAGAAAGAACAGAAGCAAATAAGAAATTACCTCGATTATCAGCGAAATTAGAGTGGTAATGCAAGCGAGTGGCCTCAAGCATGTTGGAGACCTCTTGAGCACTCTGGGAGGCCTTCAAGAAATGCTCATCAAGGTCTGTCAATATCTTCATCAAACTAACACCGGGCGCCGCTTTCCCCATTCTCTTAAACTCCTCCGGTGCGGTCTTTGCGCGCTCTATTTGCCTCTCCTTCTCCTTCTCCTTCTCCTCCCTCTCCTCCCCTGGCTCTGGCGTCTTCGGCTCCACCAAATCATCGCTACCGGGGCCGACATTTTGCGTTTCTTCACCAAATGCCACACCTTGATTAATATTCTCATTGTCAACATTTTCGTTTAAGGTTGGGTCCGGCGGGGGCATATTTTCCTCCACCATAAAAAAGTAGTCCCAGGCCATGCCCTTCGATTCCGGCATCGGAGGGACCGCCTTCATTTCCGGGGTCAGTGGTGGGCCCATTTCTCCCCCCTTATTTCGAGAGTCTTTTGCAATAACTCCATCCTTGTTCATTCCCAAATTATCCTCATCATCTTCCTCTTCTTCATCTTCTATGTCGTCTTCTTCTTCTTCTTCTTCCTCTTCTTCTTCAGCAATGGCAATGGCCCCGGTTTTTCGTGGCTTTGTCGGCATTGCGGGCAAGCTCGTGGCGCGCTTGATCTGGCTGGGGCTCGGCGAGAAGTTTGGGGGCGGCGGAGGAGGAAGACTGTCCATGGGCGGCGGAGGCGGTGGCGGTGGCGGCGGTTGTGAGGGAGTGGGGTCCACCGGCTGCGGGTGGGGATCTTCGGCTTCCCCGTGGCCGTAGTCGCTGAGCGCGGCCCCAGTGTTCTTTAAGGCCATGGCGTAGCCGGAATGGCCTGCCGCGAAGGCGTTACGGGCTATTACAGCGTCCTTGATGAGGTTCTTGCGGTCCTTGCAGCGCAACACCGACTCTTCATTGTCTATTCTGGACTGTGCGCAACCCATTTCCCGTGAGATTTCTTGGGTTTGGTAGGGAAGGTATACTACTGTTTAGAGAGAGAGAGATGTGGAAACTTGGGGCTTCTGGCGTTCTAGAACTCTTGGGTAGTAGCTTGAGTAGTGAGATTTTCATGCACACAAGTGATTTCGAGAAAATGATGCGAATGTGATCAGAGTTGGCTTAGTTAAGCAGAGAAGAGAGAGAGAGAGAGAGGGTAACAGCATTGCGATGAAAAGAGCATGAAAATAGAAAGCATACTTCCAATTTGCACAGAGCAGGTTGCAGAGAGCACAGAGGAGAGAGAACGGTACACTCGCTGAGAGTATTGCTTTCACATGTACTCGCTACTTTTAATTAGGAGGTGTCTGATTATCTTTTTAAAAATTGCAACGGTCACATCTTTTGAGATGAGAGAGAATCCGTATTCGCCTATTGCATATGTAATGCAAAACCATATTTAAATAAAAGTAATCATACAACATAACATATTTTATAATACATTTTATAATAACGTGTTAAAATAAAGATATTTTGATAAAATGGTATTATTTTTATACAGTATTTTATTAAAATATTCTTTACTTGAACGTATTATTGTAACATATATTATAAAATATGTTATGAATAAATTATTTTTCTTTGAATAATATGACTCTAAAATTATTTGTATTAGCTTATCTATATGCATAAATTTAGCTACTTATGAAGAGTTGCTATCTAAATTTAAATAGTAACTATTCACTACATCAAATATATTTTAATTGTTATTTCTTTCACATTCCACTCTCACTCTCTCAATCTTTTCCTCTTCTTCCTCCTTAACAACACAACTAATCTTCACATATACATTCATTTTATTATTATAATCTATTATATATATTTTTTCATTTTATTATATTTTTAATATAATATATAAAAAAAATTATATTTTTTATTATTAGATTTGTATTATTAATGTCAAATGTATATAGTAGATGTTAATTACAAAATATATATATAAATTTTGATTTTAGAAAAAAATTAATAATAATAATAAAATATTATTAATAATATTTATTATTATTTAGTCTCAAATATGCATAAGACAATATAGGAGTTTTGCTTGAATGGCAAAGTGATCATGTAAAAGAGATAATTTTACATATGCATAGACCAATACTTATGCTCTAAACGATGTCGTCCTTCTCTGTCGTTTTGAGATAATTAGTATATCATTATTTAAACCAAGAAATGACGGTGTGAATTTTACAAGAAGCCAAGGAATTGCCGATCATCACCGAGTGCAATGTTTTTCGGATTTTGTTATATTTTAGAGAAACGGACATAATATACACGTATAATAATTTGTGGAACATTATGAAGTTATAAAAATATTTGAAACAGAAGTTTGAAAATAGTTACCGAGTGAAGATTTATACGTTGTGTCCGGTGAGAACAAAGTGAAGAAAGTTTTTATCCCCTTACAAGCTCAATGATTTTTCTAATCGGATCCGAACATGTGGGGCTCATGCATAAAAATTGCAATGTCCCCCACGAGTAACAGTAGGGGAAGGGGTAGGATGTGGACCATATTCTTATGATCTATCACATTTTATTGGTGACATTCTGTGATAAAATTAAAGCAAATGCTAAAATAAATATACTATAAATAATTCAAGTTTTATTTCCCACTCGAATACAATTGTAGCAACGACAATCTTCTTTTGTAAGTTGATTTTGCATTTACTTGTTCAATTATTTTATCGTACTAAGGTAAACTAACAGTGACTGTTTAGTAAGCCAAGTAACAGAACTTCAGATTCAACTTTCTGACAAAATTTTAAGGGATTTGTTACACAACCTCCTACTATTCACCCACACTCTACACTCCATATTTTTTAATATTTAAAAAAAAATTAAAATATTTCAAATTTTTTATTCACTATTCATATAAAAAAATTTGATAAAAAATTTTTTTTTAAAATTAAAAAAAAAAAAAAGGTGTAGTGTGGAGTGTGGTGAATAGTAGGAGGTTGGGAAGATTATTTCAAATTTCAATGATGCATAGTACTAGTAAGCATGTTACTAGGGTAGGAAAAAAAGGGAAGGAAAACTCAAATGATTGTGCATGTTTAAAAAAGCCATTATCAACCATTTGAATTTGGAACACGGTAGTTAACGCTAAACAACTTTATCGAGAATACTGCATTTTATCTTTCCTTCTGCTTGCTGACCACAATGAAATGGAAAATACTGATCTTATGTTTTGAGATAAATAAAAACAAAAGACAAAAACCCGTGTCCCCGTATATGCCTTCGACATAAAATCCAAATAACAAATGCAATCCATGAAAGGGAAATGAAATAATCATATGATGAAAGCGAAAAAATATGACATCTCGTATAAAATTTGATGTAAACAATATAGTTCCGCTGCAGTGCGGTCCGACTATTAAACTGAGAAGAGTAGCCCTCCATTCACATGGCGACAAGTAGGTAAAAACACAATGAACTAGTTAGACCTCACCACACAGAATCACCACAAGCAATTCACAGAAATCAAGTTTCCAAGCTGAAAATCATTTCTTCATCTTCGTCTCCAAGCACTTCCAACCCGCCTCAGTGCACCGCCACCTACCGCCTAAGACTTTCAAGGTTCCACCACCACCATCTAATTCCAACGCCAATATCCGTTACCACTACAGTAAATTTTCAAATCACCTGACGAATTGATCACCATCGTCAACCACAAATTTCACACCACCCCATCGGCAACTTGCAACCATAACTTGTAACATATCCAATGGCCATAACTCTGCCATTTCCACCTTCACCATCTAGAGAAAAAAACAAAAACAAAAAAGAAGGCGAAGAAGAGCAACTTGAACACAACAAACAGTCTCTTCCTTGATCTCACTCTCACTCTTGGCACTACTCTCACTCTCTGTACAGCTATATCTTCCTGAAGCTTTACACGACCAGCTCAAGCGAAATAAACTTCTAAAAAAACAACTCACTTCTAGAAAAATATCTATAAGGGTACCACAAGTAATGTATAGTTGCTGCTTATCATGATTTCTTCTTTCTCCATGCTAGTTTAGTTACCGCTCACTGCTCTGGTCCCTCCTCCATTGCCACCTGTTATCCATGGGCGTCCTGCTCTGGTCCCTCCGTTTTTAATCACTCGTTCAAAACAAAAATCCAAAAAATATGATGCAGGATTTTCTTTTTAATATTTAATTTCCTTTTCATAATGCGTTATAGCTTTAAGATTCACCGTTTTAATTTATATAAAAAAATTTTCAGGGCAAATATTATTTAGTTTTCAAAACTTTTTTGGCTATGAAAAAAACAAGAGGGAAGCTTCCGCAGCAACCGAACAAAGCATAAGATGAAACAAGAAAACGAGAGGCACTTGACAAGAACACGGTCAAGCTCCACCACCGTCTGGGTCGAGCGCCGTGCGGGATGAGTGTGTTAAGATCTTGAGCCCATCGAGGATGTATTGGAAGAAATGATGAGGGAGGCATACAAGTGAGAAATGGGTATATAGATTCAGTAATTGGGTGTATGCATACATGTGTCGTCATGTGAATGGAGGGCTGCTATTCTCAGTTTAATAGACAGACCGCTCCCACATATTCTCAAACAATATATCATACAATAAATAGAAAGACTGGTATTGTTTAATTATAAGATATAAAATAAATATATCTATTTAATTAATATTTTATTCTATATATATAAATAGTAATTTGTAAGTTTTAAATAAGAAGTTTGTTTCAACCACCCCCACCCCCAAAAATACAATTTTCTTCCTTTATTTTCGTTTTGTTAAGGAAAATTTAAATTTAACGTGTTTCACAGCGAAAAGACCGAAAGGGAGTCCTGGGGTCCTTCTCGTTTTTGGGAACTAAAAAGAACAGGCAGGTCCAAGAATTAAGGATGAAAACCTATTCCAAGTTTCAGCATAAGAATAGCAATTCACACATCTGAACTTAGGCAACAAAAATTAACCTATAGTTTCTGGTCTGGAAAGGAAAATGTAACTAGGCAACTGGTGGCGTGAAGGATGCGGGCAGCATATTAAAATGCAACTAGAAATAATGCGGTAAACCAATCAACCAGGGATAGGGGTAGCTGAACATATTTATAGGATTGACAAGACACGATAGTTTTACAACATCAACGATGTACATGGTATAGAATTTGGGGGAACCAACTTGACCAGTAAGTTGCCCTCGAGACAGACAATTGATCTCCAAATGCCAGAAACATCCTCAAAATATATTTACCCATTCTCAAAACTTGAGTGACTACTCAAAAACAAGACCTCTGCTAACATACTCCGTCTTCTTCCTGTCAAATAATTAAAAATAAAAGGCATTAGAGATTTTAGGAAATACTACCGTGTTAAGACACAAAAAAGCTAAAATGTGGTCTCTGTTCTTTTGCCAGTTTTATGAAACTGAAAATCATATCTCCGAGAAGCTGATAATGAACATAGTTACATAGCTTTGCAACAATAAGCAAAAGAACCTAGAAATGGATGTATTTCTCCTATAAGCAGACGAACCTTACATGCAATTGCCCCTAAAATTTTCTGGACTTCGTATGCAGGCACAAATACATGCACTTGCCAATATTAAAAGACTAGATAGCCATGGCATGCATGCCCCCAGCTTATCAAGAAGTTAACTAACTAATAACGAATGAGAAACTTAAAACAGATCATAATTGGAAAGTAAATAGAATGGATACAATGACACAAAATAGACAAGTGGGGATCAATTTGATAGCTTCTGGTATACATGAATGCTCGAAAGTAAATTCCATTGTTTCAGGGTTGCCTCCTGATGAGAGATTCAGAATGCATGAACAGAAACAAAGGTACTGTACAAAACAAGAGCGAACGAATTCAAGATGGAACAATTATGGGATGCTTCGAAGAAATACTTTTTTTTTTTGTTGGTTTTGAAAGTACTTACCAAGAAAAGGAAGAGCCCAAAGCCACTGGTTCTCAATTGGACTTGAGGCTGGACTTGAGCATTTTCAACTCCTCCCCTTGTTGCTAAAGGCATCATTCCCAGTTCAACAAAATCAGTAAAAATACGTAAATCCTATTAAAACGCAAAATTCCCATGCATTACTTAAAAGGAGAATATTCAATCAGCTTGAAACCTTATATAACTGTTTCCAACAGAAGTCTGATCGTTCTTGAAGTAAGCACCATTCCATGGCCATATCATATTCAATTGTGTTGGGCTGAGAACAATGTGAAGTAGATACAGCTTCTCTCTGAGAAATAAAACCACCCCCAAACACATAAATTAGGGGGATAAAAAAAAAATATAACCGCTGAGTCAAAGTTTTGTATGTCTGTGAATGTGTGTTTGTGAGTGCCCGGGAGAGAGGGAGAGGGAGAGGGAGAGGGAGAGGGAGACAGAGACAGAGGGGCGGAGAGAGATAGAGAGTAAAAACTTGTACCATTTCCCTTGGCATCTGATATCTAAGTTTATCGATAGCAAAATGGCCAAAAAAAGTTGGTTTCTTCTCAGGGAAGCAAGGAGTTCCGATACTTCCAACAAGAGGCCTGCAAATTATATAGAGGGGCCAGGGGCAGAATTCAATGAGTAAGCGGTGTCTATGCATAACAAGCTAGGTTCAGATACAACAAAACGTGATCCAGAGTAGCTGGTGACGGTAACAACACTTGCTAGGGCAAGATTCAAGGATTATTTGCACAATATTAACTAACAAATACAAGACATTTGATTAATATAGAACATGGAAAATGCTTGGGCTACAAAACATTACTCCACATGGGCATACAAACTGGCACGCACACTTCGGTCTTTTTTTATTTAGGGTTTTGAGTAGTCGATCATCCCTTGGAATGGATGACTGGGTACCCCAGCTCGTTGAAGCATTGGGTCTCCCTGGAAGAAGACCTGGTGAAAAGAGACCCATGGTAGCTGTGGTAGGAGACCCCCAGCCAGGGAGACCAGAGCAGCCATTACTCGGTGAAAAGAGACCCATGGCTGTGGATCTCCACAGTGGTCAGCGATCCACCCTCGTGGGTGGCCAGACCTCACCCGAAAAGGTGGGGGTGAAAAAGGGGGGGTGAGGGGGTAATTGGCCACCCAAGGGTGATTGGGGACTCCCAGCAAACACATAAAAAAGAAACTGATACAGCACTTCCACGTCAGTTTTCATGTCATCTAAACTTGAACCACTATAAGATTATTGGGCACAGGTGAAGTGAAAGAGAGCATACAGGCCAAACATTCTATTAAACAAGGAAAGATTACTCTATTTTGCAAATGGTACAGCAGGCTAGGAGCTCAAATGTCTTTCAATAATGGAAAAGTGATCTTCAAATTCCAAACAAACTGAAAATTTCATTAGAATCACGAACAACAACAGTTGTAGTGTATGGTGAATCCGAGAAATAAAGTTGATGGAAACCAGGCTACCGAGATTTATAAGAAAAAAAAAAACAGCTGGACATATGGGCACCACAAGAAGGAATGATCAATAAAGATTCTAGAAAACCTGAACTTTAAAGGATGACCTAACTAAGATGGGTTCCACATTAAAAGCGAAAAACTTTATTATCTTTTACTTTTCTTTTTATGCCTTAAATTAGCTGAAGAAGAAACTCGCTGTAAGCTATACGTTCTGATTCAGTACAAGCGTATACCCCTCAAGGAAGAAAAGGTTCAAATTGTGCAACATGTTTTAAATGGCCTAAACCTCGACTCGGATTTCAACGTCTCACACTGGTGCCATATACAAGATGGCTTAGCGAGAGAAAACCCAAACACATCCACCCCGCCACCACCCCTCACCCACCATCGGCCGAAGAGTGACACCTCACCTCCGTCACAGACGAGGTCGGTGGGCCCTGGCGTCCTCATTGAGGGCCGCCCAGCATCGGTCCTCTCCGGCGAACTGGTTCTTTCGCTATTTCTCTAGTCGGAGGTGTCAACGACTATTGCCGTGCATCTAGCTTCGCCACCACCATAGACTTGATTGATTGACTCTGGCGACTCCATTGAGGGGCCTCCAACACCAATCCTCCTCCGATGACCTGCGACATGAACCTTTGCCTCCACCATCGCCACAAACTTGATCGATGGACTCCGGCGACTCCATTGTGGGGCCTCCGACGCTGGTCCTCCTCCAGCGACTGGGAGTTTTCTTCTGTTTTTCCATTAACACAGTTAAGGGGCATTGCGACCTAAGCCTTGCCTCCACCACCACCACAGACTTGATCGATGGACTCTAGCGACTCCATTGTCGGTTTTCCTCCGACGATCAGGAGTCCATTCTGTGTCTATGCCTTTGATTTGCAGTGGGCATATATCTGCTTTTTTCCTAAAGAGGATAAAGTGGGAGCAGTAGGGTATCTTTGATCTGGGATTTGGGATTTGACGATGACGACGCGTGATGTGGATTCATCTCAGTTGGAAGGCGAGAGTTGGCTGAAAGTGGAATAAAAAACTTTCATTTTTTATGAAAGAGGAAGGAAATAGTTTTCATATTTCTGAACGTAGCAAAAAGATATTTAAGTTCATGTGTCTAGGTGAGATGGCAATTTCGTGGGTGGCTAAAGGGATTGAGGATTATTTAGAACTAAACTGTCATGAAGGTTTCCTTAGAGAGCTAAGGATGGGAAATAGAGTTTTTATCATTCACCATCATGTTAACGCAAGGGGCAGCTTTCTACAACTCTCAGAATTCCGGAATGGAAGGAAGAAAGGTTTGTTGGTGATTCCGGAGGGCGCAAATGGCATTAGACAGAAAGGCTTTCTGCAATCCATATGGAGAGTTACTGGGTCCAAAGCCACTATTCTAAAGCATGCAAACGGTGGGGAGTTTGTTGATGGAAAAACAGTGGGAAGGCCTTCCTCAGTCAAAGTGAATCGTACGCTACGGTGTTGAGGTCACTGGCGGGTAGTCTGGCCAAGATCTGCTCAACGGTAGAAGGAAAGGGAAAGGCACTTGTAGGAGACAAAGGCCTTCAGGTGACATTAGGAGAAGTGGAGGGGGTCTTGTGGGATGTCAAAGTTCAATTGAAGGGAGTTATGGAGTATGTGAGAGATCTGATAATTAAAGTGAATAAGGGGTTAGACCTAGTCCTGAGTTTTAGTGGTGGGTCGAGAATCAATGAGGGAGGACGGGGGGTATCCTTCGGGTTTGAAGGCCACAAGTGTGCCAGTAAAGGGCATTTCAACGCCGTCACAGATAGGGTCATTGGACGCTGGCATCTTTGCCCATGCCAGTGTCAGTATGCCTCCTAAGGGAGCAGTAAGACCTCAGGGACCAGTTGCAGATGGCGTTCGTACTTTTGTCCAGGGTTTATTTTTAGTTGAAGACGGGGGTCCTTCAAGGGTCTTGAGTACTATGGAAGAAACAGTTGAGCCTTTTTTAGAAGATGCAAACGGGAGGTAATAGAAGGTAGTGCTTCCCTTACCTGTTCTATGTCTCCTGAGGGAGCAATAGGGTCTAACAAAGTGGCGCGGCAAGAATCGTCAAGGGGTGGAGCACATGCAAGCAATGTTGATGGAGGTGAGGAACCTGTAATGGTGAATGGACAACAACCATATAGCTGTCGAGCAACCATATGGCGGGAAGGAAATTATTGGTTTGTCGTTGGTGCCTCATGTGGGGGAAGGTTTAGAGTCAGGAGTGCAGTTGGGGATAATGTTGTTCCCCTAGGTTTCTCTTCCTACGATAAACAATATAGCGAGTTCACCATTGGATTGGGTTCTGCATAAAGTTAACGGGTTTCAACAAATATTGGGGCTTTCACATGGAGAATATGAAGACCAATTTAAAGCACTACTCACTGCGATTGAGATGAGCCATGCCCTTGAAACCAAATCAAATTTTAAGAAAAGCAGAGAGTTAAAGTGTCTTTCATGGGCAATCAACTACGATGTTAAGGGAGGTAGCTCAAGTCGAGGGAAGACTAAAGGAAGGGCATTGTGAAGACGTTCTTGTAGTGGGATTTTCGGGTAAATGATTAGTTTTATGGGAAACAAGGGGCTGGGGTTGGGGAGGCGTGTTACATTCCAATTCGGGCTTGGTGTATTTTGGGTAGGTTTCATGGGCTTTTTGGGTCATTAGGGACTCTCTACTATGGGCTAGATGTTTTCTTGTATACGTCCAGTGTACTTAGTTACTCCTGTTGATATATATATAATATTTTTACTTGTAAAAAAAAAGATGGCCTAGCTATTATCATATCCAGACTGATCACACACATAGCTATCAAAGCAGCCTACAAACGAGGGTAACACAATAAGCAACCACACCACAAAAAAATGCTAGCTGGTCAAGAAGTGCATTCATAACAACATGATGAGAGGTTACTGAGAACAAGACCAAAGCAACCAACACAAGAAAGTTGGCACCACGAATGCCGGTCGTATAGGAGATAGTAAGTTTTCCCAAGTATTGGCAGGAAAAGCTAGTCCTAAGGCCTTCGATTTCTTCATTAGGTTCTCATTAAGGAAGAATTAAAAAACAAAAAGTGATATTAGTAGCACAAGGGATTTCGCATCATGCTTGACAAAAACATCATTTGAAAAAGGAAAATGGCAAAGTGGGATTCCTGTTGTTGACACCACTTAGTTGATATCATGCACTGATGGTTCATAGGAGTTGCACGCATACCTCCTATTTGATGTCCAAAGGCAGCCCTTGTCCAACTTTTTAACAACCATCTCTGCTGCCTCCCTTGTCTTGAATATAACAAAAGCTTGACCTACAACACCAACAACCTAAACCATCGTGATCGAGTCATGAACAATAATTACAATATCATTTCCTTTGTGCTTCATGTCTACAAATAAAGCATATGATTTATTGATGACTTTCTACTATTTCGGTTAGAGGGTTGGGGGATCATAACTTGAGGATCTTTAATAAGGCTTTAGTGGGGAAGTGGCTTTGGAGATATATTGATCGGAAGGAGAGTCACTTTGGAGGGAGGTCATTGATCGGGTGTATGGAAGTGCTTGGAGGGTTGGTGTTCCAATGAAGTTCGGGGGGTTTATGGTGTTGGACTTTGGAAGTTCAGTAGAAAGGGCTAGGAGAGTTTTACTAGTCATGATAGTTATGCTGTTAGAGAGAGATCTAGGATCTGATTCTAGTTTGACATTTGATGTGGTGATCGGGTCCTCAATAGTGTGTTTTCGGCTATCTTTCAATTGGCTTCAAATCGGTTTGCTGCAGTTTCTGATTTGCTTTGTTGTTCTAATGGCTCAATTTAGTGGGATCTTTGTTTAACTAGAGTTGTACATGATTGGGAGATTGGTGAAGTTTCAGCTTACTTCAGCTTTTTATACTCTCTGAGACTTGGTGGTAATGACAAGGATAGGATGTAGAAGTCTTAGGGGAGGTTTGGATAGTGAGTTGAGATGAGATAAGTTGAAATGAAAGTTGAAAGTTGAACAAAATATTGTTAGAATATTATTTTTTAATATTATTATTGTTTTAAAAAAAATTTTTGATAAGTTATTATTGCTTTGGAATTTAAAAAAGTTGAATTATTTATTATTTTTTGTGTGAAATTTTGAGAAAGTTGTAATCATTAGATGAGATGAGTTGGGGGGAATTTTGTATCCAAACTGGGCGTTAAGGGGCGTAAAAAGTTCATTGTTCGTTCATACTATAAGCTGTTGACTTTTAAGAATAGTCATCATGTTCCTTGGAAGTGTATTTGGAGGTCTCACGTGCCTTCCAAAGTAGTTTTTTTCATTTGGACTGGCTCTCTTGGAAAAATTTTGACGTTGGATAACTTAAGGAAGCAGGGGTGTTATATTTATGTATTGGTGTTATATGTGTAAAAAGAATAGGGAAACTGTGGATCACTTTTGCATTGTGAGGTGGCAAGGGCTTTGTGGGATGGCATGTTTTTCTAGAATCGGATTGGCTTGGGTGATGCCTTTGAGAGTGGTTGATCATCTTCCGTGTTGGAACAGGCTTCATGGTTGCTCTCAAGTGGATGCAGTTTGGAAGATGGTTCCTTTGTGTCTTATGTGGTGCATTTGGAGGAAAAGAATGCAGGTGTTTTAATGACAAGGAGCATACTTTGGAGCAATTATGGCATTTCTTTGTACACTTTGCTGTTTTGGCTTTCTGCTTTAGTGACTAATGGAACTTCCGTTCATGATTTACTAATGTTGCTTTCTGTTTCCTAGAATGTATTTTAGGTGTTTTATTTTGGATACTTCCTGTGTACATGGGCTTCACCCATACATTCGTTTCTAATAAAATTTATTCCTACTTATAAAAAAAAATTGCTCATAACTTTTCAGATCATCGTACTGTCATTGTTCCAGAGAGGACGAGGAGGCGGAGGAGGAGAAGCAAAAGCAAGCAGGAGGAGGAGAAAGGAGGAAAAAAAAGCCAGTGAGGGCTTGAAATTGAGGACGTGGGCTTGATATTGACAATATTATTGAAGTAATAGGTGCTAATTTCATACCACAATGAGGACTTGATATTGAAGTCTGCTGAATCATCTTTGCTCTGCAATTTTCCTTGAAACCGTGCCAAACGATATCCTGGTAAAGGTTTACTCATTCATTGAGATGGAATATTTTCAAGAAAACCACTATAATTTGTTTTGCCAAGAGAATATGACCCCCAAGAAAAAGTATTCCTTGCAAGGTTAGGTGAAATCTTCTGCAGGACTACAATACCATCCATGGAGATCATAATTGCAACCAGCAATAACATATTAAAAAATCAAAGCTCCAGAATGAAGAGTACCTCCACTTCTGCTGATGTATAAGCTGGATCCAAATTTTGAAGGAGAACCAGTGTTCCTAACTCATTAGCACTTTTCATTCTGTCTTCCCAAGGCTGGTGATATAATATACAATTCATAGATTAGTCTGAACTGTCTCACTTTCAATGTCAGCATGCCCTACTTCAGATTCTAGTGATACTAAATACTGTTCCATGCTCCTCAACCAAGGGAGATATACAGACTTATAACTAAACTGAGATGCCAATAACCCATATGAATTTTACTGAGATTCACAAGCAAAACTAAGGCTGCCCTGTTTTCTTCGACTTTAAATAGTTTCTGATGCTGAAAAAATTTTCTAGGAAAACTACTGAGTTTTTTGTGTTTGGCAGGGACATTTTTATGGTACCAAAAAATTTCTCAATTGTAACCAAAAACCAAAATAAGTAAAAACCACCACAAACGTCAAGCAAGAACTAAAAAAACATGCAAAAAAGGCTGGGCTGTGTTATAAAATTCTGGAAAATAGTTAGCAAAACCACACGAGTCAAAAGTATCAATTTTTTTTTCATTGCCGCAAGGAGACAACTGGAACACCAGAAATAATTGGAGAGAATGTGTGGGTGTGCGAGTCAAAGAAGGGTTCTTCAAATTGCATCGGGAGTGGGACGGAGGAAGGGAGGGGATTTCTCTAGGTTGCAGGTACGGGGGGTGCATGCATTTGTGCTGGGTTGTGTGGGATAGGGGTTGTGCTGGGGCTGGTCTGGTTGGGGCTGGCGTCGATTGGGGGAGGAAATGACAAGGGAAGGGAAGGTGGTTGTGGTCTCTATGTTGCAGGAGTTCACCTGATGGAGTGTGAATAGATGATATCCAGAAAATGATTTGTGGATTTAAATAGTGTAATATTCTATGCTCAAAGGGGTGCTTTTTCCATGAACCCCGAAAATAATTTGCATGGACTAGTCATTCTTGTCCATGCCATACTTTGGAAAATGCAGATAACATTTTAAATAGAAAAAAGTGGAGACAAAGAACTTACAATTGCCCTGAACCATTTGCTTTTATCCTGTCAACATGTGAAACATAGGAAACTGTAAGAACTAAATCTCATCCAGAATAGAATTTTCACACACAAAAAAATAAATACTGCATGCAATAAAATACATCCTTCGCAACAACACAAAGGAAATCCAAGCCACTTTGAACTTATACTCCAAAAGGACCATTCAATGTTACAATTAAAGTCCTTTGAAATCATTATAAAGACAAGAACTTCCCCTTCCCAAGCAATAAGGAATCTCATTTACCACCTTCTTATACTCAATTCAGGGTATTAAAATCGAGAAATGATATTTGCAAGCTTGGAGTGTGCAGTCTCCGCATACTCTCTTTGAAAAAAGTGGATAAATCTGGGACCCACATGAAATTTTTTTTTTTTTTTAATGGTAGCCCTCACTTGTTTTCAAAGAGAGTACACGAGGACTGCACACTCCAAGACTATATATAGAATTACTGCTTCTAATTAGACTTGGCTGTAAGACAATTTGTAACAAACTAAAGAAAGCCCAAGTCACATTTGGGCCTATACTCCAAAAGGATTAATCAACATTACACTTAGGGGCCGTTTGGATTCACAAGTCTCCTCAACTTATCTCATCTTCATCATTACAACTTTTATAAATTCCCACACAAAATATAATATTTTTTAAATCCCAAAAGAATCTTTCCAAATTTTCACACCAAAATATAATAAACAATTCAACTTTTTCAAATCTCAAAACAACTTTCACAAATTCCCACACAAAATATAATAAACATTTCAACTTTTTCAAATCTGAAAATAATAATAATATTAAAAAATATTATTCTAAAAATATTATTTTCTACTATTCACAAACCATTTCAACTCATCACTGAATCCAAACCACCCCTTAAAGCACCATGGAAACATTATACAGAAACGAAATTCTCCCACCTAAGTGCAAATTGGGTTATTATATCCTTTGACAAGTTAAAATGGCAAACAAAATATTGTTGGATCCATATTAGAATAATCTTATTCCTAAATTCCCCATTAATCAACTTATTAAAAAAAAACCCATGAATTGAGATTTTTAGTAAAAAAAAAATTTGATTGGCACCAGGTGCCCAGGAACAGCGTCCTAACTAATCCCGGGGGTGCATAGGCTCTCGGCAAGGAGTTTCCTGCAAGTGCACCTCTGGTAATTCAAGGGAAAAATCCCCAAGTCCGATGGCCCCTAGAGATTGTTTGCACTAATGAGGATTTGAACCTTAGACCTGGAGGAGCATACCCCCAAACCTAAGGCCTTTACCACTGGAGCCAACCCCTAGGGATTAGATATTTAGTAAAAATTTAGAATCCATTTAACCTAGGATCATATGAAACAAATATAATATACTTTAGAAAGGTATATAACTTACGGCATCTGGTCTTCGAGTAATTTCCATTATCTGGTGATCAATTTTTTTGTCCTCGTCTGCAAACTGCCTGGGAGATGCTCGAGGCAACTTCCCATTAGAAAACTTTGTGTTCTCATCAGGCTTCAACTTCTTGGAAGAGCCTTTTTCACCCACTTGAGAATCCTTAGCAAGTCTAAGTCTATATTTATCTTCATAAGCAGTTACAACTGGCAACACCTTAGCATCTGTTGGATCTAAGTCAACGGCTAACTTTTGCACTCTCTTCTCGTTCTGATTCCCCAATACTTTAACAAGACCATCAAACTTTGCCTTCTTAGATGGCCTATCCTCCAACTCACTATGATCCCGAGACGATTTTACTTTCTCACTTTTGAAAAAATTCTTACCATCAAAAAGCTTTGTCTTCTCATCAAGCTTCAACTTCTTCAAAGGGCCATGTTCAACCCATTGAGAATCCTTAGCAAGTTTAAGCGTAGATTTATCCACAAAATCAATTACAGTTCCTACACTCCTTGCATCATGACGATTCAAATCAACAGGTAACTTCTGCATACTCTTCTCTTTCTTATCACCAAATACTTTAACAGAACAATCCAACTTTGCCTTCTTAGACGGTCGATCATCCAATTCACCACAGTCATGAACAGATTTTACTTTCTCCTCAATTCTGACACAAATTACATTTTCGGATGGCCTATCCTCCAATTCATTACAATCATGAGAAGATTTTAATTTCTCCTCATTTCTAACAAGATTCTTAACAACTCGACCTTCACCCTTGATAGGAAAATCTACAGACCTTAATGCAGACTTGTCTAAGGAAATATTCTCCTGTCTATCATTAGTTTTAGAAATTTCTGACTCCACACCTATCCTATAAGCAGGCTGCTCTCTAAGTGAAGATTTCTGTTTAACCAATGAAGTTTTTGTCTCAGCATTTTCTTTCCGTAGACTACTATTAGAAATTACATTACTTTTTAGAGTTGTGTGCTCTTTAGATGGGTTTTTCTTCAAAGGAACCTCTGTTTTATTACTTGCTACAGCATTTCTGCAAACTTCCTTCTTGTCTGAATCAAGTTCCAGTACAACATTGGGCTCCTGGGCATCCACTCTGTTAAATATAAATTTCACTGCAATATTTTTAAATCCATGAACAAATAAGAAGCAATCAACCATTAGCACGAAAAAAAAAAAAACCACTAATTTGAAACCTTGGGGACTCCCAATGCAGGAAAAAAGCAAGCAAGCAAAGATACAAATAATAAGCTTTCTTTCCTTTTAATGAACAACAAGCAAAGAAGAAGTAATACCTTCAATCCCAGCAACTTCTTCCTCTATCTTATCCAGAACTCTACCATGCTTAACATCAAAGGCACGGTAAAATATAAAGTCAGCAGTTTTAAGTTCTTCATCTGAAGGTTGTGGATTTCTACTGTCTTTTGAAGTACAAATAATATTGCATTTTCCAGCAATTGCTTCCTGATTTATTGTATAAGATATTAGCAATTGCTGATTCAGTTTAAATGAAACTTACCAGTCACCTCCACAGGCACTAAATATACTATTTCACATAAGTAGCTTCTATAAATTATCGTACTAAACGTAAAAAGAAAAAAAAATAACATGTTCATAACTCAATAGTTTCCAATGATGAAAATATTGAAGTTCTTTTAGGGTAGTTGGTAGTTCATAAGTGACAAGAAGTTGGAACATAAATTAACTTTTGCATAGGCATACAAACTCTAAAGCTAATAAGAAGTTATCCTAATAAAAAGTAACATTATGTTAACCTACAATTCAAAAATCCATGCATACTTGAAACAAAACAAAAAATGACTAATTTCTTGTTAAACAAACAATCTCCCCAGAAATCAAATAGGCTTTCCCGCAATACTTCCCCAAATAAAGATGAATTTCAAGTAAAAAACAAAAGTTTCTAAAATAAATGTACATTAAATTCTATAGTGCCTGGAATTTTATTTTCCATCTAACATTACAAGTAGAAAAACCAACTACATCATTGAAGCACCAAGAAGATTAACTGGACAAACAGGAAAAAGAATCATAAGTGCAGAAATATTATATCCAGAATTCAATTACCAAAGGATTAACATTTGCAAGGCCTACACCTTCTCCAGAAGCCAAAAACAACTCATTTTTTGCTGTGCCTTCAACCTCGAGATCAATTTCGTAAGGGCGGAAAAACCATAAAACCACCACTTCCTTTGTCTTGTCAGGATTCTCCCATATTTCTATAAGCTTACCAATATAAGGTCCAGGTCCATCATCATTGTGCAGATAGACTGTATCATACAGATCATACTCCATGCCATCATAAGTAAAACATTGATAAAACTGGACTTCTTTCTGTTTTTCACCTTCTCCTTTCCTTCCAACTCCTTTCTTTTTACCCCACTTAAATTCAAGGTCCTCGATTCCATCTATTTCCACCATACTCTCATATCAGGCCTCCTTCCAAGCAGAGTAATAACAATACCTGAGAAACAAGAATACATAATTGTAATAAAAATAACTTCTAATCCGATATAAAATCCATATGTAGCAACAACAGAAATTATTAAACCAAAAACATTAAAACCTACTCCAAATACCAAGACAAATGCGTTTAGTCCTTTTTTTTTTATAAGTGCATTTAGTCCAAATTTTGCAAGCTTAACTCGGTACAAATCATCTGGATAGAAACACCAATGGTTTTTAATATATCTAAACTCCTGCAAAGATGCCAAATTTTCCCCAAGGTTAATGTACTCACATTACAAAAAAATTAGTTTTCTTTCTTTCCCATCAAAGAGTTTGCAATGAACAGGATTCCAACAAAACAAATGGGGCTCTTTTAAAGGAGTACATCTGCAACTACACAGCTTCTTTATTGGTCTACATTGTACACTATTATTTATATGTTGTGGGAAAAACGATGGAGACATGATCATAACTATGACACCAAAAGTAAAACAAGCAACTCCCTCCCCTTATTTAAATTGATGAAAATATTTCACCATTCCTTAAACTGCCATGCAATAGCAGAAAAGAAGTTCCAGTAAATTCTGGTGGATCAAAATGAAGACCTAGATGACCTAGAAGATGTATAGTGAAAACTATATTTCGGTATCCTAAAATGTTATGATTTTGAGGGTTAAAGGTTTAACCAAATTAGCATCGAATGGTCCTAGAGCTTTTGAATAATTGGTTGAGTCTTTAACAATTGGTATCAAAGTAGGAACCACATCACAAGTTCAAGTCATGGAACGAGCGACCTGTAGGGTAGATAAAAATGCCTTAGTACTATGTATGGGCATAGTGTTAACTCATTGAATATTAATAAATGTGTGAAAGTCACCAAGAGGAAAAATGTTATCACCGGGTCAGTGTCAATAGAGTGGCCGCCGTGGACGTTGGATTCGAAAGCATTGTGGAATATTATAATCGTGAGCGTTAATGATTTAACCAAAATAGTATCCGACAGTCTAATGACTTTTGAATTAATAAATGATACTTGCAGGGAACAGATTTTCCTAGAAAATTTATTTGGGATTCCAGAAGAAAACGAAGACATTTTTCCCGCAAAACTAATTGAAATAGAAAATAAATAAATAAATAATAGTACAATAATTATTTAAAGAAATTAAAACAAACCGTAAAGCCCTGATATAAGGAACAATCCGGAAGATTTTCACTAGAAAAAAATTCCGTCAAAACAAAAGCGGTTTGAAAACCCTAGAATAGCGGAAGAACACCAATGAAAACATAAGAACGAGAGGAGGCATTGGAGAGAGAAATAGGCGGGAAAACTTACAGTTTCGGAGAGTGAACAGGAGTGCTAGTAAAGTTGTGCTGTCTATATTTCTTCTTCAACTTCCATTGAACCTGAAGAAAACCCTAGCGACGGCAAGAGCGAGTTCCGGGGTTTCTTTTTCTCTGTACAACAGGGAGAGTATTTTACCCGGGCCACTGTCTCAATACCGCGTCTCTGAATTCAAGTTCGATCTCCTAGACTCCCAAGTCCTAACTGCTCAACAAGTGTCTCCAACTGCTCCTTCATGGCGTTAGAGAACTAACGACGCCGTTTTCTCCGTTAGATCAAATGCCAATCGTGCCGCGAGTACTGACAAATTTTCTAAATACTTGTTAGGGCGACTTAAGGGATGTTAAGACGATATACTTCTAGTGAGGAATTATAGAAAAAATAATAATTTCTCAACATACAAAATGTATTTTTTAATGTTCAAATTTTAATAAATATATATTAATTGTGATATTTTGTTCAAAACTCAATCATTGATCTAAAATCTATAAGATTGTTGGATACTAATGTATTTAAACATTTAATCCTCAGGTTCAATAATAACATCTCATCATACTTCCGAATCCGACGTCTACAATGGCTTACTCTATCAACAGTGATCTGGTGTAGTTTTTCCTTTTTGGCAACTTCACTTATTTATCAATATTTATGAATGACTTAACATCATGTCCATACACATATAGTAACGCCAAAGAATTTTAATTTAACCTATAGATCACTCATTTATGACTTGAACTAGTGACGTGATTCTTACTCTAATAATAATTGTTAAAGATTCAACGATTGATCTAAAATTTTTAGAACTGGTGGATATTAATTTGATTAAATGTCCTTCAACCCTCGTAATCATAACATATTTATTATTGTAATACACATATATAGTGCTACCGTTAAATTACAAATTGACGTACATATGTGTACAATATATCTTACCTATTGGCTTAAGTAAGTACTTTTTCAAATCTCAAAATCATAGTAATATTAAAAAATAATATTTTAATAATATTTTATTCAACTTTTATCTTAACTCATCTCATCTCGTCTCAACTTAACTTACTATCCTAATGGCACCTTAGTGCTTAATAGTTTAATAAAGCCACGTTCGTATAGTGATGTGATCTCAAATGATTTATGAATAATAGTGAAAGAATAATAATAAAATATTAAATAGTAATTGAGTGATCTAAAGGTTTCCCAGTAAAATTTGTATGCTTTACAAGTTAGAAATCTCACATTTTCATAAACTTAAACTACCATATTGATCACCATTTAAAAAAGAAAACACATAATAATATTAACATTCACGCGCGAGTTTGACTCGATCAGAATTAAAATGATCAAGTTTTCATTATATATATGAAAAATAAAATACCTCTTCATGGGCAGGTTTGGTATGCATACATATAATGTGGACGAGGTTCTTTTCACCTGAATAATATTACACTTAATTATCAAGGCATGCCCCTTTTTGCATGCAAAATTAATTTTTACTGAATTGGTGATTGTCAGATAATATCGTCAGATCCTTTTTCTTTTTTAGATCTGTTTCCAAATATATGTGATGTGTGCTAATTGTTTCAATGATTATTAAGGCACACGCTCAAAGATTGTTATCTAAGGCACACCAATATTGTCAAGCAGCAGTATTATCATGACAGTACCCACTAAATTATAAGGGCGCAGTGCCAGAATGCCTGCTAAAACTTATTTTTACAACATATATTGTGTTTGCCATCAGAGCTTTACTTCTGCATAAGTGCTTTTAGATGCGCAGCAGCACTCCAATTTAAATTCACAGCTTCGTTTCATCATTCCTCGCTACATGTACAGCATTACCACTCACACCTTTCTTGTCTGGATCAGGCTTCAGAGCAGCATAGGGCTCTAAACATCCGCTCTATTAAATATACATTTCACTGCAACATTTACAAACCAAAGAACATATATGAAGACCATCATCCATTATATTAGGATAAAAAAAAAAAAAAAAAAACCCACCATTAATTTGAAACCTTAGGATTCCCAACGAACTAAAACAAAAACAAAAAAGAGCATAAGCAAGCTAAGAAACAAATAAAAGGTAATATTACCTTCAATCCCAGCAACTTTCTCCTCTATCTTATCCAGGATTTTGCAGTGCCCAACATCAAAGGCACGGTAAAATATAAAGTCAGCTGTTCCAAGTTGTTCTTCTGAAGGTTGCGGATTTCTACTGTCCTTTGAGGTGCAAACAACATTGCATTTTCCAACAATTGCTTCCTGATTATTGCATAAGAAATTAGTAATGGCTGATCATTCACTTCCTGAGCTGAAACATACGAGTCACTTCCAAAGGCACCAAATATGATCTCATGTCATTAGCTTCTATAAATTATCATATCAAATACCCAATTAATCTAAATACATGTTCAAAATTCACATAGTTTACAATAATGAAGATGCTCAAGTCCTTGAAATAATTAGTAGTTCAGATGTGACAACACGACAGATGGGAAAAACCACAAATTCACTTTTTTCAGAGACATACGAATTCTCTCTTCTTCTTCTTCTTCTTCTTCTTTTTTTTTTTTTTTTTTTTTTTTTTTAAAAGCCTTTCATTGATCTACAGTAAAATTTAAACAGTACCTAAAACAAATATACAAAAAGCCAGCTACGTTAAAGAAGCACCGAGACAATAGCAAGTGGATATAATACAGGCAGGAAGAGTGATAAAATGCTAAATACTTCATTTTGAAAAGTAATAAATGATAAAACATTACCAAAGGATTAACATTTGCAAGGCCTGCACCTTCTCCTGAAGCCAAAAACAACTCATCCTTGGCTGTGTCTTCAACCCCAACATAATATTGAATTTCGCATGGGCGGAAAAACCACAAAACCTTTACTTTCTTTGTCTTGTCAGGATTCTCCCATATTTTTATAAGCTTACCAATATAAGGTTCAGTTTCTCCTTCTCCATACAGATAAACGCAATCATAAAGAGCATACTCTACGCCGCCATAGGAAAAAGACTGAAAAAACCGGACCTTTTTATCTTTCCCTCCAACGCCTCTCTGTTTTCCCCACTTAAATCCGAGGTCCTTCGTGTCTACTTCCACCATGTTTTCATATCACGTCTTTTTCCAAGCAGATGAAAAATAAAAACCTGAGAAATAGCAAGAAACTCACTTTTTTTTTTTAATACATTTCAATATGAGAATCCATCTGGAGAAGCAACTGAAATTATTAGCCTGAAATGTCAATTAAACATACTCTAAATGGAATGTAAGATGCATATAGTTCTGAATGGTGCTCCAGTATGAATGGCGGGGCGGGTGAGAGAGCATGGTTTGCACTATAAATGTTCGGGCTCTGCGATATAATTTATGGGGTGGATATGTTTTTCTGTAAGAAGTATTAATTGGTGTATCCTTAAATGGATGATCCTTCCAAAAAAACTAATGGAAATACGATATAAATATCCACAAAATCCAGGCAAAAAATCTTCCAAACAATAAATAAACCCCTGAAACGAATCATAAATCCCAATAAACGGAACAACGCGGAAAATCTTCACGGGTCAAAAAATCCGTCAAAACAAACAGCTTCAGCGAACCCTAGAATAGCGGGACGAAGATCAGTATTAAGAATAGATGAACGCAAAGGCAACTTACAGTTTCGGAGAGCGAAAGAGTGTGATAAGATAATTTTATATCTCTTCTTCCACTTAACCCGAAGCCCTATCGACGGCAGGCGCACGTACTGAATTTGCCGTACAACAGTCCGATTCTCTCCCGTGCCCAGGCCTTTCAATCGTGTGTCCTAGGTTAGGAATAGGATGAAAGGACCGAGATTTTATTTTCGAGCTCTTTAAGGTTTGGATGTTATGATATGATGATAATTTTTGAAATTTTTGTGAATAGTATTAAGATGAAAGTTTAAAATATTATTTTTTAATATTATTATTGTTTTAGATTTAAAAAAATAGAATTTGAATTTAAAAAAGTTGAATTATTTATTATATTTTATATGAAAATTTGAAAAAGATGTAATAATGAGATGAGATAAGATTTCTCATTTTTACTCCTAAACATAACCTAAAGTACTTGTAATGCAATGTATTACAAAATACAAATAATTCTTTTATTCCCTTCAGAAATCGGTGTGTCGGATACACATTTTATATTAGTAATATAGACTTTGATTTATTAAAAAACTTATAAATTTAAACTTTGCAACAACAAAAAAAAAAATCATACTGACTTTTAAATAAAATAATTATTTTTCTTATTATTAATACGTTATCGTTAGGGTACCGTAACCCGGCTTTTACATGTTCGATATCTATGTATATAATTTTTCCGGATGGTGTATCCCGGCTTTATATATTCGGAATCTATTAATAGAAATTTTTCGTAATTATGAGGGTAAAGAGTAGTGTTAAATATAAATTCAAGACGTACAAATTCTGTTTATAGTTTTTGAAAAAATTAAAGTAAGTATTACGAAGAAGTAAACTTTCTACTAATTACAGATCTAATTTTGTTCAAAAGATCACCTACATGATGAGTTTGTACAATATCTTAGATATATACAAATAAGTTTCATTTTCATAGTTTAATATCAGTTTCACCATAATGTATAGTTTTTATTTTAACTTTTTAAGACGAAGGAATCGTATATACTATAATTTTTAAGAGAAATTACGATGTATTTTAAGAATGAAAATTAGATTATTGTTTTCGGTTATTTTTTAATAATTTAAAAATCATGTCACGTGTCATTTTAAAACTTTAAAATAACATAAAATGTATATATTTTTCAATGGAATAATGGTTCATTTGAGATAATAAACGACTTTTAAGTTTTTAAAATTGATTTGTTAATTTTTGAAGATGGAAGTTACAAGGTTTTGGGTTTATGTTTCAATTAGGAAGAGTAAAATCTTCAAAAGAGGCAATAAGGACTAAAGCACCATTTGAATAGTGAAAGTGTTTCATCTCATCTCATCTTATTTGTAATGGAATTTTTCTCCCCCTATCAGCCCATAAAGCAAATCCACAAAGGAATACAATGGGAAAAAGTTAAATTGACCAAATCCAGTTAAACCCAACAACCCCTACTAAAAGGAGTTAGTGGGCCTATGCGAAATATTCGGCTCATTAATAAAGCTGACCTACAAAGCAACCCATGTGTAGGGAAAGCGAAAGACAAGGGTAGACGGGACTTGTTGCCCTAACACCATCCCAATGACACCCTACCCATGGGAACCTACGTAGGCTGGTGAGCAAGAAGTATCGAAAACTTTTGATCTCCTGACAGCAGGCATGAAGGGGCTTAACAATAAGCGTCTGCAAGAAAAAGTAAATTTGGGAGCCACACTGCATTAATGGTATCACTTTCCTAACTCTACGCCGTATTAATGACGCTATCCTAGAAGCCAAGCCGCATTAAAAGATTATGACAAACGAACAATGTAAATGACATAGGCTCCTTAAAGTTAGGTACAAATTGTCCCCATAAAAAATCTAGTATAAAAGTCGATCTACAAGTACAAATAACTCTCTTTGATTCTTTTAAGCTTAAGCACGAATTATTAAAAATATATATTGACTTTAGCATATGAGACACCTCTTCCATCACCAAGGCTTCCCACTCTTTAGGCTTTCTCAATTATGCAGGTGAAAGACTCAAGACCTAAAATTCTGTAACTTGGCCCAAAGGCATATGAAGCATGACATTAACATCATCATTATAATTTTTTCAAAATTTTACACAAAATATAATAAATAATTTAATTTTTTCAAATATCAAAATAATAATAATATTATTAAAAAATAATATTATAATAATATTTTATTTAAACTTACAATTTTTATCTATCTTATCTTATCTTACTATCCAATCCATACCTAAAAATGTATTTTTCCTTTTAAATTGCTAACGAGTAATAGTATTCATTATGTAAATATATTTTCAAAAAATATAGTTGTTTGATATAAAATGAATCATTCATCGGTTTTAGGAGTTTAGATTTTATTGAAACAAGTAATTAGCAATCAAGTGTTGTGTACTACTGCCGTGAGAATATATATTTATTCTGGAGTAATGCTAAATATAGTCGTGGACGTGTGTAAGTATCGTGCAGTCGCTTTGAAAATTAGTAGGGTCTATTGTTAAAAAATTAAATTTTTTTTCACATGGGTCTCGTATTTATTTACTTTTTTTAAAATGCACACTCACGACTGTATCTATCATTTTTCTTTATTCTAAGGGTTGATTTGGATAATGAGATGAGATGATATGATTTTAAATGAAAATTGAATAAAATATTATTAGAATATTATTTTTTAATATTATTATTGTTTTGAATTTCGAAAAAAGTGAATTGAAATTTTGAAAAGTTAAATCGTTTAGTATATTTTGTATAAAAATTTTAAAAAATTGATAAAATAAGATGAAATATTCTTTAAATTGAAACGAGCAGCAAATATATTTGTGCATAAGTTGTTAGAATCAAACCCAACCCCAAATGTTGTCTTGCCCAACCCAAAACTAAACTGACCATTTGTGAGAGCAACCCGACCTCATCCAACTTATGGGATGTAGATATAGATAGGGGTGTAGGACCATATCTAGCTTCGGGTGTTAAAAATTGGACGGTTTAGGATAAGCTCGAATAAAATCTAGGCGATAACCAGATGTAAACCTGAATATCCAGGTTTATCACATTTCTTTATTTATTTTTTTCCTTTTAAATACATTTTAAAACTTTTGAAAATATTTTTATAGTACTACTTTTTTTAATTCGGTATCATGTTTAATACTTAGATTTAAAAAAAAAAAAATTTAAACACTTTTTAAAAGGTTTTTTTTAATCTTTTTAACAATTCCAAAGGCTTTATTTATTTATTTATTTTTTTATATAAGCCTTTATTTTTTATTTAAAAAAAATACATTTTAAAAATTTTGAAAATGTTTTTATGTACTATTTTTTTTTTAATTCGGTATCAATACCCAGATTTTCTTTACAAAATATTTTGAACACATTTTAAAAGGTTTTTTTTTTTTTTTTTAAATCTTTTTAACAATTCAAAGGGTTTTTTTTTTAGGCCTTTATGTTTTTTATTTTTTGTATGCAAAATAAATAATAATACATCAACATACACAATACATGCATACTACCTATTACATTGTTGTTTACATCATAATGCACATCAATTTATAAAGAACAAAATTAATAATAATACATCATATTAATATCAAGATGATATTAATCTTGATCTTGATCTCTATCCATTAATATTATTGTAGTACGTATGTACTATGCATACATGATTTTTATATTAATGTTCATCTTGTTCCTTACATTCCATGCACAATAAAAAAAAAACATCTTTTTTTTCCTTTTTAGCTTTTGAATCCAAAATAAAAGAAAAAAAACTTAAAATAATTCCTAGTTTTGTAATAAAAATAATATAATTATGAAATGATATGTCAAAGTTTAAGCTTTGATCCTTATGTGCTCCATACAAATCAAGATAATCTCTTTAGAATATAATTTTTGTATTTTATTTATGTTTTAAAATTTAAAAAATTTAATTTAATTTAATTTTTTTAAAAATAAGATCTGGTTATCCGGATCCGTAACCGGTTTGATATTAGATCTGGTTTCATCTTATCCACCTAGGTCTAATCAGGACGGATAACCCGCAAAATTCACCCAAACTTTCTGGTTCCATACTGGACTGAAAAAATATTCTGTCCGATTTCACACCCCTGCAGAGGTGGCGAGGACAACCCGATCATAATTGAGTTGGATATTTGGGTTGGAATGGAATCTCAATCATTTAGATCGCTGATTATTTTAATTTTAGTTTGTAACTTTGTATTGTTTCATCCACACTGAGAATTAAAAAAAAGTTGGGGCTTCCGCTAGTAAAATTTATTTCTATATTTTATTTATATATTTTACATGTATTTTTTAATATTTTTAAATATTAAAAAAAATTCACAATATTATTAAAAAATATTTCTTTAATCATTAAATGAAAAAAAAAAAACTCAACAGAACCCCCGACTAGCATTTTCCTTAAAAGAAATACAAAAATGATCTAAATAAGTCCAAATATAGAAATCCGAAAACTTACATACAATACATTCAACATAACTCATTTAACTTGTACAGTTCAATGTAGGAAAGAAAATCCCCAACAACCACCCACTAAGAAAAAAGCCCGAAAAAATAGTTTTAAAAAGCCAAAATTTTCAAATATAGAAAGATAAACAAATAATAAACAATAACAAGAGAGAAAATTGTAGAGAGAGAAAGAGGCAAGATTATTAAAAAAAGGTATACATTTTGAAATGTTTATGTTTTTATTTTATAAAACAAATAAAAAAAAGAAAAACTCTACTCATTGTCTCCATATCATATGCATGTTTTTATTTTTTTTCTTAATAAAGATACTGGATGGCAATGCTCTAAAAAATCAAAAAAAGGGAATCTAGATAGCCGGGATGGAGATGTCCTCCCAATCCGCACATATATATGGAAAAGAGAAATGCTAAATGGCCCATTGTCACTTATTTTCACAGTTTGTTTATTTTATTTTATTTATTTATTATGTTTTATGAATGGTTAAGGATGCGATTATTAATGAATTTATATATATACTTAAATATTTAAAATAAAAAAATTACAATTACACTATTAATAATTTTGATAGAACAGAATAATAGAACTGAGTAGCATTACCCTTAAGAAAATCCCCAATTTTCCATCTGTTTCGTATAGTTAGAAAAGTAGGATTTAATTATAAATTTTGTATGAAAATTAGGGCCAAATTTGCTTTCACAATTATTCGTAATTCATCTAATTTATTTATTACAATTTTATTAAATTTATATATAAAATAAATAATTTAATTTTTAACTTTAATCTCAATAAACACAAATTAGTGCTTATATTAAAAATATTATCCAAGAGAAAAGAATTCTTCTTGAAATACCTCGTCATGGAAATACATAAAACGAGGCCGTTACATAATTTTCAAGATTGGCCAGGTGAGAGTCACCGTGAGACCGCTCAAGAAAAGCGCTTTTACTATGCTTCCACACCGACTTGGCGAATGAGAATTCAAATTGGCTCCTCCTCCGCGACGTCGCAACTAGGCTCCGAGAGCACGCGGCGGAGAAACAGCCAGGGTTTCGCAGACCGATCAGAAACTTAGGTCTTTGATCATGGCGTCTGGATCGCCTCGGGGGCGCATCGATCAGGTCCGTTTGGAATCCAACGTCCCTTTTTTCAAAACCTGAGTTCCAACGGTCGTCTTGATGCACATTTTTTTTTTCCTTTGGTATTTTATGCATTTTTTGTTACTTTTTTGGTTTAATTAGTAGATGAAGACAACAAGAACGGGTATTATGTTCGTTTTTGAATTAAAATCTTGCATAAAGAACTTTGGTAAAATGGAAAGTCCCCGACTCACAGTCTGTTTGCCGAGAAAATTGGGTGAGAAAGAAGATATGGCATAATGTGGTATAGACTGCTTTCCCTTTTCATCTTCCACAACCAGGATAACCAAACCCGGCCTCAGTACTCCGTGAGAAAAATAAATTTCGGACAAGATTTACGGCTTTTAGATTGGGTGTTCTAAAATTAGTAGCCTAACTATAACTTTCTTTATAAAGGTAATGCCCGCTTTAACGCAACTTGGTGGGGTTCTGCCCAATTTTGTGCTCTGTGTTATGTTATACAGTTTTTTGTTTCGAAGAAAAGGAAACAAACATCACCTGGTTTCAAGTCTGGGAGAAGCAAAAAACATGTGAAAGCTACCGTTGAAGGCTCTCCAAGTGCCAAAGGTACTCTGGACAATTGTTTGGTGACTTCAAAAGACGATAACAGTCCTAGGTCTTCATGTTCAGCTCATGATTCCTTGGCTGGGCTAGATGCAGTCAGAAGAAATTTGGCACTGGAGATTAATAACTCTTCCAAGGATGAATTTAAGCAGCCCTTATTTTCAGAAGAATTGCACCCTGCAACATCTGAAGCAGTTGACGTGGCTCAGAACGGAGCATCTCATGGATTATCTGTAATGGGTGATGCTGCAGTTGGAGATTTGACAAAAGGTTCCTCAAAATTTCCCCACGGTGCGGATAATTCAGACCTAACAAAGTTCACTGCTGATTTCCTGTCTTTGTATTGTAGGTATTGTACTCTAAATACCAGGAACCATTTATATCTACATCCTTTACCGATGATTGGATTAGCATTTCTCATTGGCACTTTCTTCTGGATTGTTCTTTCCGCTAGTGGCATTGAGGATGATTCAGCGGTTGCACTGCAGTTGCTTTATTCTCTAATTTTTGTTTTATGTTATTTAGATTTCTGAACCTCTATTATTTGCAGCGAGCTTAAACCAAGTGTAAATTCACAGTCAGAGCCAGAAGTGAATGAACATAAGAGACATTACAGCCCACTGTGCCTCGACAGGATGGATAAGACATCCAAGAAGAAGTGCAATACCCATGATTCACATTTAGAAGGTGAATTCAATTGCTCTAAAAAGAAAAATCATGAGGACTTCCAGCCTGATGATGTTGATAAAACTGTATTATCGGTTTTTAGTTCTTCTAGAGAGGTAAGGTCAATTTTAAACAACTCAGTTATAAATCTTATAACCAGATTTTGATTATTCGATTTAAATATGATTTACTATCATTATTGTTTTTCCTGGTTAGGTTATTGATGGTGATTGTCCGGTTGATCTTCAGCCATGCTTGAAAAAATGTAGCAATACTCCTAAATCATCTGTCAATATGACAGAATTACGTACACCGGGTTCTTTGACTGTTAAAGCATGCAGTAATGAGACCCCCAAGTCAATCCGTGGAAGCTCCATATTTTCACCAGGAGAAGCTTTTTGGAATGAAGCAATTCAAGTTGCGGATGGTTTGTGTGCTCCTCAGGCTGCTGAAGAAACTCATAGTACAACCCGATATCATGTCTTGAACTCGTGCAATTTGAGAAATGGTGTCTGTCATGACAACTCAGTGAAAACTTTGAACGAAGCTGAGAAGAGAGCCTGGAACATGGAGTTAAGTGCTTCTTTGGGGTCCTTGGGGAAGCATGCAAAAGATCTGCATAAAGAAGTATCCCCACTTCCTGTTAAGCATTTTGACTTCTCATGCGAGGGCAAAAACCTGAATGAAAGTACCTCACGCCATCATGATGTAGATGGTTCAAAATGTGCTACTCATAAAGGCAGCGAGCAATCTGAATGTGGTTCTGTAAATGTCAAAGGGCTAGAAACTAGTAATAATTTGATTCGATGTGGCAAAGCCCATTCAGAAGAAAAGTTGCATGAGGTGCAGGAGATGACTTCTACTATTGTAATTAACAAAGAGGCAGGAGGTATGTCATGTCGTGATAATGGTTGTATGACATCCAATTCACCAGTAAATGAAATCAAGAATTTGGTTCTTAACCATGAATCTGATGAAGCAAGTACTCCTTCAAGTTTTGTGCGTCTTGAAGATCGTTCAGATCTACACAGTTGGCTTCCATCTGAAATTTGCAGTACATATAGAAAGAGAGGAATTTCAAAACTGTATCCTTGGCAGGTAGCTTTGAACTTTCAATGAACTCAGTGATCTATTTGCTCATATGAATGGATTATGGATTATGGATCTATTAAATGGTTACTGAAGTGGTCGAGTGGGGCATGATATATAAGTAGCTTTTTCTTCTGCCTTGAGCAGATAATATGTTGCTTATTGTTGCACCTCTTTCTGTGTTTTTCAATGGTCTTACTATTTATGTGCTTTAGTATCAGATATTGTAAGTTAAAGATATTTAGCATGGATACCTTTATATGAGAAGTGTAGGCGCGCGCATAAGCTTCTTGGATGTTCCTTAATTTGCTTATGAATTCAAAATTAAAATCTAAAATTGGATTCATATCTCATACTTCGTTTTTTTTAAGCTTATCATTCTTATAGTAAATAGGGGCCACTTCTATGTACTTATATGGGAATTTTAATTAAGTGTTTTTACTTATATAAAAATGAGTAAATAGGGTCTGCAATTTGTTATGAGTTGCAGAAGTGCTGGAGTGGAAGGGTTGCAGTATTGCGTGTGACGTTGGAGATGGGCAAGGTGTGAAGATCAGAGCTTCCAAGATACGAAGGCCAG
>QEOT01000675.1:932731-1070218 GCA_003123785.1 Pterocarya stenoptera
ACACAGTCGTTTTTACTTACTATAATTGTAATAAGTGTTTAACCAAAACACTGCCGTTTCGTTCAAATAATCACTATAAATAGAGAGCTTGGAGGGAAAAGCCTCGAGGGGATGATTCACTCAGTTAACTGAATTATCTCTTCTTCCTCAAATCTATTCTTCTTCTTCTAAACCTAACTCTGGAGAGTGACTTCTCGAACAAGTCGATTGGGCTCATTACACAATTGCATTTGCAAACGTAGGAAGGATTCACAACATAGTTGTGTTTTTTTTTTTGATAAGTTAATTGTGTTTAAACTACTCAAGTTACACCTATAGGTCATTTACCAATGGATCACAATGAACTACTCCTTCTATCTGTTTTAAGGGTTTTCTTTTCTTGTTTTGGAATGCCCCACGAGACATCTACTTTTTAAATTTTAAAACTCTTCGTCATTGCCCTTACATTTTGAAAAGACGCTTACAAGACTCTCATTAACCCATGTCACCTCTAGTACAGTATAAAGGACATTTTAGAATTCAAACCAATACATATAAATTGGGACAAAGTGTGTGTGTGTGTTTGCAGTATCTTTGGTGTAGTTGGTAGCCCACTTTGGTGTATCCATATCATATTCCTATCATATTTATATCTATTCAGCTGCCTGTATGCTTACTGCCTAGGCTTTAAAGCATAATGCACACACTTTTACCAAATTTCAGGTTGAGTGCCTTCAGGTGGATGGTGTTTTACAGAGAAGAAATCTAGTATATTGTGCATCTACAAGGTATTTTCCTGTGTATTTGGAATTCATCTTAAATTTTTTGTCATGCTATTGTTGCTTAATCTTTTTTTTTTTTTTTTTTTTTTATAATTTTTTTTTTTCTCATTCTTCTAGTTTTTCTAATGCCAACCATTGTTTTTGAATGGTTGTGGCACTGAGATTGACTTTGTTCCGGGCATCCGGTGCCATTCAAGAGAAAAGAAAACCATTGGCAGTTTCTAATCCACACATGCCATAAATTTATGCTCTTATTACACGCTTTAACGTGTTATTTGTTATTTCTAATCCACATCTCCCACAGTGCTGGTAAAAGTTTTGTTGCTGAAATTCTAATGTTGCGGCGGGTCATATCAACTGGAAAAATGGCACTACTTGTCCTTCCTTATGTATCAATTTGTACAGAAAAGGTGCTTTACTGTTTTTCTATTGAACTTGAAGAAAGCATAAGTTAGTTATGATTGACTTACTAAGCACGTGCACACACATACATAGAGAACAATATATATATATATACATATGTATATATTATTTCTTGTCCCTGTCCTGATTGGTGTAGGCAGAACATCTGGAGGTTCTTCTTGAACCGCTTGGAAAGCATGTTCGTAGTTATTATGGAAATCAAGGTGGTGGAACACTTCCTAAAGATACTTCTGTTGCTGTCTGCACAATTGAGAAGGCAAACTCTTTAATAAACAGGTTGCTTGAAGAGGGTCGCCTATCTGAAATTGGAATTATTGTGATTGATGAGCTACACATGGTATTTTACTTGAAGCTTGTGGGATATTTTTCAATTGATGTATCATTATGCAGATATGTTGCTCAATTCACTTTATTTTCTCTCCCAAAGGCTTTTTCCATTTAGCTTCTTTAGGCTTGTGCTTTCTGATTATGCTACTTAGTAAGTTCTCACCCTTATATTTCTTAACAGGTTGGTGATCCAAGAAGGGGCTATCTTTTGGAACTTATGTTGACAAAGCTTCGTTATGCAGCTGGTGAAGGCAATTCAGAATCAAGTAGTGGAGAAAGTTCAGGTAGGAGCAGTGGTAAAGCTGACCCTACTCATGGTCTGCAAATAGTTGGAATGAGTGCGACCATGCCAAATGTTGCGGCAGTTGCTGACTGGCTCCAAGTGAGTGGAACTGTAGATCATTAGTGAAGTTCTAGTGTTTTATTTTTATGTAAAGATCTGCTAGTGGCCAATCTGTTCTGATCCAACTGGCAGACCTTCTCCATAAGAATGGTATGGAGGGTACAGATTGGCTTTAAGTGAGTGGAACTGTAGATCATTAGTGAAGTTCTAGTATTTCAATTTGATGTAAAGATCTGCTAGTGGCTGATCTGTTCTAACCCTAATGGCATATATTCTCCATAATAATGGTAGGGTGGGTCAAGTCATGGGATCAAGATCTATTGGATGTGTTTAACTTGCCGAACACAGGAGGATAAATGTAAAGATCTGCAAGTGATCACACTTTTTAACATATGAAGGGCATTAATGACTTAAAAAGCTTCTAATGCACCTATCTGTGGTTAAGAAGGGCAATGATTTAACAATAGGGGCACAAATTGGTTCATATATGCTTGAATGATTTTGATAAGTATCATTAAATGGTTCATTGAATGATACACACTATCATCATTACATCTTAGGCTTTTCAATCTGATGGAAAGACTGCACTTGAAATATTTTATTTTTGGGGTTTCAGTTTATTATATGTCACCTTCAGGTTAGTAAATAATTGCTGAGAGATACACATATATCAGGAAGCTTTAATCATCACATATTTTTTTTCAAGTTTATCCTATGTATCTATAGTTCTCATGCTTTTATTGCTTATAAGAAAAAAACATTACTATTGTTGAACATGTTTTTAGGAATTTTATTCATATCAATACTGTCGCTTGTTAAGGTGATCACATTATTGTTTTCATCTTGCCTTGGGGGAGGATACAAAGTGTTGCCACGTGATTGCTGTAGACTGTAGTGTTCTTGTGTGGTCAATAAACTTAAGATTTATTTTTCTTAAATCTGCATGCAGGCAGCATTATACCAGACAGATTTTCGACCGGTTCCATTAGAAGAATATATTAAGGTTGGCAACATAGTTTATAGCAAAAAAATGGACATTGTTAGAACAATTTCAAAAGCAGCTGATCTTGGAGGTAAAGATCCAGATCATATTGTTGAACTGTGCAATGAGGTAGGGGTTTCTTATGGCACAAAACTGTTTTTATATTATTGTAGAAGAACAATATGTATCAACTGAAAATATTTCAGGTTGTTCAAGAGGGTCATTCAGTGTTGATATTTTGCTCTAGTCGAAAAGGATGTGAATCAACTGCGAGGCATGTTGCAAAATTCCTGGAAAGATTTTCTCTTAATGTTCGTAACAATGAAAGCGAGTTCGTTGATCTTACTTCAGCTATTGATGCCTTACGAAGGTGTCCTGTTGGATTGGATCCTATATTAGAAGAAACTTTCCCTTCTGGTGTTGCCTATCACCATGCTGGCCTCACGGTATTTAGGATTTTTTTAAAATTTTTATATATTTTTATTTTGTTGGGGTTATGTGTATCATTATTTTCTCATGCTATATTCTTGCTTACTTTCTTTGTCATTTGAATGACAAGAGTATTTTCTACTATAGATGACTTATTGACTGTTGATCCTCGTGAGATTTCCATATTTCTAAAGGTTGGGCTCGTTCTATAGGTTGAGGAAAGAGAGGTTGTTGAAACCTGTTACCGCAGGGGACTTTTACGCGTCTTAACTGCTACATCTACCTTAGCTGCTGGGGTTAACCTGCCAGCTAGGAGGGTCATTTTCCGACAACCCAGGATTGGTCGTGATTTTATTGATGGGACAAGGTACAAACAGATGGCTGGAAGGGCTGGTCGGACTGGAATAGATACACAGGGGGAAAGTGTAAGTTTTATTATGTAGTTCCTGTTTTTTGTATTGTTTTCCTGTGGTGATTATTGCCCTTTTTTAATGTTTTAGTTTATTTGTTGTTAATTTCACTAATGCTTGTTTGTTACCATTTTTTTGTTATATTTTAATTCCTCTGTTTTCATTAATTATTGGCATATTTTGGTGAAGTCAAATCACTGCTTTTATATTAACTTGTTGATCTTTTTCCTGATATTTTACCCATTCAGGTACTAATTTGCAAACCGGAAGAGATCAAAAGAATTATGGGACTTCTTAATGAAACCTGTCCACCATTGCATTCTTGTCTGTCTGAAGATGTGAATGGAATGACTCATGCTATTTTAGAAGTTGTGGCCGGCGGAATTGTCCAAACTGCTAATGATATTCATCGATACGTTAGGTGTACTCTTCTCAATTCCACCAAGCCATTTCAAGATGTAGTGAAATCAGCCCAGGAATCTCTTCGGTGGTTATGCCACAGTAAATTTCTTGAATGGAATGAAGATACCAAGTTATATAGCACCACATCCCTTGGGCGTGCAGCTTTTGGCAGTTCTCTCTGCCCAGAAGAATCTCTTGTAAAAATTGCACCTTCTATTTCCCTTTTGATTTCCAAACTATTCTTTCACTGTCTGTGCAAAAGTAATGTTGGTTTAAGTAATTGTTGGAACAGAAAAAATTGTAGTTGAGATTTACTATAAACTTTTGTTTGGTCTCCTAGATTGTGCTGGATGATCTTTCGAGGGCAAGAGAAGGATTTGTGCTTGCATCTGACTTGCATTTAGTTTACTTAGTAACACCAATTAATGTTGACGTTGAGCCAGATTGGGAACTATACTATGAGCGGTTCATGGAATTATCTGCTCTTGACCAGGTAATTCTTCTTGAGTAATGCTAGATACAGTCTTAGAATGTACAAGTCCAGTGGGTTAAATTTGGGATCCACATGAAAAAAGTCAATAACTCTTTCTGCTGGTTTATATTTGGATATTCTGCTTCTCATCAAACACTGTTCTTCTGTGACTTTGAATTAAAACTTCACTATGAAAAGGGTCATATTTTGGAATGTTATTAGAGACTGGTTGGAGTCTAGTAACTGCTTTGTTAGATATGGTATGCTTTCTGGCATCACTATTGGCAAGTCTGAATGTATATTATGAATTTGTTTTTGGTGTTTTTTTCCCTAGCATTATTGAAAGGTGACCGCATGGGCTGTTTGGTGCTGTGAAAACCATGAGGAGTTTAAGATTGACCTCTTTAATGGGATGTCTCTGGGGACACTAGCAAACTGTGGGTTTTTTAAGAGCAACTCGAGTTTTTCCAATTTCTTGAAATCAATACATAGTGTGGTTTCTTTCTTCATGATTACATGTGTGTGTCCTTTTTCCAAATCAATCTTCATAATCACACTAATATTGTATGTGAAACATTGACTTGACTTATGTCCCCTGACTATAGCTTTTAGCTTTGCATTTACCTGTACAATTGAAAATACAAGTATATGGAGTTCGTTGTTTATTTTTTTGTGAATCTAATAGAATTTTGAATCTCTTAATTTCTTTTCTTAATTGCATAAAATGCAGTCAGTTGGCAATAGAGTTGGAGTAGTGGAACCATTTTTAATGCGCATGGCGCATGGTGCACCTGTGCGTTCTTCAAATCAGCCAAGAGATTTGAAAAGATTGCAAGGCAAACATGAAAAAAAATATGCGGTCACAAACAGTTCAATCCTTTCAGATGATCAAATGAGGCGAGTGTGTAAACGTTTCTATGTTGCACTGATCCTATCAAGACTAGTGCAGGTGTCTATTATATTTCTTACTTTTCCCCAATCTGTGAATGTAAGCAATCCCAATATTTTGTATTGCATGTTTTTTATGAGGATTGTGAATTTTCTATTTTACTATGACTTGGGATAACGTGCAATTCTATCTTGTAGTCTATCTTCCATGATTTTTGTATGGATTGCATATCTATTTGTTTGGTCACCTAGATATGACTCTAATTCCTCTTTATCTGGGAGGGATATTCTAATTCGCTATTTATTTTTCGTTTTCCCCACCTTGCTAAATACAATTTTTTTTTTAAAAAAATCTGGGGTGAAGGAAGTTCCTGTGGCAGAGGTTTGTGAAGCTTTTAAAGTGGCTAGAGGAATGGTGCAAGCCTTACAAGAGAATGCAGGAAGGTTTGCATCTATGGTTACCATGTTTTGTGAGAGACTTGGATGGCACGATCTGGAAGGCTTGGTTGCCAGGTTCCAAAATCGTGTTTCATTTGGAGTAAGAGCAGAAATTGTAGAGCTTACTTCAATTCCATATGTTAAGGTACCCCTTTTGTCAAATTTCTTTTTGTTTATGCATGGGGGCAATGTTCAGGATTTCTTGTCTTTAATTTATAGCTTTTAGAATGTTTTTAGGTGTTCTATTGTATACGTCCTGTGTACATGGGCTAGGCCTATTTCATTCATATATATAATATTGATCTTTTACTTATCAAAAAAAAAAATCAAAAAAAAAAAAAAAAAAGAGGAGAACCGCACCAGTGGCTTTTGTAGTAATCTGGGATTGGTTTTTTTATGTTTGATTTTTAATATGAGCATTCTTTAAATGGTCAGGGATTGACTATTCTACATTTGACTTTTAGGGTTCTCGAGCAAGGTCACTTTACAAAGCCGGCTTGCGTACACCTCTAGCAATTGCAGAAGCCTCCATTCCTGAAATTGTCAAAGCTCTTTTTGAATCTTCCTCATGGGCTGCACAAGGTGATACCAGACATTTTCAGCATATGATTTCTTTAGTTAATAGTTATAATGTACATGTGATGCATGAAAACATCTATGTTCTGTACTGAATTTTTGAACCACAGGATCTTCTAGAACTTAAGCAGTATTTGATTTGATGTTTATTAATGAGATTGCTTGACATAACTGATGCAAAATTGGTTATTGGAAAATTTCTTTGTGGAGTTTCACATGTTTGATGAACTGCTTTCTTTTGGACTCTCAATATCGTTATGTTTCATGATTATCGTCAGCCTTTTTTTTTATATGTTGGAAGCAGTTGTAATCTTGTTGTGCCCATCACAACAAGATTCTTTAATCTGAGGTTTTACACTCTCTTAGTCTTTCTTCGTTTGCGGATAATCTTTCCCATTGAGTAATGCTATGTTGTTGAGTTCATTTATTAGGTTGCATGATGCGTTGATTGTTGTGCAGGAGGTGTCCTGATTGTACCTTATTCATGATGGTTGGAGCTCTATTGCCCCACTAATCACACTTTTTATAAAAGTGAGGATATGATTATATAACTAATCTGCTACTGAATAAAAAAAGGAAAATTGAGAGAGAGGACAAGAATAACAAAATACTGTTCTATTTAATCCATTGCTTTACGGCTGTTCGTACTGTCGTTTCTGTTTCCAATATGGTTAAACATTTTCAAAATAGATTCTATTTGTGCCTCTTTATTAGTGGTGGTAGATTTTATGCTTTATACCCCTGCATGCTCTTATCTTTCATTTCCTGCTTCCAGATTAAGTTGTTCTCCTATAATTAATCTCTTATCAAAATATCTAATCCATACATTGATTTTTTTTTTTTATCACCTATAAAAACTGAATTATTTTTTATGTATATACTTAATACTGACAAGTAAGCTATATGAATGTTAGAAGGTTCAGCACAAAGACGGGTACAACTGGGAGTAGCCAAGAAGATTAAAAATGGTGCACGCAAAATTGTCCTGGATAAGGCTGAAGAAGCAAGGGTGGTTGCTTTCTCGGCTCTTAAATCACTGGGATTTAACGTTCCACACTTTTCTCGACCCTTAATGTCAACTACCATTGGCGATCAAGTGAGGCAAGGAGCTGCAACCACATCTTCTGGAATTGACACTAGCAGTAATTTTGATGTGGTGGAGCACATGAATCATATATCCTCCAAGCCATCCATGGAAGAAAATGACAATTCCGATAAAGTCGCTTCGAAAAGTGAAGGAGAGAAGTTAATAAGAAGATCGGATATCGTTTTGTTGGCTCCAGAAGAAGTAAACTCAACAGCTGCAGTACACTGTAACTTTGGTACTGAAACTTCTGTGGTACCAGTTGAAGGTTCTGTAACCAGTGGTGCTGAACTGAATGCTACTGTTGGTAATACCAAAAGTGCAGACGTTACAGACTCTATTCATTTAACAAAGCCTAGTGCCATTTCCAGGATAGATGATGGGTATCTTCATTGTGGAGTACCAGAACCACACAACATTTTGTCTCTTGGCATTAAGAATAGCATTTGTGGGAAAGGCCCTATCAATGCAATTAATACTCCTGGTGGACTTGATTCCTTCTTAGACCTCTGGGAGACTGCACAGGAATTCTATTTTGATGTCCATTACAGCAAAAGATTGGATGTGAACTCTGTTGCCCCATTTGAAATACATGGCATAGCCACTTGTTGGGAAAATTCTCCTGTATACTATGTCAATTTGCCTAAGGATCTAATGTGGTCTGACAAAAGAAGAGAGGATTACTCATCCATGTGTATATCTGGTGACAAGAGTAGTGTTTCACTTCCTGAGAACTGGTCGGAGATAGTTGAACGAAGATGGAATAGGATTCGTGAAATATTGGGAAAAAGAAATGTTAGAAAATGTACTTGGAATCTAAAAGTTCAGATTCAGGTTCTTAAAATTCCTGCAGTATTAGTTCAGAAATTTGGTTCAGATCTTGCTGGGAAAAACATTGGCCTTGAACTAATAGACAACTCATACTTATTGTTATCTCCAGTTAATATTAATGATGGAATTGACATGTCCATTGTCACATGGATCCTTTGGCCTGATGAGGAGAGAAGCTCCAACCCAAACCTGGAGAAGGTAATTAGAAGAATCATATTGATTAGTTTTGGAACAGATGAGGTTTTTAGTTTTCACAATGCCGAGAACTTTTTACTTTTTAATTTCTTAGGGCTAAATGAGCTTGAAAATTTTGAGTCTTGTTATTTAACTAATGGTACTATGGTGTTCATCATTTCTTTGAACTACCTTATGAAGCTGTGATCATGATGCAAATAGGAAGTTAAGAAACGGTTATCCAGCGAGGCTGCTGCAACTGCTAATCAGAGTGGGAGGTGGAAGAATCAGATGCGAAGGGCTGCACATAATGGTTGCTGCCGTCGGGTTGCACAAACACGAGCTTTATGTTCTGTACTCTGGAAGTTGCTTCTTTCCGAAGAACTTATTGAAGCCCTCATGAATATAGAAACCCCATTGGTAAGTTATATTGAGGCATTCAGACTTTCTGATGTGTCTTGTCTTAGGTACCTACACGATGAGATAGTTTTGGAGCATGTAAATCACACCATTCTTCTTCATCCTTTTCTCAATGATTTTTTGACCTTGATCAATCTCTTTTTTTTTTTTTTTTCAAACATGCAAAGCTATGTATGTAAAGCTGCTTTAGCCACTCTGGGCCAGGAATGCAACAGAAAGTCATTGATCCTTGGAACCATCTAACCAATTTGTGGAAAAGATGCTGTCTTTTATTGACTAGATGCTTAAAGTATTCATGTTTATATGTTTATATGCTTGTTTGTGTGTTAGGTTAATGTTCTTGCAGACATGGAGCTTTGGGGAATAGGTGTTGACATGGACGGATGCCTCCAGGCACGTAATGTGTTGGCAAAAAAGCTGAGGCATCTTGAGAAGGAAGCTTATAAGCTTGCTGGCATGACATTTTCATTATATACAGCAGCAGACATTGCAAATGTGCTGTATGGGCACTTGAAGCTTCCCATACCAGAGGGGCACAATATGGGAAAGCAACATCCAAGTACTGACAAGCATTGCTTGGATTTGTTAAGGTAATGGTAGAGATATTTTGTTCCTGTTATGGCTCATTTCCCATCTAAAGATGAATTTTTATGTGGTAATTGGATCCTGTAATATTTTATGCTCCCTCGATCTTCTGCACTTTTTTGGGCATAGCCAAGTACATGGTCGTATGCAAGACAAACACCTAGCTAGGGTTAGATCCATCTTCTACACTTAATCAGGACAGAAAGGAAAAAATGCCCCCTTCTGATATAGGTTTTCCTCTTGAAAGAAAATATTTTGAAGATTGTATATTCAAAGTTGTGGAATTAGAGATATTCCTAAAATAGTGAAGGTGGCACTTCTGGGTAGTGTGATGAATAAGATATTTGACTATTTGAAATGGAGAAACAATATGGGACTATGTGAAATAGAAAGGAAAATCAATCCTTCTAGGTGGAGGGTGTTTATTCCAAGTAACTATTCAAAGTCTGCAGTCGAGTTCATCTTTGTTTGTGATAAACTGAGTTACTCTTTTTGAGGATCAGTCATATACATCAATGTTGATTTGGAAAGTGCTTGCATTTGCCATACATAAAATCTGCATCAGTGTTCATATAATGATGCATATGAATTTTCATTGTCCGTTGTGTTTATTAGAATCAACAGTATATAAGACTTGAATTTGTTGGGGTAAAATCTTCAACCCTATGTTGTTAGAACCATTTAGGGTATCTTTGTAAGGCCAACAAGCTTAAAGTTATATATGCTATTGACTTGTTGGTCACTTGCTTGCCTTAAATGTTGTTGGAGTATTACTCTGTTGAAGCAATTCCAGGTAACCCCAGCATTATCAAAGAAGTCAAAAGCATTATATTTATTTAGAAAACCTTTCATGGATAATGCAATGAACGGTATGGTGGATAGGATTATTTTGTTTCATAATGGGAGTAGGAGATTCATGGTTCGATCTTTGTACAAGGTGTTAATAGTCCAGACCCACAATCCTTTTCCTTGGAAGCATAATTGGAAATGTAAGGTTTCGCCTAAGGTAGCTTTCTTTGTTTCTACAGCTGCTCTTGACAAAATCCTTACTATAGATAATCTGAGGAAACATGGGCTTATTGTGCTGATAGGTGTTACATTTGTAAGAAAGATGGGGAATCTGTGGATAATTTATTATTAGATTGTGAGGTGGCTGGGATTTTGTGGAATGATATCTTCAACAGTACTGGTTTTACATTGGTTATGTGTTGTAGGGTGGTGGATCTACTTGCTTGCTAGAGAGGCCTTCAGGGTAGCTCCCAAATAGCTGCTGTGTGGAAAATGATTCCCCTGTGTCTTATGTGGTGTCTTTGGTTGGAGAGAAATGGTCATTACTTTGAAGATCAGGAATGTCAAGTGGACGTTAAAGAGATTTTTCTTCAATACTTTATTCAGTTGGGCAATTGTCATTGATTTCAATGGGCTAGTTTTCATGATTTTCTTGTAGCAGTTCCTAATATGTTTCCTTTTTATACTCCTTGTATACTTGGGCTATGCCTATTTCTTTTATTAATAAAAACTTTATTTTACCTATCAAAAAAATGGTTTCTTGATAGGTAACCCTTTTTTTATTTATAATAGTAGAAGACTAGGCAACACCCGAGTGCACGGGAAGTATATAAGAGCATGCACCTAGTTAGATATATTTTTTGTGGATAATTTCCTTGAAATATATATTATTTTTAAAAGTAAAAGGAAAATGTTTTCATACTAATAGAGAAATAAGCGAAGGACGTATGAAAACAGCTAGTGAAGAGCTATCCTGGAATATATGCAATTTTCTTGGGCATGTATATGTTTCCCTCTTCTTTCAATCATCAGATTGTAAATTATTAGTTGAGGAAAAGATTTGTAAAATAAAAACAGCTATGCCATGCTGTGTATAAAATGTTAGGCAAGAAAGGTATGGCATACTCAATAGTTGCTTGTTACAAACTGGTGATGTTGAGACTAATGCATCAATATCATTGAAGGCGAGTGAGGAAAGAATCTGTTCTCAAGAAGGTAGAGGTAGCTGCAAGCAATATGAGGGGAGGTTTTTTAAGATATTTTACCTTGTGCTATGAAAATTCCTCTGCGACGTTACCGAGTATTTCGTTATGTTGAAGCTGTCAACAAGACGAAAGGAAGGTGAAAAAGAAGGGCAGGTAGCAACTGAGAAAATTTGTGAGTGCTTAGGAGACAATAGGTTCGTATAATTAGCCTTAAATCCTTGGGTCACGGCTTTGTAAGTGAGATGGGGACTCTATAGGTTATCTTTTATTACAATGAGACGTAGCTGGCACATTATAGCTGGTTATTTTTCAACTTGCTACGGCTAAATTGGGTGATGCCAAGAAGTGTGGAAGATCTCTTTGCATGCTGGAAGGGGCAGTTTGTGAGCTAGTACAGTAAGACCTTGTGGAAGATGTTCCTGAGTTGTTTGATGTAGTGAATATGGAGGGAAAGAAGTTGCTGAAGTATTGACAATATAGCAAGGAATATTGAAGGCCTTAAGGCGCTCTTTTTTAGTACACCAGCACTGGATGGCAGCCAACCTTTGTCTCTCAAAATTTACTTTCCTGGACTTTCTTGCTCTTTTTTCTTCTCTCAATAGGTGTGTTTTGTTGTGTACCCCCCTGTGTTTTGACTCTGCCTTTCTTACTTCTCTTGATCATTAATTAAACTCATCTTAGTTATAAAAAAAAATTCTTCTAGAAAGCATTTTACATTTAATAGATGAGTTGTACTGCATCTCTGCCTGTTGAAATTGTATTAATTTATTTCCTCCTGAATCCTTAAAATTTGGTCCCTTTTTATAATGCAGTGTTGTGCTATTTTTGTAAGTACGAGGTCCAACTGTGTTTTATATGGTTTGAAATGCACTTCTTTTTTTTTGGCAAATAAGTGAAAAAAAAGCACATGTTTACATGTACTGGTGACATGTTATTCAGGGTAATATGTATCTGCATGCCCTTTCCTCTACTTGCTGATTTTCCTTTCAATTTTTTCCTTTGGATAGCAAGGCTCAAAGTGATAGAAATTCTTGTTCAATGATTGTTCCAGAGTTAGGTTGAGTGGGTATAACAGAGAAAGCACACGCTAGAGCCTTCTTAATTTTAGTATATGATATGTCTTGAATTTTTCTATTGCTCTGCTTGCATCTCATATAACAGAATGGTTCGAATTGTCTTCTCTTCTGAGATGGTCTTTCATTATATAGGCAAGACTGCCAGCTATAAAAGGAAACTTAGACTGTACATGCTAATCACATAGAGTGATCCTAGGGAGCTATATATGGTAAGCTAGCTAAATACATAGTGATCCTAGGGAGCTATACATGGTAAGCTAAATCTCCTCTCCTATTTAGGAGAGTATATACAACCTAGATTAATGAGTCAATTACAGCTATTACTTAGTAGGAATTTATCTATTGACACATAATTTATGGCCTTCTATTGATATCCCCACTCAAATTGATGCGGGTTATCCATAAGCATCAATTTGTTTGTAAGAAAATTATGCGTTGTCATGTGAGAGCCTTGGTGAAAATATCTGCCACTTGAAGATTGCTAGACACATGGGGAAGAGAGATAGTCTGAGCATCAAATGCCTCAAGGATGAAGTGGCAATCAACCTCGATATGTTTAGTGTGTTCATGGAAGATGGGATTGGCTGAAATGCGAATGGCACTAGTATTATCTGCATGAAGAAAAGTAGGACCCCAAGGAGAAAAACCAAGCTCAACCAATAGCCCGTGGAGCCAATGTATCTCAGCGCAAGCTTGGGACATAGCCCTATATTCGAACTCAGTAAAGGACTTAGAAACACGGTCCTATTTCTTGCTTTTCCAAGAAATGAGAGCCGGGCCAAGAAACATACACCAACCCGTAGTAGAACGTCAAGTGTCACTACACCCGGCATATTCAGCATCACTATATGCTACAAGATCAAGTGAAGTACCAGCAGGATAGAAATTCCCCGCAAAGCTGTGCCCTGGACATAGCGGATGATTCATTGAACTGCAGCCATATGGAGGTGCCGGGGAGAAGCCATGAACTGACTAACCTATTGGACTGCATAAGAAATATCAGGTCTAGTGATTGTAAGACAGAACAAGCTGCCAACAAGCGTACGATAGGCTGCAGGGTCTGATAACAGGTCACTCTCTTCTTTGCGCAGCTTGAGATTAAGTTCCATGGGAGTATCAAGAGGAGTAGAGTCCTAGAGACCAGCGGCAGCCACCAAGTCCTGGGCATACTTGTGTTGTGACAGAAAGATATCATGTGAACCAGCAGTAATCTCTAGACCAAGAAAATACGTGAGAGAGCCTAGATCCTTCATGTTAAAAGCATCCAGTAAATGCTGCTTTAATTGGGAGATCAGAATTGAATCAGTACCCATGATGATTATATCGTCAACATACACCACGAGAATAACAACTCCAATCTCAGCTTTGCGAAGAAACAAAGATGCATCATACTTGCTTTTGAGAAAAGCAAACTTGAGTAGGGTAGAGGTAAATTTTTCATACCATATGAGGGGCCTGTTTGAGACCATATAAGGAGCGACACAACTTGCACACTGCAAAAGTAGGGGTGGAAAGTAAACTTGTAGGAGGACGCTTATAAACATATTCCTTGAGATCCCCGTGAAGAAAGACGTTCTTCACATCCATTTGGTGCAAACCCCAATTTTGAGAAGCAGCAATAGGCAAAATTGTGCGGATAGTGGTCATTTTGGCTATTGGAGCAAAAGTCTCCTTGTAATTGACTCCATATTCTTGATTATTTCCAAGGGCTACTAAGCGGGCTTTATACCTATTCAATCTACCATCAGACTTAACCTTAATAGAATAGACTCACTTACATCCAAGTAGAGTCACACCTGCAGGACAATCCACTACTTCCCAAGTCTTATTAGCTTTAAGAGCACATAGTTCCTCTGCATGGCCTGCTGCCAGCATTTCTCTTTGATTGCCTGTGAGTAAACAGTAGGAATAGAAATAGAAGATATAGTGGCAGACAATGCAGGAGTAGAGGTACCTGCCATAAGTGACGGGAATCCATAACGGTCAGGAGGACCAGATACTCTAAAGGAGCAGTGCAAGGGAGCAGATGGCAAGACAGGAGCGGAAGGGGGCAGCACTGGAGGTCTCTGCTGGTATACCATGCCTGGCTTGAACCTTTCAACCTGAGTACTAGGAGCACGAGAAGTGTCATCAAAAGAAGGCAAGAAAGCAAGGGAGGGTGCGGTTGGTGAAGACATAGGAAAGAACCATTGATTTTCAAAGAAGAGCACATTCCTTGAAACACGAACCCGATTGGAGTTTGGATCATAGCATAAATAACCTTTTTGTGTGACATTATATCCCAAGAAGGCACAACGGATGGATTGGGCAGAAAGCTTGTTTTTGTCCAGTGGGGGAAGATGCATAAAACACACACACCCAAAAGTGTGAAGATTTGTATAGGTAGGATTGTGATGATGAAGCCTGAAATATGGGGACTTGAAATCCAAAACTTGAGAAGAAAGTCTATTTATAAGAAAGGTTGCGGTGGTGAGTGCTTCTACCCAAAACTTAGGAGGAGCAAAAGACTCAATGAGCAAGGTCCTGACAACATCTAAAAGATGACAATTCTTTCGTTCAGCTACTCCATTTTGTTGCGGAGTATATGCACAAGAATGTTGAGAGATAATACCTTTAGATTGCAGGAAAGATTGGAACTCATGAGACATATATTCCCCACCCAAGTCGGACCAAAGAATTTTAACAGCAGCTGAAAATTGAGTGTCAACAAGAGCTAAGAACAGTTTGAACATAGGAAAAACTTCTGATTTGTGCCGCAAGAAATAAACCCATGTATATCTTCTGTAGTCATCTATAAAGGTCACAAAATATTTGCATTGGGCATGAGAAATGATAGGACTCATACCCCAGACATCACTGTGAATTATCTCAAAGTTGTGGGTTGCTCTACTTCCTTCAGAAGGAAGGGTAAAGTCTTACTTTTGCCAAGTTTACAAGTTGCACAATCTGGAATCACAGTGGAAGAAGAATGCTCTTTATTATTCAATAGACCAGACTTCAGCAAATAAGATATAGCCCTAGAGTTAGGATGACCAAGGTGCTTATGCCAGACTTCATTTGACTTTAGACTCATTACAAAGTAAAGATAATACAGAGAAAGAAGGTAAGCTGCGTGGAACAGGTAGTTGCAGAGAAAAGAGATGTCCATGCTTAGGCCCCTTCGCTATCAACTTCCCTGACATATGATCCTGCACAACACAACCACCATGAGTAAAGTGTACATCACAATTTTGGCCCACAAGCTGGCCAGCATATACTAAATTCACAGAGATATTAGGTAATACAAGAACATCCTTAAAGGAGGAAGATAGATCACCAATTGCCACAATGGTTAGGGCACTACCATTGGTTGTTTGAATATGTCAGGAGCCACAATATTCTTGGATATTACTTAACCCATGGAGAGAAGTAGTCATATGATTAGTGGCACCTAAGTCTAAGATCCAAGAGGTAGATGAAGAACAAGTACCTTGAAGACCAAATGTTGAAAATGCACTCACAATCATTTCTTGCACCGTCTCTCGAGTTAGAAAAGGTGTTGGAGGCTGTAAAGCAATAGCAGAAGTTGCAGCAGTAGCAACAGGAATAGTAGGCTATAATGCACCAGAAGTAACAACAGCATGATCGGCCTTGTTGGAGCGTGAAGGACAAATAGGACACTCCTTAATAATGTGCCCTGGCTGCTTGCAGTAGTTACAAAGTTTCTGAGGACAGTGAGGGGCAATATGGCCATATGTCTTACAACTATAGCATTGTATGGTGCTCATGTCACGACCCTTCCCCTTGCCATGAGCAGCATAGGCAACTGAGACAGTTTTAGAAGCAACTGAGACAGTTTTAGAAGCAACACGAGCCTGCTCCATAATAATCTGAGTATTGAGACGTTGTTCCTCACGCAAGACTTCTCCAAAACATACCTCCAAAGTTAGAACAGGATCTCTATTTACTAGAGAGGCACGAACATATTCAAAGTCAGGCCACAAATTTCATTAGAAATTGGTCTCTTTGGCTGGTTTGGTGCATGTGCTGTACTGTCGCCAATCCTTCTGCAGAGACCTTGGCTGTAACAAGGTCTGAATAATCATTCCATAAAATCTGAAAACCAGAGTAATAGTCTTGAATTGATAGATCCCCTTGGGTATAGTTAGCAATGGCCAACTCAAGCTGGAAGCGCCTAGCATTGTTGTCTTGGTTCTAGACTTGCTTGAGATAATCCCACATAGCCTTTGCAGACCTATGAGGACGTGGAGAAAGAATCAGATGTGGCTCCATAGAACCAAGAATCCAGGACATGACTTGGTTATCTTTGGGAGCCCAAGCCAGAACCTTCTGCGGTAGATCCCCCTTTGCTGCATGGCCCCACAGCTCCTTACCCTTGAGAGATGTCTCTAATTGAAACTCCCAAGTAGCATAATTTTTGCCAGTGAATCTGACACAAACATTATCTGAATTCTCCATAATCACTGAGGCTATGACTGAGAAAGCTAGGATTGAGATTTCTAAGGGCTAGTTTGGATAGTGAGATGAGATGAAATGGTTTTAGATTAATTGAATAAAATATTAATTGAATATTATTTTTTAATATTATTATTGTTTTGGGATTTGAAAAGTTGAATTATTTGTTATATTTGGTGTGTGAATTTGGAAAAGTTGTAATGATGAGATGAGATAAGATGAAACCATCTCTGTATCCAAACAGAGTCTTAGAGAATATCTTTGATATCATAACAGAATGGTTCAAGTTGTCTTCTCTTCTGAGAAGGCCTTTCATTATATAGGCAAGACTGCCGGCTATACAAGGAAACTTAAGCTGTACATGCTAATCACATAGAGTGATCCTAGGGAGCTATACACGGTAAGCTAAATCTCCTCACCTATTTAGGAGAGTATATACAGCCTAGATTAATGAGTCAATTATCTAAATCTCCTCACCTATTACTCAGTAGGAATTTATCTATTGATATGGCATAATTTATGGCCTTCTATTGGCATCATATACATATGTATAGGGTGGGCAGCGGGGCCCTACCCCACGCTACCCCGCTCCGCACCCCTCCCATTTTTAATATAAAAAATTATAATTTTTAATATTTATATAAATAATTTATATAAATATATTGTATATACATATGTACAATTTATTAAAAACTTGAAGTTGAATTCAAGTTAATTGATTGACTTGGCCTAGAAGCCAACCATTATATAGGAGGCCAAGGTAATACAATAATCATACTTAAGTAATGTGAGACTTACTACAATAGTCATACTTAAGCAATGTGAGACTTAATAGTAAGTCCCACATTGCTTAAGTATAATTATTGTATTGCTTTGGCCTCTTATATAATGGCTGGCTTAAGAGGCTAAGGCAATCCAAAATACAACTCTAATGAGTTTATATTTTTTTTAAATGTATAAATTTTATTTTATAATTTAAATTATAATTTTTTTTAGACCTAATGCGTCATTGGATTGAGCGGGGGGTGGGGCGGGGCGGGGTGCAGTTTCAACCCCACCCCCCGGTATCGGGACGGGGTAGGAAAACCTGCCCCCCTTCCTGGCATGGTGTGGGGAGGGGAGGCCCCCGCCCTGCACCATGCGGGTAGCACCCCTACATATGTATTTCTCTATATTGTGCACATAGCATTCTAGAATATAGGATTTTCATTGGCCAATCTCACATTTGCTAAGCTATGCATACCAACCGCCAACCGGATGTGACTTCATTTCAGGCATGAGCATCCTATTATTCCAGTCATTAAAGAGCACCGTACATTGGCAAAGCTCCTAAACTGCACATTGGGATCGATTTGTTCAATGGCTCGATTATCAGTGAGGACACATAGGTACACACTTCATGGTCATTGGCTCCAAACGTCAACAGCAACGGGTCGGCTTTCAATGGAGGAACCTAATCTTCAGGTTTGATTTCTTCTCCCTCATTTTCTTCTTTTTGCTAAGTTAAATCTAAAAACTAGTGTAATGAACTATTATTGTAATATATATTTTTTTATATATATATATCCTCATTTTTATTATTTTTTGAATTTTGCAGTGTGTTGAGCATGTGGTTGACTTCAAAATGAAGAAGGATAAAGAAGATGATGACACCAGCACTGAGCCTTACAAAATTAATGCTCGTGATTTTTTTGTTCCTACGCAGGTAATGCATATGTGTTTATGGTCAGATTCACTTCAAATTGCTCCATTTTTTTTATTGACGAGACAATTTAATTAAAAAGGCAAAGGGATGCAACATAAGTACAGTGTGTATCCAATCTTCTAGATAGTGTCTCTCTTATATACTTTTTGTGTACTTGGATTGTTACTTTTGAACTTTTTAATAAAGATTATTATTACTTAATACAAAACTTGTACTTGGGTTTTTGTGTTGGGGCAACGTTGGGGGAGGGGGCAGGGAATAATTTTCAAGTCTGTATTACATTCTGGTTTATTTCATTCCTAATTTTTATTGCAGGATAACTGGTTACTGTTAACAGCAGATTATTCTCAAATAGAACTGCGGCTGATGGCACACTTTTCTAAAGACTCCTCACTAATTGAACTTCTTAGTAAGCCGCATGGGGATGTTTTTACTATGATAGCTGCAAAATGGACTGGGAAACCTGATGATTCTGTTGACTCCAATGAACGAGACCAGACTAAGAGGTTGGTGTATGGCATTCTTTATGGAATGGGTGTGAACACCCTCGCAGAACAACTGCATTGTAGCTTGGAAGAAGCTGCAGAAAAAATCCAAAGCTTTAAAAGTTCTTTTCCTGGTGTTGCTTCTTGGCTCCATGAAGCGATTGCATCTTGCCGTCAGAAAGGGTGAGGATATTTTCTTGTATTTCTTCTTGCTCATCACCATTCTCAAACAAGGATAACGCAAGCAATGGGCTGGGAATTTAGAAATTTCCTTTTGTTTGGTTATTTTCCTTCATTTATACTGATGACTTTGAAGATTGACAAGATTTATATCTTTTTAACTTCTTAGTTATCAAACAACACCTCATGTTCTTTCATTTATCATTTACCTTGTAATTGGCGTTAAATGTTTGCTCTAATGGCATGTCTATAATTCTGTTTGTGTAATACAAGCTGTTACTTATCTAAGCACATTTGTGTTCTAGATATGTTGAAACCCTCAAGGGCAGAAAGCGTTTCTTGTCAAAAATTAAATTCGGAAACAATAACGAAAGATCAAAAGCCCAGAGACAAGCTGTCAATTCTATTTGTCAGGTAAAGTTGTGGTGGGGATGGGAATGGGTTTTAGATGTACTGTAGAGTTATAATATTCATGTATTAATAGTGGGTTTTTATAGGGATCTGCTGCCGACATTATTAAGATTGCGATGATAAATATTTACTCTGTGATTGCCAAAGGAGTTGATAAGCCTGACTCGGGTTCACTTGCAACACAGTTTGAAGTTCTCAAAGGCCGCTGCCGAATTGTATTACAGGTCACTTGGGAACACTGCTTACTTCTGTTGTTTTCTATACTTTTTTCATCCTTCATGCATTTCCACCAATCTGAAAATGCCAGAATATACGAATAAACAAGTAGAAAAATAAAGATGGAAGTTCATCCTTTTACCTTTTTCAATGTATTTGCTTTTACAATTCTTATAAATAAAAAAAAGGGTATTTGCTTTTACAGTATGTGCTTCGTGAAAATTGATAGATGCTCTGTCATTGCTCTCCAGGTACATGACGAATTGGTACTGGAAGTTGATCCTTCCGTGACAAAGGAAGCTGCATTATTGTTGCAAATGAGCATGGAAAATGCTGCCCTTCTTCTTGGTATGCTATCTATGGTTCAAAATTTTTATATTCTGAGAACTTGTTCCTTCTGTAGTTTATTCATGATTTGTTTTTCAGTTCCTTTGCACATCAAACTGAAAGTGGGAAGAACGTGGGGTTCTTTGGAACCCTTCCAGGCTGATCAATTTTGAGATGAGCTATTATGCCTGATTGTGAATTCTAGGGGGAGGTTTTATTCTGGCAAAGGAAACAGAAAGTGTGTCATGACATTCAATGGTGCTGATTGATGGACATTTGAAGCAGTATGTTAAGTTTGCTCGAGTTAAATGCCAATCATCAGTTTTCTTAGTTATGAATCAGCACATCCCTTCACATATTCTTGTGCCAGATTTAACTCTTTATACACAGGGCAGCCATCTTATCTATTCCAGTCATGCGGAGGATGTTACGACTGAGTTGCAGTTTTGTTCTATATTGGCTGTCATTGGGAAGGTTTGCTTTGAAAGAAGATATTTGAGAACATCCCTGGGACCGTAGCAGACAGATCTTGCATTTGGAAACTGGCATCCATAAATTACCTTTTGGTAGAAACACTGAAGTGCGATGGGATGTTTGGCTTAAACTGATGGTAGCCTGAAGGGGCAAAATGGGTGTCGGTGTTTTAAGGGATCCAATTTTAACTCAAATGAGGCCTAGGCAAAACATCAACGATTCGTCAAAACCCTTTTATCTGCAGGGTTTAAAGGGTCATTTGCTCACTCAGGAGCAAAGTTTTGGCATAGCTACTGACATAGCTTGTGTTCGTTGTGCCATTCACGCAGAGCTCTGAAAGAGCATATTTCCTTGGGTTGCTTCTGTTCTATAAATATATGGAGCAATATCATGCATTCGGATTGGGCTGCCCTTGTTATCATCCGGAATGTCACATATGCTGTTCGGAATAAAAGATGCTCACATTGAGAAGGATAAATGAAAAAAATAAGAACCATGAGATAGCAGTGAAAGGGGTCGAACGGGATGACACAAAGATTTCACGAGTTATTTTTCTTTTCCCCTCGCAATAAAAAAATGTCAGCATTAGGCATTGAGTTATGCTGTATACCACTTTTCCACCTCAGATGGAGCAATGTTCATCACCTCCTTTTAAGGGTTGATGAATAATGAAGCATCTAGCACGAGTTTAATATGATCAGTAGAATATAAATAGAACGATAGTGAAATATATAACATTATCAGTTCCAATTCTTTTTATATTAATGTTGTAGTTTTTCTTTTCTTTTGTATCTTCTTTTCTTCTCTTTTCTGGGAGGACGGTTGAGGATTTTTAGTAATAAAACTGTCTATATCTTTCAGAAGACAAAAAAATTGGTATAAACATAACTGTTCTTAATATTTTCAAATATTTTGTTTCAAAACATCACTCAAATACAATATTTCAACTTCAAGTTTTTAAATTTTTCATCTAATCAGAACAATTTTTCTGAACTCTCAAATAAAACACAAAAAATAATACTATTTTTTTTTTAATTTTAAAATTTAATAAAATATTTTAATTCAAACTATTTACAAGTTGTAACGGCACAAAAGTGATACGAGAAGTGGACATGTCAGCCTAGCGGGGAATCCCTTTTTGCCTCCCTTACCAATATTATTTAGGAAACTGTACTTGTAAGCTGTATTTTCTCTAAAAAGGATGGTTAAGCCTAAATTCTCCAGACGGGTAAGATCTATTCTTATATTTTCTTTCCAATTAAGTTTGGTCACCTTTAAATAAATTGACTACTTATCCCATTATTTATCCTTTTCTTTATTTTTTTCATGAACTTAAAGGATCATGGACTACTCAAAATAATTAATATGGCAACTATATAGGTAACCGAAAACAATGTGAGGCAGAGGTACAGAGAAAAAAAGAAGAAAAAGAGTGACTGGCGTTTGGAAATAAATTTAACAGTGGACCTCGGTTGCGTTGTTAAGTCATTATTAGGGAAAAGTGGGCCTTTATCTATTCTTGAAAATGTGCTCAGTGAGTGAGAATTGCTGTGGTCCATCCTATCATGAATCCCAAATGCCAAGAAATGCACTCCAAAAATTAATAATCGCATTCATAGTGTTGCGACCTTTGGTGGCCGGTAGGGTACATAGTTATTACAAAATTGGAGGTTCCGGTGAGATGACAGGCGGCCGCCTCCTATTTTCCATTTCCTTTGCAAAGACAGACATGAGCAAATGAAATATGACACGTACGGCCTGACGTTGAAGCATTAATGCGTTTAAGTTATATCTTCTCCACAGTTTGGTTTAGTTTGCAGTCTGTCTAGTATGGTTGCCGTGTGTTTTTAAACAACTCAAGGAGTGTAACGAATTGATCATGGCACATCATGTGTACGTTCGATCTATCATTAAATTATGTTGACCTTAAATATATATCGACCAACCAGATTGATGTACTGATAATCTTCCATGCAGTGGTGGTTTCCCTAGCTTTTCTGAGACTTGGAGGGCGAAATATGATTGTTAATTTGTCAGTACAAACCTGAGAGGAGGTTGGTCTGGTGCTTCATGAATCTGGGTGAGGTCTGATCTCTGTTCTTTTAAAAAATGCGGAAGTTTCTTTCCTGTCGAACACCCTGGAGTACATATATATATATATATATATATATCTTTCTATTGGTTTGCCATTTACAGACACTACTTTGATTCACCACCCAGCTATTGAAGATTGAAAACAGCACAAAAAAACGATAGGATATATTTTATTAAATATTTATTAGTACTGTATACATATGCATCATACACGACTATATATAGCAGAATCAAACATTTAGTATAGTAACTAAATGTAGCAGCCCAGTATCGAAGTACATAAAAAAAGAGAGTTTCAAATTAAATACTGTGGCATTCTAAACCATCACAAGCGAACACGTCCTAGATCGAGAATTCTAGTTGGCTGTCCAGACAACATGATCCTCGGGAAGGAAATGGCAGACAGGAACAGTTCCTGGCTTAACTTTGAGAACTTGGAAGGCCAAATGTTTCGGGTTCCACGCTGATGTGTCTGTATGGCATATTGCTACAGCTTTAGCTTTGGTCCCATCATCTCCCACCAATGGCACCAGGTAAGCCCTTGTGGTATTGGTTTCATGGCAGTAAAAGACGGCATATGCATAGTTCTGTTTATGGCATGCAACAGCTTTGTCGCCCGCCATCTTCTTCACTCCTGGTAGTATGGTATACTTTTGCATCTGGGTTTCTTTTCCCCCCTCTGTAGATATTGCCTGGACATTTTTCCCGAGTTTGGAAGTGCTGAAATCGACCATCGACTCTAACGATGTTGCACAGTATACTTCCTCTCCTTTGATGCCCGGCTTTTCGCATACTTTAATTGTATTCTCCATCATGTCAGCTTCTACTGATCTGGGTTTCACTGAAAACGTGTTCAGAATCTCTGGCAGCTTGTTTGATGAAAAGGGAATTGATTCAGCAACTTGGCGGGGCAAAAAAGTTGCTTCGTTTGAGTTTTTAGTGAAGAGCAAATTCATTTTTGTGCCAGGATGCAAGTCCTTTTCTAAGAAGAAAAGAGCTACGTTGGGATCATCATGGAGTTGGTTCTCCGTGGCAGCATATTGATAATTGAACGGATTTCCCTTTGGTTGTACTACAACATGCACAGGCTTTCCCTTGTGACCAGTGTTCACAGACACTCCTCCTTTGCCAACGCCGACATTGGTTCCCTTCCCAGGCTTTCCCGTGTCCACCCCGACACCTTTGCCTCCAACATTCACATGGGTGCCACCTCCTGGCTTTCCTTTTCCAGCATCAACATTTACACCACCCTTCCCTACATTGACAGAAGTGCTTTTCTCATCTTTGAGGTCTGCATGATCATTAGCAACATGAGTTAGTAGAACTTTGAAGATAAGAGATTTTCCGTAACTCGGAAATGCTCATTCAACTTCCAGATAAAAGAAATATGAGGACAGAAGTGTATTACTTCAGTGGAAAATATGTTAAAAGACCATTTCCTTTCTTGGCCTCACAGATATTTGAACTATATACCAACCTTCAGGTAGAAGATCACTGATGGCTTTAGGCATCGGAGTGCTTGGAAGCACGGAGTTCCAGTAATCTTCAGGAGTCAGAGCAGCATGGCTCGCCACCAGCGCAAGCTACAAAATACAAATACTCGTTTAAATCATAAAAAAGCATTTAAATCCCAGGAAACTAAGTTCTCTTGGAACATTATAAAAAGCATTGAAATCAGAAAGAAAAGCCTACTGAAAGACTATTAAAGCTTACAGCGAGAAAGCTGAAAATGCAAAAGAAATGGATCTCCATTAAGCTGTGGATTGTAACAAAGGAAAATGTACAGGGAGAAAAAGACCTGAATAGAAGAGCTCTCAGGTTGGAAATTTATAGGGGAAATTGTTGTGGAGAAGATTCATTGTGTAGATAGCTTACAAGAAGCCAGAAACGATTATCATGCATATCAACCGGCTTAATTACTTCAACTGCCCCCGGCTCGCTCACTTTAAAGTTCATTTATGTCAATTGGGACAGGTGGAGAAAAGATAAGGAGAGAGTCGGCGAGTAAAACAGTAAACAAAGGTACGAACGTCATGAACGACATATGTTTTGAAGCTTAATTCGTAGTTGTGTTCAACACTTGACGGTGTGAGAGGTGCGTGCTAGCAAACACGACATGAAAAACAAAAGCGGTTGTCAGTTGCTCCATGTTTGGACTAAGAAATATGGGCGCCAGACATGGAGCGGAGCAATCTTACTTACATCGATATTCTGACCTTCGAATATTCAAACTTGAACAAACAACCACCAAAATTTATGAGGGTTTAGTAGGAGTTGCCAGTCGTCATCTTTCATGATTCATAATCAAGTTATGCCGATTCGTGCCGATATTTCGGTTTTTAAAGATTGATGTTGTTGTTGCTGATAACTTGTGCGCTACCTATACAGAGAACAATAATGTTATATATTAGGAGCACCTAACCAATATATCGGTGATGCCCCTTTCAAAAAAAAAAAAATATATATATATATATATATATCGGTGATTACCCTTAATAATGTAACTCCATTTTCAACATATATATTTTTTTGAACTTTGCTACTCATATCTCTCCTCACACCACACTTATATTTTTTAATTAATTTTATTTTATTCTTTCAAAACTAATTGATTTCTTAGATCTACTCATTAATATCCATACACCATATATTTAGTAAGAGAAAAAAAAATTATATATAATATGTGATGTGAAGATTATGAGTAAAATTTTTCTAATATATATATACAAATAATATTTCAGAATCTGAAATAGCACAACAAAACATCATGCCGATATATATCATGTCCTCTAGCTAACAAAACTTCCCGATTTCTGCATGGTTACGTCGATCGATCGATGTACTGCATGGCCTTTTCTTCCTACATGATAAGCGTGAAGATAAAAAATAGTATGGAGATCATCGTGATCCACAGAACAATAATAATGGCAAATATTACGTCATTACATGATTAATGTAGTATATATTAATGTACTACTACGTACATTGATTTTGGCGGTGTTGTATAGATTAGATCCACCTAAAGCTTTGGAGAAAGCTTCCAAAATAGATAATTAAAGAGGCATAATAATGCGTGAATTAGTAGCTATCTTAATAATAATGAATTCTCAAGCTCTCAATTCGGTGGGCACGTACGTGTATGTAGTCATGAAAGTGAAGTAAAGTTAAATGAATGGCTCAGAATGGATATGATTAATGAAGTGTTGGGGTGGGGGGGTTTGTTCTGCGTTTGCCAGCGAAGTAAATGAGCCATTTAAATTAATGACTGGACGAAGAGGACGCGGTACGCACGGCTCTTTCGGCGTTCAAACAGAAGTGCGGGGAAGTGCGGGGTTGGGAATTGGAAATGAAGTGGGTAGGTAGGATGATACTCAAGCAAGTGGGAAAAACTGACTCCACCATTAATTGTTTGCTTTAATAACATTGTCCAGAAAAATACAGTAGTGATCATTTCACACGTGTACGTACTTTCATCCATCAGAAAATTATCTTTGATTTTTCTTTTTTCTTTTTTCTTTTTTTACGAGGATGAGGCCGATGGCATCCATTGTAATTACTATTTATGATAGGCCTCAATTTTTACGCAATGACATAATTACATAAAAGAAAAGAAAACGCTCCTAAGAGCATCCCCATCCCATTCCCTATATTTTTTTCTAAATTTTAATTAAAAATGACATTCCCTATAATTTTATCCTAAATTTTACTCATCTTCAAAAAACCCTCTACATCCCATTCCCTATCCTTTCTCTATTCTATTAAAATAATATTCTTCTATTCTTTCTTTATTACTTTTTTCTCTCATTTCTATTTCCATTTGTAACCACTAACTCTTTTATCTTATTCTCTTCTTTTCAAATATCATATTTTTTAAATACTTATACGATTTATTTTTCCAGATACAGTATTATTTTTCAATTCGACGTCGATATTAAAAATAATACCTTTATTTTTATATGTGCATTTTCCAACGCGATTATATTTTTAATATGATTTTGGCGTAATACTTTACTAATATTTGATTTGCATTAGTGTAATGATGACCGTTTTTTTTATTTTCATCTATCGGTTATATTTTTTCCAATATTTCTAACCGTAATAATTATCTGCGTATTGATGATAAAATATTTGGCAAAATAGTACAACGGTAACATTTTGAATTCCTGCAAATTAGTACACATGCTTTGTCTTTTATCCAACGGTAACTATTTTTGTTTCTTTTCCAACGGTAACATTTTTTGTCTTTTTCCCAACGGTCACTTTTTTTGTCTTTTCTCCAACGGTAACATTTTTTATCTTATATGTAACGGTAACTTTGTTTCGTTATAAATATGCATCCTGCTTGCATTCATTTTCTCAAAAACCCAAGTCTCATCTCCAACTCCCTTCATCAAATGGCTCGTTCTTTCTTTCGCAAATTGCTCACATACTTGTCATCTGATGATGAGTTGGAAGCTGTTATTAATGCCGAGGCTGATGAAGAGTCATCTAGACATCGTGCCAATCGCCAACGTCGTAAGTTTATTCGGCGTGATCATATTCAAGGGCACGAGCGCCTGTTTCGCGACTATTTTGCAGAAAATCCAGTATATCCCTCCAATCTATTTTGAAGAAGATTTCGAATGAAACGTCCCCTATTTCTTCGTATTCTAAATGAGGTAGAAGCTTACGAGTCCTACTTCGTTCAGAAAAGAGATAATGCCGGAAGACTCGGTTTATCTTCTATGCAAAAGATAACCGCAGCATTTAGAATGCTGGCCTATGGAGTAACTGGAGATTTTATGGATGAATACATTCGTATTGGCGAAAGCACCGCAATGGAGAGCCTCAAGAAATTTTGCTCAACAATCGTAACTATTTATTCAAATGAATATTTGCGATCTCCAAATACCAATGATATTACTCGATTGCTTGTGGTTGGTGAACAACGAGGATTTCCAGGAATGCTAGGAAGCATTGATTGCATGCATTGGAAGTGAAAAAATTGTCCCGCTGCCTGGAAAGGTATGTACTCTGGCCACATCCGTGAACCAACTATTATTTTAAAAGCAGTTGCTTCATATGATCTCTGGATATGGTATGCCTTTTTTGGTAAGCCCGGTTCACATAACGATATTAACGTGCTAGAGAGATCTTTTGTTTTCACGAAACTTGCCCAAGGACGTGCTCCACCAGTCAATTACACAATCAATGGCAACGATTACACTATGGGATACTACCTTGCCGATGGTATTTATCCAAAGTGGTCAACGTTTGTGAAGACGATTCCATCGCCCCAAGGGAATAAGAAGAAAAACTTTGCCAAAGCACAAGAATCCGCAAGAAAAGATGTCGAGCGTGCATTCGGGGTACTTCAACAACGATTTGCAATCGTTCGTGGACCCTCCAGATTATTCAAAGTCAATGACCTAACAAAGATTATGAAAGCATGTGTTATTCTACATAACATGATCATTGAGGACGAGCGTGATGATAGTCAGGGTCTGAACATGGAGTATGATCAACTTGATGATGATATTCCAGAACTTTCGCGCAATCCAACAAACGAATTTCTCAACTTCATTCAGCGTCATCATGAAATTAGAGACAGCTCGACACACCATCAACTACAAGCAGATTTAATTGAACATAATTGGCAATTCTATTCCCAACAATAGAATTTCCATGGTTGTGCTAGATTCTCTATTTTATCATTACTAGCGATTGATGATAAAAGTTTCCAAAATTTCCATTCCAAAAAACATGTTTGGTTCAAGAGCATGCTCAAAGTTATTGTAATATTTTAATTTGCTGTAATAGTTTTTTAATTTGTAATTTCGAGTTGTTATTAAGTAACATCTATCCCTGTTTTATCAAATTCAACGACAATGCTTTCAGTTTGAGTATTAAAACTTTGCAAACGTACAAATTATATAATATAACAACCGTGCGAAAGATGTACAAAGTGATTGGTACATAAATTAGAAAAGATTGAAAAAGTAATAAATGTATTATTTACAAATAATAAATGCCTCATTTTTGGGAAGCATTGCGTCGCACCAATATCTCATTTTGAAGTTGCTGGAAATATACACGCTGAACTTCGCTCATCGTACTCACATCGAGTAACATTATCCGCTCATCTCTCTCCCACCGGGCTATTTCCAGTTTCTCCGCCTCCAACCTCAGTCTCTCGTCCTCTTGTCTACTTTTATTTCCCTCCATTTCTCGATCATATGCCATCTTCTCGGCCTTGAGTCGGAAAAATTCGGCCTCCTGAGCACGTGACTCCTCTAGGAGAGTATACTTACGCTTGCTAAGCTCCACAAGCTCATCTGATGCCCGGCCTTGGGCCTTACGTTTTCCTTTCTCAGCTTTTCTCCCAATTGGCCTATCCAATTCGATGACTTCATTAGTTTCCAGATTCTCGCCCTCTGATCCACCCACCGAATCAATTGGTGAATTAGCTGCCACTGCTGAGGTACGCGAATATGTAGGGGACATCGTCGATCTTCGCTTGCTCCCATCCTTTGCGCAACGCTGATTCCATTTCGGCTGGTCCTTCAGTAGCTGCCAACAATGCTCGAACTGAAAGGCCGATTTCTCAAGCGCTTGGTACATGACCTTCGCTTTGTCAAACTGGTTTAATAAAAAAATATTATTAATTAATTACCCATTAATGATAAATGAAACATAGCGCTTAAAATCGATAATTAATGCTAGAAATAATAATTAGATGGATGTTTATACCTTGTCTTGCTCAGTCATGCCACTTTGATTCAACCCTTCAACTTGGGCGAGCTTAGCGCAAAATTTGTTCGTCGCCTTTTGAATGGCAGACCACCGATGTATTAACGACCCAACACTCCGCTCATTTGTTGTTTCTTTATAGTCATTAAAGTATTGACTAACTTTTTCCCATAGTTGGGCGTGTTTTTGGTCCGTTCCTTGGATGGCATCAACGCTACTATTCAGCCATGCAGAGACAAGTAACTTGTCTTCTTCGGGGGTGAAGTTTGCACCCCTGGCTGATTTTCTTTGAGAGGGAGGCTCTACTTGGGGCGGGGGTGGAGAGTCATCCAAAGTCACAGGATGTTGTTCCCCTTGACCAACATAAATGTGGTCAAGTTCAGGCTCCTGAGTCAGGAGGCTGGTGAAGAACATATTTCCATGCTCTTGTGAATCCATCTCTATAATTTTGTAGACATAGAAATGTGGTACACATGTTAGACAATTACAAACTACATGCAGAAATAAAGTTTGATAAGCGGCTCAGGAATCCTATGGCAACCTCACTTGGCACCATCCCTTGCATGGCTGCAACAACCGGTTGCCACTATTTATTGGCCATCCGGGTTACCATGCCACGGAGCTGTGTGCCAGAGTATTATGAAGCATTCTCGGATTTTCTCATCATCACAGCCGAGGGGTTAAGACAAATCAAATCCAATAACCAAATCAATTTGCAAATGTGAAATATAAGAGCATTCCCATCTAGTTCCAAAAACACTTGTGTGTTTTAAATGTGGCTCAGAATGGTACACATAATTTACATCATATGTGAGATAGGAGCCCAACATAAAATGGCTGCAAAACCTTACCCAAACCCCACGTGCCTTTTGTGAAAATTATCACAAACTGCAATATGACCATTTGGTGAGGATTACCCCGCCATCTTGATGAGACCCACTAACACTTATGAATTACCCCACGAAACACCATCATCATAGCCTAACAGTAGACATGCAGCCCCCCTCCCCACGAGAATTAATTATTCATCAGTATCAAACACTGCAAAGGTCCCAATAGTACAAATTATATCATCATAGCCGAGTTATTTTATAGAAGGAAAATTCAATACTAAGCAGCATGCAAAATGCAGAAAATCATAAAAACAGAAATTAAGGAAGTCAAACCAACAGCAGCTCAGTCTATGGGGGCAATAATTAAAGAGACCACGAAATGAATTGAGCAAAAAACAAGTGATACGGAAGTGAAACAAAGTGACACAAAGTGAAAACTGAAGCTAAAGGAAACAATGTGAATACAAAGTGAAAACTGAAGCTAACGGAAAAATGTGAATTAGGAAGTGAGATCTGAAGCCAAATGAAAAATAGAGCAAAAATAATGAGATCTGAAGCTAAAGGAAGGTAACCCAAACAAGTTCCAATCAAAGTGAGGTGTAAACAAAAGTAAAAGAGGGCCTCAAAGTCCCAAAATCCAAACTGTCCAATTAGTTCAATCCAAACTATCCAATTCCACAAAATCCAAACTGTCCAATTAGTTCAATCCAAACTATCCAATTCCACAAAATCCAAACTGTCCAATTATTCAAATGGCAACTCAGTGAAGGGAAAACCAAAGTGAGATATGAAGCAAAATGAAGTATAGAGCAAAAAAAGTCTCATATGAAGCTAAAGGAAGGTAACCCAAACAAGTTCCAATCAAAGTGAGGTGTAATCGGAAGTAAAAGAGAGCCTCAAAGTCCAAAAATCCAAACTGTCCAATTAGTTCAATCCAAACTATCCAATTCCACAAAATCCAAACTGTCCAATTATTCAAATGGCAACTCAGTGAAGGGAAAACCAAAGTGAGATATGAAGCTAAAGGAAGGTAACCCAAACAAGTTCCAATCAAAGAGAGGTGTAATCGGAAGTAAAAGAGAGCCTCAAAGTCCCAAAATCCAAACTGTCCAATTAATTCAATCCAAACTATCCAATTCCACAAAATCCAAACTGTCCAATTATTCAAATAGCAACTCAGTGAAGGGAAAACCAAAGTGAGATCTGAAGCAAAATAAAGTATAGAGCAAAAAAAGTCTCATATGAAGCTAAAGGAAGGTAACCCAAACAAGTTTCAATCAAAGAGAGGTGTAATCAGAAGCAAAATAGAGCCTCAAAGTCCCAAAATCCAAACTGTCCAATTAGTTAAATCCAAACTGTCCAATTCTACCCATCCAATCGAAACTGTCCAAACAAAGGCAATCAAACTTAGGTGAAAACGGCAATAACACAATCAAAACTGTCCTAATTAGGCAATAACAAAATCCAAACTGTCCAAACAAAGCCAATTAAAGTCATTTTGATTAGGCAATAACAAAATCCAAACTATCCAATTCCACAAAATCCAAACTGTCCAATTCCACAGAACCCAAACAGTATAAATTATCCAAATCGAAACTCAATTTATTGTGAAAAATGAATCCCTATATAAATGGCAAGCAACTGGATAATGGTAAATGATTCAGATAATGAAAAGGAGTCGGGCCACCAATTCAATTCAGTGTTTTCATATGCACTGACCTTCAGATCTTAACCCCTTGAATGGTGCACAACACAATGCAGGGTTCTCAATACAAGCAACCCGATTGATAAATACAACTTGGAAGTCGAAAAATCCAGCAAATATGATAACCATGGCAGATACATGTATGAAAGTTGTTGTGCAAAAGTCAGGTAAATCCATGAATTTTCATACCCTAGAGTACCAGTGAGAAATATAGGGTTCTCGGATTTCAAGTGGCCAAAATGACCCAAGCCACAAATTATTGTAAATAAAATCGAAAATGAAGACGATTTTGCCATGGGAAAGAGGCTCACTGGGTTCGATTCGTGCGAGCCGAGACAGAGTCTATCCATGGAGAGGAAGAAGACGGAAAGGTTCACAGAGAAGATGTACTTACATTCTCTGTCGACTCGATGAAGAGAAGCCACCGTCAATGGTGGCAAACGGTTCGAGAGAGGGCCTCCTCCACGAACGAGGGCAATCGAGAGGGAAGAGAGGAACGCGGGACCAACAGCAACAGATTTGGGGTTCGGACCGATTGGGGATGTACAGTGGTTCCCCATATATGGGGAACCCCTGTAGATGCCCTAAATGAAATCCCTATTTTAGGGATCCGAATGGGAGCCCCTTTTCTCACTTTCCCTAAATGTCATCCTTATATTTTAGGGATAACAGTGATTTACGCATCCGGATGCGGATGCTCTAATGAGTTGAGATTTGACTCCAAGGTAGGAGGTTAATTCTGATAAGAAACCATATATAAAGGTTTCGTCTTCCCGTGACAAATTGCGCAAGACACTGGAATCGATAGATGCTATGGCAAAACTCTAAAGTCAAGCGAGTTGGTGTACCGATTGCCCACCGAAGTTTGACTGGCTGTACCGTTTAATGAAATGGTGCGTTTTAATTTGACGAGAAGATCACGTAATGGTAGAAAACGGTGCGTTTTTATCAGTCCTCCTCTGATGCTCCATCTCCACCATCTTGATGCTCCACCTCTTCTCTTCTCCACCGTCTCCTCTCCACCATCACCTTCTCGATGCGTTCTCCTCTCCACCATCTCCTCCCCGATCTCTCCCATCTCTAACCTTCCTTCTTGATGCTCCATCCCCAACCCTAGCGTCCCATTCCCCCACTCCTTTTCTGAGCCATAAGCCTTCATCTGGTAGTCTGCAAGCCCAGTGAGTGTACAAGGGTTACAAGTGTGTGCATGCCCCAACCTGTCCAAGCATATAAACTCTTTTTATAAAACTAATAAAAAAATTTATTGAGAAATGCAAGAAGCCTAGCTAGTCTGCAAGTATTGAAAGAAACCACCCAACATCTTTTTTCCAAACCCATAAACTGCTTTAGTAGAGAGTTCAATGTCTACAGTTTTCGAGTCGTCTATAGGGAAAAAATAAGAAGGACAAGAATAGGGAACAAATAGACATCTGACATACAAATATTCAGTTTCCTCTTCTTTCGTGTTTTCCTTCTCCGATGTTTCTTTTTTGTTTTTCCTCTTTTCTTTCTTTTTTATTTTTTTATTTTAATAAACTGACAAAAACACTAGGCTGTTTTGGTAAACGAAGATACATCAACTACTCTGATATATTCTTATATAGGTGAGGAGTGTTTTACATTCAAACGACATCTGAGACATATTCGTACGTCCAGAAGACTTTCCAAACTTCTCTCTCCCTGCCTCTCTCTTCGTACTCTTCGACCTTCGCATGTAATTCTTCTCTAAAAATAAATCTGCCACAAATTTCATACGAATACCACTCTGCAATGACTTTGAGCTCATGTGAGGTGGTGGTAGCCTTGAGCTTCGTCTGAGGTGGTGGTGGAGGTGCGGTGGCCTCAAGCTTGTGTGAAACCCATTTATGTGAGGTGGTTTGCGTGTGTGTGACGGAGAGGGAGATGAAGGTTCATGGTGGCTAGGGAAGAGAGAGGTGGTCGCTAGTGTGAGGTGGTGAAGGTGCGGTGGCCTGGGTGGCCGCGTACGACAACGCAAGTGGAGAGAAACAACCAAAACTTATTTCGGTTGGGTTATCGCAGGAGAGACAGAGCCATGCGTGGAGGAGATCAGTGGTGGCTAGGAGAGTCGTCGGCGTTAGAGAAAGTCGTCGGTGGTGGCGGTGAGACCTGGAGGCGCATGGCGGCGACCAAGCCAATGGATAGCCATTTCGGGCGTGGGGGAACTCGGGCCATAGGGGAGAGAGAGAGAGAGAGAGAGAGAGAGAGAGAGAGAGAGAGAGAGGAAAGGAAAAAAATATTATAATATTTATCACTATAATAATATAAAAATAAAACAAAATCACTATAATCTTTATCACTATCATAAAATCACTATAATAAAATTATTATAATATTTATTATTATTATAAAATTACTATAATATTTATCATTATTATAAACTCACTATAATACTTATAGGATCTACATTTTTCAACTATCTATTCAAAAGTTAAGAACTCAACATATTTCATATATCTAAACAACTCAAAACACTCTCGATGGGACCCACAAACTCACTCCAATCTCTACTCACAATTATTCACAACACTTCTCACCATCCAAACTAGGCCTAAAATAAGAATTGGTACTTGGGTTGGCTTGTATCTAGAAGAACTGAAAAAAAAATTAGCTAATAACTAATACCTTTTCTATAAATTTTTGTTATAATTAAAAACTATATTTCTAAAATTAAAATTTATTTTTTAAAGAATTATATTAATTAATATAAAATAAATTCTAAAATAAATGTAAAAGAGTTATATAGATCTATCGTTATTTAATAACTTTTTTCTCAATATATATATATATGTAGATATTAATTTATAAGTAGTGGAACTCGTATATATTAATTAGTATATAAATAGATTGCGTCGGCCCAAGCTGGGTCACACGACCCTGTCTTTGAGAGCAGACCAAGCCAGCCAGGGTCTGCCGTCTGGGCCAGCAAAATGACTGTCATAAATATGGGCACTTAAACGTCAGTACATCAAGGCTCAAAACAAGCTTAGTGGGCCACAAGGGTATTAAAATTTGCCATACATGTCCAGGCATAAAAATGGGCCTAAAGCTTGTGTAGACTAGATAGACCTAAATTGCATTGCATTGCATAATTGAGTTTTGATCCAAGTGAACGTACGTGCGGCGTAACTAGATAGACTTGTTAGGGTCAGATTTTAAAAGCTACAACATTATATTCTCCTTATAATTTCCATATATACATACAATTACTGATCGAGTTGAGCCAAATTATGCCCAACCCGTACTACCAAACACATTCTAGAGAGCCTCTGAGCTTTTGAATTTGCTTATTGCTTTGGTAAAAACTCGAGAGATTCGTGATGATGAAGCCATGCTTGGGCATCTTGGTTGGCTAGCTGTGCTTTTTTTTTTTTTTTTTTTTGGGTAGGCCGGGTTTCATTTTCGTAGGCTTAATTTGATCCCCATCACCTTGGTGGGCTAGCGCACTATCTTCATCTTTTTTTTTTTCCTCTCTCTCTCTCTCTCTCACTCTCTCACTCATCCTAGAATGCAGCATCTTGATCAGGTCATGAAGTGTATCTAAAAACATCCTTTTCTCCCACTTATTTCTCTCCCTTTTTTTTAAATTTTATGGCTAATTATAAGACGGCCTCTTGTTATATATGCTGGTAAATCTTTGGTGGGCATGGTGTCATTCACCCACTACATCAAAAAGAAATGTCCTCCTTTCCAGCTTCCTTTATATATAGCTAGATAGATAGTTCACGAGAGAGTACATGATTCTTTTGGGGTTATTTGGCAAACAAGTATTGGTGGGGCGGTTTCCTTAACAAATAGTTTCATCCTAATTTAAGGGATCTTTGCAAGTATATATAATTTTTTATTTTTTTTTGCAAGCTTCCCCACAAACTATCTAACCAAGTATATATAATTCCAAATATATATTCTTACAATATTCGAGAGAGGTTTATAATATCAAGGTTAAGTAAATTAATGATATTACTGTGAAACCAAACAACACGCGACAAAATGAGCAAGGTAATTCCTTGTGTCGGTCATTATTAGTCGTTTTTATCATATACAAATCATTGTGGATTTGTCTTCTTTTTTTTCTTCTTTTTTCCGTGAGTAAAAGGAAAGATGGGATCTTTGTCACCATCAATGTTGGAAACAGAGTGGAGATAACTGGCTGGGAATACTTACAACCATGAGTGTGTGGACGCGACCCAATATAGATCATGCATGCCAGAATATTGTGGACATCATAATAGTTTTCACTGTGTTGTACTTTCCAAACTTCTTATTGGAAAATAGAGAACAGGACCTAAAAGATTGTGGGCACAACATATTATATATATATATAGAGAGAGAGAGAGAGAGAGAGAGAGAGAGAGAGAGAGAGAGTTTTGTTCACTGAGATGTTTGGTTAACATGAAACTTTCCATTAGAAAATAGAGAGGATGATCAGGAGAAAGCTGGTGATCATGGTGGTCATGTTGGTGGATATCGTCATCATCATTCAGGCTTTGCACATGAGATGATCACTGTCTCGATCAACTCACCTAACTTCTCCCCCAACCCCAAATTAGTATTCTTTAGATTAGTCTTCAAACTCAATCATCATCAGCTTGCTTCTTGGGTGGCCTAAGGACTTTGTGGTAGCATGCATGTTTCAAGACTATTACATGAGGCACAGGTAAGATTCAAAGGTAAAATAAAAAGCATTTACTTATGGATTCACGTGCGGATCGAGTGGTGCTGCTTTATGGTGTAAAATCCACTGCACAAATGTTTTCCAGAATTTATGTTTTTTATTTTTATTTTTAAAGAAATAATTTAATCACAAAGTATTGCAATAAAAATAAACTTACAAAATGATTTATTGCATGTAAAGTAGATCTAACGAAGAATATAAAAGAAAGTCACTTTATATTTTTACTTTTGTATAATTATATTCTTTTGTGTATATAACACTTTTTTTTTTTTCTTGTCCTAGGTATAACTAAAAACTTCAATATTTTTTGGGAGTATATTGCCCTCAGCACTTGTTTGAATTTCGGTTTTTACGTATCTACATCCTATTTAAAATATATTTGTAAATATATTATTAACCATATTTGAAAACAAGCCATGCATGTTGTTTAAAATATAGGGAGCGTTCGTCTCCTGTATTTAGTTTCTCATAAAAACATAAAAGACAATCTGTGAAATTGATAGGGACTTATTATTTTAAGGCTAATAAGTGTATAGCATATATACTTTGGAATTATAAAAATCTTTCAAAAGTTTCAATTGTTACCTTGGAAATTAATATTCATTACTTGATGAGCAAAATGTGAGTATAAATTATAATTATAAGCTTATGAACAAGTTGAGATATGTAGTGCATGGTGATATATAAATTAAAAGTTATATATCCTCTTCGAATCAAGAAAAAGGGTTTTGGACAATTGTGCTTTAAATCATGGAAAAAGCTTAATCATCCCCACAAACAGTCTAATCAAGCTTTGAATTATAAATAAACTGGCTAGCTAGCTAGCTATAGGGCTCGTGAAAACTAAAAATAAAAAAGGTGAGGGGAAAAAAAGGTTCAAAGAAATGAAGGTGATGACCCACACTGATTCTGTCTCTTATACAGCTGCTCCATGTGGGAGGGGTGGATGGAAGAAATATTTCTCGTAAATAAAGTCGAGATTGCTTGGATTTATGAGTTTTGTTTCTCTAATTTGATATATTTTAATTCCGCATCATATGCATGTCTCTATCAAATAGATACTATCTTATTTGCACAATGATACTTGATGGAACATAAAGTGTTTTCTTTTGTTTAAAAAGGCTTTAAAAGCTTTCATTTGAACTTATTTAATAGGCAATATGTAATCATTAGGGAGAGAAGAACCCAACCCATGAAAGTTTCCAAAGTCCTCCACATGTATGCATAAAAACCTATTATATATCTTATATGGACAATCAAAACCTATTGTTCTATGATATATAGCATAAAAACTGTGGAATTTATTTGTTCAACCAGCCTGCGTGCGGTTCAAAACGAGTACACAGTAATTACTTTTTTAATATTTAGGCAGATCCCATCATCCCACTTCCCAGTTACCAATTTTTCTAATCGCACCATTAATTGCGGTAATAATTTACTTTAATTAATTCTTTTTCTCCAGTTTTTGTTAAAACATATTTAGGCAAGATCACTTGATCATCATTTGGAAGAGATTTTAATTGTTAATTTTTCTAGTAAATCAAGTCTTGTCACATTAATTAAATGGAAAATCACGTGCTTCGCACACCGACTTTCAAATAGAATTTTTATTCCTATAAGATATAGTTAATTCATTTTTATAATAAAGACTAATTTGAAACCATGCATGCACGTAACGAAGACAACTAGCTAGTATATATGCAAGGGCATTTTTTGGGGATATATTATCTTTACAGTAGTTCATATAGCTAGAATCTTAGATCGATCAATTTCCAAATCAACTACGTACTTTACATTGATTAATGATCTCTCTCTACGGATTAAAAACGCATATTATATAGATATACAAATTAAGAAAATGGTAAAAATATTAAAAGAAATCATGAATCGGAAAAGAAGATCAACATCCCACTTCTTCCGAGTTAATAAACCATTAGTACTCTAATAACCTATTTACAAGTCGACAACCGGCCTATATTATACTTTTCCTAATTGGTTACTTTATAGATCATCTTTACTTCTTGGATTACAAAATGATTTTATAAAAATAAATACATAAATTGACATAATTTTATATGACACATTAAATAACCTATTTTATAATAAAAATAATTTTACAATCTAACGTATAACATTAAATCACGTCAATTTTTAAATTTATTTTTATAAAATATCTTTATAACCAAAGTATTTATAATGTTGATTTTGCAGCTGCTTTTAAACGGGTCTAGACTTCACAATGAAAGTCACTTTCATGTTTAGACTTTTTATTGCGACACCATCGATCGTCGATCTTTCCCCAATGACATATCAGATTATATATATAATGATATCATGTCCGATCGAGTGCTTGAACTTTTACTTAATTATAGTTCAAGTACTTCCAAAGTGACATGCTTTAATTACTAATTCCTCCTTTACTTGTGGCCCAGCACAGGCCCACTTAATTTCATGATGATTAGATTGATTATATTAATTAATTAAATCCACAGGATTAAGTACATTTCATAATGCTTTATTGGTTTAATTATGTCTAATCAAAGTAAGATGCAAAAGATTGTCAACTAAACCTACAAATTAGAGTACTTTATTATGTTAAAGTTATCACGCGGGTCTTTGTTTTCTTTAGATAATTATGGGTGTAATCACTGATTTTCTCATTTAGTTATCCTTTTTAATATTTAGAAATTAAAGCTTTTGTCTTCTTCTTTTTTTTTTTTTTTTTCTGCTTCGAATGAAACCCTAAATTACGAAAATAATGAACTGATAAAAAATAAAAATAAAAATAAATAGCAAAATGAGAGACATAATTGCAAATTGTTGCGAAATCATGTTGTATTTGATTTATTCGAATAATCAATCTGTTATGTTCGTGGTATTCCAAATGAGTAATGACAGACATATAACTATTTTCGCAATCATATGTTAAGAGTTATGCGTTAATCATTTTCCATTCTAAATTGCAAGGAATTGTTGTTTGGCAAAATCTTCCGATCCATTGCATATGTTTGTTTGTTGGTTTCTACATGATCATGAGGTCTACTTGCAACAAACATGATATGTTCCTATTCTTTTGAACAATTTAATATGGTGGCCGGCGAATTTAAAATTCTTTTAGGAAAAATATAGATCAATGATAGAAGTAGTGGAACCATCAATCGGCACTTTCTGCGTGAGATTCCATATGGGTAGGAGATAATATTTTCTCTAATTCTTTAATTCATTATTTTTATTTTTTCTTGTAGTGAAGCTTTAATATGATGAAACCACGATATAGCTAGGCTAGGGCCTCTATAGTCGGATTATCATCATTTATAAGCGAGAAAAAAAAGTAAAACATGATCTTTAATGTAATAATATGTTGACTATAATCAAATGGTAAATTGACCAAGTGCCAAAGTAGCTAGCTAGCTAGCTAGCTCGCTAGTGGTAAGGTTTTTTTTGAGAGCCAATTAATTGCAAATAAGATTACATGATGATAGCTAGAGATGTTGGTGAAGCTTCTAAGAGCTAGCATTATGGTGATTGCCAATCATTAAGTTTCATGTGGGCTATGCAAACAAGATATGCAGTTGTTTAGAGCAGAAGATGGGTGCAAGAAATTTTATAAAATAAAAGGGTGGTTAAAAAGTATTAAACACTCGTAAGTGGTACCAAACCTTCCAACAAAGTTAAATGTTCTTCGGGTAAAGTAGGCATTCATAATCGACCATATAAAGTTATATTTATTTTTAATGGGTTTGCCGTCACAACAAACAAACAAGAGAGAGAGAGAGAGATCAAAGGAAATTGTGATTATCAAGATCAATTTAGTGGAAGATTGTGACCAGTCTAGAGGGTCTAAGACAATAATAACATGTGAATATAATATCATCTATGACTCTTTTTTTTTACTTGGAAGAATAGATGCTTTGAATCAAAATTTCTTAAATATTTTATTCGAGTTTAGAATTTAAAGCAATCCGTGAACTTTATAATATTTATAGCTGTTTGTGTGAATTTTTGACTTCTTTTAACAATATTAAACCATACTTATCTCTCTTCAATTATAAGTCACCTTACACCTTTTGAAATCCGCATAAAAACTTTGAAAAATATACTCTTTATTTTTGTTTAGATTTGGCTGTAATTGCCTTCAAGCATCCCTTACCTACATGAGTTTTGGAGAGGATAAAGGGTTACGCGCCAGGGGTTAGCGTGGGAAAGCAACAAGAAACCGAGGAAGTTAAAGAATGAGGCCCGCATAAGTAGGTCTGGGTCTGAGAGGATACGCGTGGTTTAAGGAAGCCCAAATCATTCGTTGGTTTGGGCTCTCAATGCTCCTTTTTGTTGGCCACCTTCCCCTTTTCATGGGCCCCATCTTCAACTTAATACCCTGGCCCTCTCTCTCATTACAAAGAAAGCACTCGCAATCTGGCATATAGAGCATTAATTACACCAATGTATATATATATATATAATCTAATATAAATAAATATGTTAGGTCAGATTTTTGTAATTCTGTTTGCTGGCTCCATTTGAGAGGGACTAATATGTTCCTAAATATAGAGACCAACTGTTTTCATCCCAATCAATCCCCCTGCAGATTGTTCTTTTGCTCTAGATAAGCAACCCTCTTGAACTCTTCCCTGTAAATTGGAGATAGGCGGCCTCTGTCCCATCACTTTCTTATGTGTTTCTTCTTTCTTTTCTTTTTTAATTTAACAAAACAAGCTATACTACTCTTCCTTACTTTATGCTTTCGGCACACTTGCTAATCTTTACTATTCCATCTCCTTTCTTTTTTTCCATTTTAGGCCTCATCTCTCTCCTTTGGTTTGCTTTCTTCTCTCTCTTTTCTTTTTCTTTCTCTCCTGTTTTTTTATCACTTTTTCTTTTTTACGAAAATATATAATTTTCTCCCTCCTGTTTTAAACTTTATACTTTAAACTATTAAAATTGACACATTATATTATTAAAATTATTTAAAAATAATAATATAATATTAACGACCAACCGGCTACGTTTGGTTACTAAAAATACCTAAAGTATTATCAGAATACTTCATTACTATTCATTACTTTATTATTAATTTTCATTTACTTTTCATTACTTTTCACTATTATTCAACATTCTTTTTTTATTTTTTTATTACTTTTTCACTATTATTCACAATTCTTCTTGACACTTTTCACTACCGAAACGTATCCTAAGATTTTATCATCAAGATTATGCCATTTTATTTATTTTATATTCCTTTTTCATTTATTTTAATCGAAAGAAACTTAGAGCTAGGATTGATCATATTATCTTTTGATATGGCTCCACTGGATGTGTGCATTTTCCAGTTGAAGCCTCTGATGAAGACCTTATGGGTGCTCCTAACCAAGAGAGTGGGCAGTTATGAAAGACTTCAATTCTATTAGCTAGGTACAATATCATTGATTCCAGAGCCCATAGTGGCTGGGAAATTTTTAGAAGCCTCTGTCGACAGGATCGTGACATGCATAATATTAGTGTTCAAGTCTATCACAAACACTGAATCGTGAAGCTGAATTATTAAGCCAAGCACACGGAATAGGAAAAAAACCAATGCTCATAAATGGAAGAGAGGTAATGTCAATATTGGACATCTTAATCTCATGCCTCGGCAAACAATCTCTATGACAATTCATTCTATCAATACTAACATGGTGATCGGCTCTGATACCAAATGATACGAACTCTTGGATGGGATTCACTCTCGTAAACCGGCTTAAAAATAAAGGTGCATGTCATTGTCTAAATGCTTAGAACTCGTTGATTGGCTTAGACTTAAAGACACGTGGGACACCTGGATTGTTACAAGCAACATAAAATTAATTAATCTTATTATATATTAATATCCTTGAGCAAATCCCCCGGCCATTTTTAAAATTTGTTCTTTCTGGGTTATATGATCAAGAACTGATATTAAATCCAAGGAAAACTAAAAGTAGTAATGATTCAATCTATCGGGCATCAGAGCATTCTAGGATCTGATCGATCATTAAAGACTAAAGAGATCAGAACTTTAAGAAAAGAATGTGAACATCAAGAAATGGGATTAAGGAGGATTAATTAATTAATTAATGAGAAAGAGTATATAAATAAGTTAATATGAAAGAGGAGGAGTGAGGATATGTTTTCATCAGCACAAATAGTCAAAAACCAGCTACGTACGTACGTGCATTAACTTGTCATGTCAAATGGTGGTCCTATATCGAACAATCAGTCATGCTAGCCTGTCGCCCAATAGTGAAAGTTGAATATGCTGTTTATGTAAAGTTTATTTTTTTAAATTTTTTTTAACATTTTTAAATATTTTTTTAAAAAAAATATATTAATACATTAATAGTCACTTTCTTAATTAATAAATAATAAAATTAAAAAAATAAATAAATATATGAGGAGCCAAAAAAAAAAAAAAAAAGAAGAAAGGATACACTAGAATTAGTCATCCAATAAGTCACGATCTTTATTTCCGTAGATCTCTCTCTCTCTTGATATTTTCCAATGATTAGGTAATTAGGGTTTTGTAGAGGCTGTGGTGTACTTGGTCTACTTCAAAGTAATAATTCCCTAATTCATTGGTTTGTGATTGTTGTTCTTCGGGGTTGGTTGTTGAATATTTGAGCAGTGCGAATTTTGTCATAGATAGGAATAGTATATATATGCATGAATGCAGCCATAAAATTGTGAACTTGGAATAGTATTTGAATGGTGGTGAAATTAAGTAAAGGTTTTCAGCCGTTTGATCCAGGTTAATTACCAATCAGTACTGATCATGACCACCAAACCCAACCTGGCCTCTAAGCAATATTCTCCCTCACTTCTCTTCTGATCTGTCGACGTAGTACTAGAACCAGAAAAAGAAAATTAATTGATCAATGACACTGATGAAATCCATTCAACGTTGGCCAAAATGTAAAAGACAAAATAAATTCATCAAGATCACCTGAAGACCATATCATCACCCACCACCAGCACTAGTCCTCATGACCAACGTATAACATCACTCCTTCAGCTACATGCAGAGAAAGATCCAAAGGTAGGTAATTATAAAGTGTCACAATTAGGAATTAATTAAGGGAGATCGATAGAAGATTAATTAGTAATTAACATTGTGCAAATTAAATTAAATCATGACATCATGTGTGGCCGGAATCCGGATACTACTCATTAAATCGTAACCAACTCATGTCCTCGCCGTTGTTAAATCCTGCGTGATCCCACCCTCGTGGACGTACTTGAGCTACTGTTGTAAGTAATATTCGATCCGTTAATGTCGTTAGTTCTCAGTAACCAATTCGTCACTTATAATCCGTTGCCCGTTAGCACCATTGTCACCGTTACTCCTGCCGTTAAGTTTGACAGACTTTTTTTTTTTTTTTAATTATTAGAGTATCATCAACAAAGGAATTACATAAACCAATCTCATAAACTGACGTGGCTTTATTTGATCTATTAGATCTACTTTACAACAAAATTAACTTTACAATTTGACAAACTACATCAAGTCATGTTAGTTTATGGGATTATTTTTGTGTAATCTGTTCGTGGCTAAAGTATTTTTCTTATTATTATGGATAATGATATCCTTACACCTCATTTACTACTATTTTACTACTATTAAGCTATTTTTTTCTTTTTGTTATTTGAACTTGGATTAAAAATTCTTAAACATAATTTTCTTGCATAATCTAGAATAAAATAAATCCAATCAACCAACGTAATAATGTAATTTAATTAAAAAGAAATTTAATTTTATAAATATTGACTCAGAGCAAAACAAGATCAATTTTTATAAAATTGAATTTATTTTTAATTAAATTACATGATTATGTTGATTTATTTAAATTATTTTCTTCTAAATTATACCAGAAGTTACGTCATGTTTGAAATTTTTAATCCAATTCAATGAGTAAAAAGGAAAAAAAAAAAAAGTTGGATAGTAAAACATTAATAATAAATGATGGATGGTGGAACGTAATCATGTAAGGCTATCATTACCTTATTATTATTTTTATTATTATAAGTGGGATATACAATATTCCAGCACTTCCACCAATTTCAACATTGCATTAAAACGATAGTTCAAGACATATAAAATAAGAAAGAAAGTAAAACGACCATCCGGCCTCCAAAGAATAGAATTCTGCCAAGGCGTTTTGATCAACACCTAGCTTCCATTGGATTAAGTACTGAAGTGTCGTATCTTTGATCATTTCGAAATTTCAATATTATTTTTCTCTAGTTTGAACATTTTTTTTCCTGAATTATTACCTGTCTTGGCAACTTTTCCATGATTACAATTAACTTTTTTTTTTTTCTCGACATTTACCCACAGTATCTGACAATATCTTGGCGTGGAATGTGGATGACCTCTTGGTTACAATTCATACTCCACCTAGCCCAAGTTGGTCCGGAGAAGAAAATTACAACAGCTATCTTCCAGATCATTTTAGAATTTTGACCTAGAACTGAATTCTCTTGGTGAATAATTTCCTTTGATCCACGCGGCCTAATCAAACTTTTAATTCCCTTAATTAAGGGATTGATCAACGAGGGTTTTTCTTTTTTAAAAAAATAAAAAGAAAAAAGAAAAAAGAGGGACCACAACTGTAGCTCATTGTTGCTAATATATTATTAAAATGTGCATATATATATATGTATATTTATTTCATCCCCACTTGCACGTATGGCTTCCCTTTCCCACTGAGCNCATCAGAAACATATTTAGACAGTCAGCTATCCCAAATGGTATGTTGTTCTTCACTTGTGCTCTTTTTCTTGAACTCAACCACGGCCTATTGAAGCTCAGAACCTCAATCTAGCCTAGCCATTTCCTTGCACTAGTGTTTGTTCTGTTCTTGCATTGTTCATGGAGCAGTACCTGAGAGAGATACAAGGAAAACAAGTTCATGATCCTTTTTTTGTAGAGAAAGCTAACAGGCCGTCGTCGTCACGATGCGAGTACGTTGATGGGCCGGTGATCGTGGGCGCAGGGCCATCGGGACTCGCTGCCGCAGCTTGTCTCAAAGAAAAGGATGTCCGGTACGTTGTTCTCGAGAGATTCAATTGCATAGCTTCGTTGTGGCAGCTCAAGACCTATGATCGTCTTCGACTTCATTTGCCAAAGCAGTTTTGCGAGCTTCCATTCATGGGTTTCCCAAGTGATTTCCCTACTTACCCTACTAAGCAACAATTTATTAAATACTTGGAGGATTATGCCAACACGTTTGATATTAAGCCGCGGTTCAATGAGACTGTGGCACATGCGGAGTATGATTCTACCCTTGGGTTTTGGCGCGTGAAGAGTGCAGGACTCAAAGGTGATACAGAGTATGTTTGCCGCTATTTGATCGTGGCGACGGGGGAGAATGCAGAGCCAGTGGTGCCGCAGATAGATGGAATGGGGGAATTTGGAGGGCCAATCAGGCATACAAGTTTGTATAAGAGCGGGGATGAGTTTAGACTGAAAAAAGTTTTGGTGGTTGGCTGTGGGAATTCAGGGATGGAGGTGTGTTTGGATCTCTGCAACCATATGGCTAAGCCCTCTATTGTGGTCAGAGACTCGGTAAGTATTATTACCCATGTCCCTTCTCTCTAGATCTATTTTCCTTCTATCTTTCTCGGGGCGTGCACTAAAGCAAAAAAGAAAAGAAAAGAAAAAGTTCTTGATTTTGTTTGGTAATTTATTGATTTGTCCCTCCAAGTCCCAGAATTTTTACTTCATAAGAATAAAAGCAGTTTGAAAATAATTTCTAGGTTTCTTTTGTTTGTTCTTTCATTTTGTATTAAAGGTTTTTCCACAAATGGAGGACAGAAACTTATAAATAACTGTATTAAAATTTTAGTTAGTCTGCGATGGGTATTTCAGTGTCTTCAAACATGATGAATAACCAGGGTAACCCCATTTCGCTGCTTTTTTGTTTCCCATGTACACTTTTCGTGCAATGTCTGGATCGACATTCATTTCATGATCTATGGCTGTTCTGTGCGTTGGAGCTTGATCAGGTTCAAGCTCCACTGCGACGGTTTATTCATATATAATCAAGCATGATCTTGGAATTCCCATTTTCTCGATCAGCATGCGCAGCATTGGCTAGAAACAATCCTTAAACATAGAGAAGCATGGCCAGGAGGCCAGCAAAATTAGGTCCATTGATCACTGTAGCAAAATAAGGGGCTTGCTCATACATCAACTCCATCTTTTCTTGTTTTCAGATTTTGGTCACTTTTCATCAATTAGCTTTTTGGGTGAAACCCCCACTTTTTTGTTGTTGGTTCGAAGGTGCACGTCCTACCACAAGAGATGCTAGGAAAATCAACTTTTGGGCTGTCGATGTGGTTGCTCAAGTGGCTGCCCATCCGCCTTGTCGATCGGATCCTGCTGATCGTGTCATGGCTCTTGCTCGGCAACACTGCTCGATTTGGATTGGACCGGCCGCACTTGGGTCCCCTTGAACTCAAAAATCTGTCCGGAAAGACCCCAGTGTTAGATGTTGGAACGCTCGCCAAGATCAAAAGTGGAGACATTAAGGTACTTGCCTTTGTATCTAATCAAACCCCACTTTATATATTTTTTTGCCAGTAGGAAATTTTCATAGATCTTACTATATTTTGTCAAATGATTGTGTACTTAGATACGCTTTTGTTGATGGCATACTGCTTTTTTATTATTGAATGAAGTGACAAACTTTTGCCCACTGTTGTGTATTTCTTTTTTTTTATTCTCTTTTTTTTTTTTTTTTTTATGGAAACAGACTCATTTTATTAAATAATCTGAAGTTACAATTGTGACTTATTAATACATGGAATAATCCAAACTACGCATAAGCTCTGAGACTTCCCCATACACAAATTTCTTTGTGGTAGATATTGTTTTAACTTCTCAACAAACTCTCTCTTTATAGAGAAAGTGTTCTGTAAAACAGAACTAAAATGCCCCTTCTGACCTCCCAGGAGAAAGAGTATGGAGCACTGCTTTGGACACTAAATCCAATAACCTATTTCTAATTTATTAAATCCTAAAATAAGCGAAAAAACTACAAATAAAACCCATTAACAACTAAACAAACTACTAACAAACAAACTAAACTATAGAATCACAAGCACTGATGTGACCCTGGACGTCACGCTCACTGCAAGCATCGGCATCTCGAGCCCTGACGACACGAGAACCCAACTCACGCATGGACACAACAGCCTCCACTGCACAGGCAGCACCTACGCGCGAGCACTGGTCTTACGATCACTAGCCATGACATCGCCCACCACTCTCTAATAGCTCTTGTCCCAGATTATGTTTTATCCGAAGGCTCCACACCTTATCGGGTCAACAAAAAGACAGATAAACAAATAAACAAACACCAACAAAACACTAAAATGAAATAACACAGAAATATAAATACAAAATGGATGAACAATGCTTAATGAAAAGTAGACAGTGGCGCGTGCAGGGCACTGGTCTCTCGGGGAGGAAAACCGACGGTCAATCATGGAAGCTTCGGAGTCAATGAGGCCAGAGAAACTGAGCTTGGCGTCGGTAGAGGTCTCCTTGGTGGCGCGTGACGACCACGCGCCGATGGGTTCCAGAAGTTTTGTTCCACGCGTGCAGGCTAAGCGCCATTCCGATAGACGCACGAATTTGGTGGTTTTGAAGATCGGCAGCTGGGCGTACTCCCGGTGGTGCACGTGTAAAAAGTCGATGGCTAGAAAGAATCAAACAACGATCCTCTCTTATTTAACCTGAAAAACATTATAAAAAAAAAAAAAACACTACAATGAAAAGAAAAATAGACAAAAAAGAAGGGAGGGAGGAGGAGCCAAAGCTCCCACTCCCGTTCGTTGGTCTGAGTTGTGTATTTCTATTCCATTTTAATTATGCACGCATCAGATTTTTTATGTTTATTTTTTCATTCGAATATTATATGTATAATTGTGGTTCGAGTACGCCCTAAATTTAGTTTATCTAACTCTGTCACTACTGTGTGTTGGTGTAGGTATTTCCAGGCATTAAGAGGCTAAAAGCTGGTTATACCGTAGAATTTGTTGACGGGAAAAGAGACAACTTTGACGCCATTATTTTAGCAACCGGATACAGAAGCAACGTACCCTCTTGGCTTAAGGTACCAGCTTTCATTATCTTCCTTTTTTAAGTATTTCTAGTATCTTGATCATGATCTTAAACCTAGCTAGCTAGATAGCTATAGCGCTTTATATATATAGCTGATCAATAGATGATCACTAATTATAGGGAGATATATGGACTTGATTAATTGTCAGGAGGGAGAAATGTTTTCAAAGAACGATGGGTTCCCTCGAAAGGCATTTCCAAATGGTTGGAAAGGCGAGTGTGGGCTGTATGCGGTGGGGTTTACGAAACGCGGACTACTTGGAGCATCAATGGATGCCAAAAGAATAGCGGAGGACATCGAACGGTGTAGGAAAGTGGAGGCAAATAAGCAAAATATGTCTTTTGCTGCTGGCTCAGCACTTGGTGATCTGCAAAGGTCATTATCTTGATTTTGTCGAGTTAGAGATGTAGAAATCGATTCATGAGAAAGTGATAGATAGATGGATAATTGGAGGCATAATACGAGAGCTTTTTGCCTTAGTCGTCATCGTCATGATTTTGCCGATCGATATCGATCATGAGTTAGATCAGGTACTATAAAAATTGATTGGAGAAAGTACAACTAGCTAGCTAGCTGCGATCAGTGATGAGATCATATACATTTTTTTCATCTTCAATATTTTCACTTTCTTCTAGCTTCTCAAGCAAATTCTATCTTATGATGATGATGGCCGGCCGAGGTAATACGACGTAGTACTACTAGTACTCCTGCGAGGCCATCATTGGAGCTGGGTTAATTTAATTCTATGGAATTATCAAATTAAGACGTTGGTACTGCTCCTGATCCAATTGCAAGTTTGAAGAAAGAGTTGAATCGATCGGTGGACCCTTATCTTTCCAAGTGACACGCGCCAGCTACGTCATGGGAATGTGGCTTTTAGAGTGAAGAAAAAGGATCGATGCTGGTGATCTTTGTTTTAGGCATCACCTGATTAAGCGCTAGCAATTTGTACAATATGACCATCTAATTGTGCATTACCTTTATCTCTAATTAGGCATGACTTGCTATAGAAAACCAGAAAAATCAAGAAAGAGGAGACCATAGTTCAAAGTTATTGATCAAAGCGATATTTGGTAAGTAGTTGTTTGCTCTTTGTGATTTATGACTATAGGTTTTTTTAACTTTTACATTTTTTATATAATTCCCACGGGATTTAGATGAGAGTGTTACGTCGTTTTTTGTGTTTGCCAGCTCTATTAATTAATTCATGAAAGCGTTTGAGATTAAATGGAAAGATCATGATAACTTCTGGTCATGAAAATCTTAACGATCAGTACTTGTACGGCAGGCCTGTTCGATCTATCTATAAATATATATATATATATATATTTGCCTACAAAACTTACCAACTATTTAATTACTTCTGGCCTGCATTTTAGCTATCGAAATGATTTCATCCAAGTATGAGCTAGCTAGGACCACCACTTTGCAACAGAAGAAAATCTTATTAAATACAGTACCCGGCCATTTGCCATTATTAATTAATGTGTCTTGCAATATCCCTCGTTACAAGTAATAGTAGATATAATCATTATTAATTTATTATATATGCAAGAATCATATTCTCCTATTAAATTATATCGCCTAACTACTCAAAAAAGAAGCTAGGTATAATATATGACCCCCAAAAAGAAAAAAGTCATGCAGCATGTGAAGTACCATGATTTCTTCAGTTTGCAGGGACGTTCATTGTCTAATTACTTTGGTATTTTCAACTTTAGTGAGGGCCGGAGACCAATTCCATCAAATTAATTAGAAAAAAAAAATTTAGCAATATTCCTCAAATGATTAGAACTGTCGTCCTACGATCTGGTACCCACTAATTGCACTGCAAGCTTTTTGAGCTTATAAAGTTAGAATTTAGAACGTGGCTAAATTAATTAAAACTGTCACTTAACAGAATCACGCATAAGATCAAGAATTTGAAAACTTTAGCAACTATTCCAATCCCATCAATCAGCTGGAAACTATATATGCGGAGGATATTCCAAGTATATATATTTGAGACAAGAAATATCCGATTTGAGAAAAAGTCATATATATATATATACTTTACAATATAAAAATGTTTACAATCTGATGATCATCATTATTTTTAAGTATTAATTTGATCAAATATCCCGCATTTTTCTTTTTCATACTCTTCCAAAATCATAACTCATGAGTATATTATACCCAAAGTACAGTACTGTACGTACGTATATAGAAGTACTGGAAATACAAAGAACGTTTGATTCACATATTTTTAAATGCACAAAAATATACATCAAGTTTTTTTAATACAAATATATGTATATATATATATACATATATATATCAAGTTTGGTAGGACGTTCCAATAATAAACGTTTTCAGGTGATGCATGAGTACTACAGGTTGGTGCTGTGTCGATCCCCAATATCACTAAAATAGTGTTCAACGAAAAATACCTTTGCATGACTCGTCGACACCGTAAAGTTTTTGACAGACAGCAAACGTAAAATCAAGTAGTCGAAGTCTAAAAGACATACAGTTGACTAGCCTAAAAACAACAAACAACAACAAAAAAGCTAAATAGCTTAAATGTTTGCATGCATGCATGTGCGTGCATGTAATTAAACTACATATATATTCTGTAATAAACGAGCTTGAAAATTCTTATGTATATACATGGAATGGAAGTGTTAGTTAGGATGTCTTAAACTTGCAGTTGGTGCCGTGCAGGTGGGGTTTCTTCCGACCGCATAATGATACAAATCGAATCTTTGGCTTGACAACAAGGACATTAATACAAGAGAGATCAGCATCAAAGGGTTTTTCTTCCTCTGCAATTCTATTTAAGGACTGTTAAAGTCTCTCAGAGAATAATAGTAAAATAATACCTAGTAAATAATTTATAAATAATAATAAAATAATATACAGACGGCATGCAGCAATGGAAGGCCGTTAGCAACGCTTTGTGAGTAATTTGTATGGCCCATGAGACTGCCCAGGTGGTCATCATTATTGGATCTCTTTTGGGCCTTTTATTATTAATTATTATTTTGAATAATCTGTATCTGTCTGTCCTTTCTTCTTCCTCTTTTTTCTAACATCTTTCTTCTGATTTTAGGGGAAGGTGAAGGGTCAAAGCTGGCAAAGATCGATGAGGCCATCACCTATTTCTCCAACCTCATCCTACGTCTTAAAAAAGTTGAAGACTCCAATATTATCTTCACATATATTTCGAACGAGTAAAGATATTATATATCTTCATGGTCCGGCCCACGTAAATTTTCTGATACCCCATCTCGATGATATATTCCGCACGTCTCTCCGCCAACCGGATAAATTGGGATAATTACAATCTCGTTTGTTTTCACAATTTATCTTAATTCATCTCATTTTATAATTATAATTTTTTTAAATTTTTATATAAAATAAAATAAATAATTCAACATTTTCAAATCTTAAAACAAAAATAATATTAAAAAAATATATTCTAACGATATTTTATTCAACTTTCAACTTTTATCTTAACTCATCTTATATCATCACAACTCATATGTGAAAACAAACGAAGCCAGAAGATCAAAATAAGTTTGAAACCAATAACTTTACAGATTCAATTAGGAAGAAATTCATGATAGAAGAAGATCATATGGTAATTAAGACTAGTTATGTGCATAATATACTGAGCCAATGCCTATAGATCTTCAGCTTAAGCCTTAAAGAGACCCTAATGATTGGGTGCCCGGCCCCGATCGATGAGTAAAGTGGTATTATCGGCATGAAAATTGATATCTATTCATGATCATTTTAGTAATCTTCCACTCAACATGTTTCAACGTGGTATATATCAAAATGACTGATTGACAATTGACAAAATAATTATAAAATAGAAGAGAATGAGAAATAAAAAGATGATGATGCATGGCCGGCACGTGTAGGTGGAGAAGTCAATTAGCGAATACCCCTTCTACCCTTTTTGGTTGGAAGAAAAGTGTAAACCTTGAGAATTTTCATTTTAGTATGAGGATCATATCAGCCCATCCCCACATCATATCTAGGATGAGAAATTAGATTTTTTCTTTTCTTTTCTTTTTGAGAACATGAAGGATGCATGCATGGTACGCGGTTAATTATATAATTACAACCATGTACGTACGTGTACCTGGTTCAACTGATCCAAAGTCCATCAATTATTCTATATATAATAGTACTGGCCGGCCGATGTAGGGGCGAATTAAGACATGACATCTGAACCTTTTCATGTCCCCCTCGGTCATTTCGATCCGTTCATGCATGTTTAATTCTTAGATAATGATATATAGAAACTCGATCCACTGCTATGATCATCTCATGAATATTGTTGATTAATATGTATAATGATATATATATATATTCTACTAACTTGACATGACTAATTATTGTTAAAAAATAAAAATAAAAATTCCTTCATGGCTATTAAACTATATTGCGTCAATATATACTAGACCAGTTAGATGATGATGTATCAAAGTTGAAAAATAAAATTTGAAAGAAAAATTCCATACGACTGTTTTTTTTTTTCCCTCTAATTCAATTACGTACAGTACGTGACTGTTGGCCAGACAATTTAGCCCCCGAAGACGATCGAGGTCTAGACTCTAAAATATATTTTGGGTCAAAGGACAAATGCAAGGAAAATAGTTATACGTACGTAGGGAAGGTGACATTAGCTAGTGGGATGGTCAATGGTCATAAATCATTCATCGCTTATTTCCAATCCCATCAATGATCCATAGCCATGAAAATGACTTTGAAGACTTGTCATTGTGCCTTTTTTCTTTAAGGATAAATAGAAAATATGAACAGTCGATCGATTGATCAGTTGTTTGATTATTGAACAGTACGGATTAATTGCAATCTGTCTCGGACTCACTTCTTTGTTTTGGTAATTCGATTGCTCAGTTCGTTGGCAGCTTTCCTTGAACGAAATAGCTGGCTTGTTTGAATTAAGGACATGACCTAAAGGCTTTCATAGTTCATACCAAAACAATCTTAATCCTAAAAACATTTTACCTTATTTCCAATTATACTTTTAGTAAATCATTAATTTCGCAAAACTTTTCATAAAATTTACTTTTAAAAATATTTTTATATAATACCTTAATTTATAAATTTATTTTTATAAAATATTTTTGTGATCAAAGCACGTGTATGAAATATTATGCACGCGCGACCACCTAAATGTTTAGGTCTTTTGAACTTGAAGGTTCTACGTGTCAGGGGAAAATAACCGCCTTAGAACGTAGAAGAAAAGAACCTTAAAGCGGTCCCTTTCTATGTTGTTTATTCATGTCCACAAACTAGTGATCATAGGTCATTCCACGATGAACGTACGTACAAATGGTGCACATGGTCAGAAATTATCAGCAGTAGTATCGTCTAATTATTCATTAAATTGAATTGAATGTGGTCCAAAACATTGATTATTCTAACGGTTTGATAGATACATATGCATTGCAAATGGACCATTCAATTGATTGTCACCAAGTCTGCATCAGATTCGATGGTTGGAAGTTATTAATCAATAAGACGTCAGAAATCAGACAGTGCATGTAGCAAATATATATGACTTGGCTACTATTTCATTTATTCTAATCTAATCATGTTTTCAATTAACGTACAACCATTAATAGTAGCACCTCTACTTAATTTAAGAGAAATGTATTAATTATAAAAAGATTTTATAAAAATTAATTTATAAATTAACATAATTTGATGCAGTAGGTTAAATTATAAATTTATTTTTATTAAAAAATAGATATAATATATTATATAAAATTATGTCATTTTATAAATTTATCTCTATAAAATCTCTCTGTAACTATAACATTTTTCTAATTTTACAAAATGAGATGACTTCGGGTGTTTTCAAATTTCTTAACTGCAAATAATAAAATATAATAAAGTGGGGAGTAACTTAAAACCTCTCTTTTAATACTATATTAAATCATCGTATTTTTAATATTAATACGATTTTAAATCATTATTTGTTTTTAAAATCTTATCTATTTCATGTTATTTCCAGAATTCTGTTCCGAAAAAGAAAAGAAAAATAATAATAAATATTTTGGGTCCATGCAAACCCGATTTTAAACTTCTGGTTAAATAGTAAATACGAACTCGTATTAATGGGCTAGAGGCTAGAGGCCTACTCTGGAGGCAATTGCGCACGTATCAATCCCGATAGGTAAGTTGTTCCTAAGGCCCGCTAACCTATATGTGTATAGGTTCGTTTGTAGTCAATTCAGGATCCAATTGCAAGGGATAAAAAAAAAAAAAAAAACCTAAACCCTAATTTCACAACGCAAAATTGAGACCTGCTGATACTGGTATAGACTAGTTAAATATCAAAAAAATCTAAAATATAGCTAAATTTTATATAAATAATCTGCATTAGACTAGTTAATGAACAAATTTTAATTAATATATAGAATGTATTTACAAAATATAAGAAAAAATTATTATTAAAATACATAATATTATATTATTAATTTAACTTTAGAATGGATAGTTCAATATAGTCAAAACCTCAACTTTTAGCCAAGTAACTAAGCACTTTACATAATTGTTGCTGCGACACGCCATGTTTTGAAGGATTCGACGTAAGAGGTCAATGCATTTATGAGAAAGCATGAAATGTGTATTAGGCTTTAGCCTCGTTTGTTTTGGTTTGTTTTTGGAAATAAAATGAGATTAAAGTTAAAAATTTAATATAGTATTATTAGAATATTTTTTTAATATTATTTTTATTTTAAAATTTAAAAAAATTAAATTATTTATATTTTATGTAAAAATTTAAAAAAATTTATAATAATTAAATAAGATTAGTAGAGAAGAATTGTGAAAATAAACTATGAATGTTTTCGACAATTCAATGTTGGAGTAACGGAGTTTATATAAAATGTTACTGTGTTAAAATATTTAAGAATTAATCTTTGCATCATCCTACACACCACACACCATAACTTTTTTTATTTTTTTTTTATTTGTTTATCTTATTAAATGTGTATTATATGGATGATGAATAAAAAAATATAAATGTTTCAAGAAGAGTAAAATAAAAAAAAAAATTGAAAAAAAAATAAATAAAATAAAAAACATATTAGTGTGTGGTGTGTAGGATGATGCATAGCAATGCTCAATATTTAAGGCCCACCAACTTCACAGTGCTTGCGTTTCTTATTCTTCTTCCCTGGAGCTTCTGAACCAAGCAGCAATATATTTAACTTAACCGCAAGTTTGCAAAGATTCAGTTGGTCGATGAATTATAAAACTAAAATAAAATATTTTTGAGGTTTGAGTAAAATTCACTTCTACAATAACAAAAGAACAAAGGATTGATTCCATTCCATGGTTAAGGAGTACAACTTCCAGGCTCCAATTATACAGTATCCAGCTCCCTTCCAACTATTCTCTTTTCTCCGTGAATCTGTTGGTTAGTATAGGATCTTACAGCTGCTTCATGGAGGGCTTCGCAGCATCAACAATTTCTTCATCAAGATGAAGCACTTTCCTCTTTACTTTTCTTAGTCAGAAACATGCGAGGCTGCGAAATTTAACATGTCAATCTATTTACATCGACAAAATCAACAAGACCTCACTAAGATATTTAGAGCATTAGCAACAAAAATGTCGATAAGACCCTATACAGCAAGGTTTAAAGATTACACACCTAATCAGAACAGGAAGGCTTGACAAAGTAATTCTTAGTGCTTGAGCCAATAATTCCGGAGCTGAGCCATATGCAGTAATATCTCATCGCGACCTTGATTGGTAACACTGCTAGTCATAATCCACGGTGGTGCTGTCTGGAAGAAGCTTCGTATCAAATCCTGAAAATCATTCACATGTTCTTCTGGCCTCTTGCCTCCATTCTTTCTCTTCTTGCGCTTGTCACATTTGGTGAAGATCAGAGTCATGGGAATCTGAGAAAAAATATACACACCTTCGTAAAGTGGTTATGCCAAACCAGAAAATCAAATCTGCTACGATACACGCATAATGAGAAACAAAAATCATGCTGGCTAGTTAAGTTGAGGATGCAAGACAAGAGTACAAGCAACCGCATTCATCAAATAGAGGAAAAGATAAGCAGCAGCAATCAGTAAGAAATGTTTACTGAACACTTCTCTGGGAACTCGAGCCTAGAATTATAGGTGGTGCCAATCTATTTTGCACCCATAAGTGGGCCCCAAACAGCTAAAGAGTGGTGGTGATTCATGGAAAACAGAAACCATGACTGTTATTGTTGATAGTCATCAACCTAAGCAGGGAAATAACCCAATGAAAAATTCTTGACATAAGCCTCACACTCCTGCACACCATAACCCAATAAAAAATAAAATCACATGTTTTTTAAATGGTGTGCATAGTGTGAGACTTCTGTGTAACACCTCTCTAAACCAATATACACGAGACTTGTTTTTATAAGCCCATACACGGGATTAATAACTGGAAATGATTGCATAGTTTACAGATGCAGTTCTGGTCGTTTTAATTATCTAATATGATCACATCTTTCCTTTTTTCCAATAGCAAGTTATGGGAAAGGATATTACCTGATTCTCACCCAGCCAACTAGCATACTCAAGATCGATTTTTTTGGCAGGAATGCTAGCATCTATGAGAAGAAACACAGAAACTAGCGTCGGTCGGTTCAGGAAATAGTCTTTAGTAAACTTCTCCCAGTCTATACGAAGTTCCTGTGGTGCAGCTGCATACCTATTAAGCATGCACGATGGAGAATGCCACAACAATTAATTTGAATGATTAGAACAGAAACAGGGGAAACAGTGGAATCAATCTCTGGTTGATAGATGATCATATTGAAAAGTCCTTACAAATCTGAGTTATGAGAGAAGTCATGGATTTTTATAACTCGTTCAAAAATTAATAGCAAGTAAAATTGTTTACAGAAACTTCTATCTAACGAAAATTACACTATGTTATATTGGAAAATAAAGAATAATTAAAACAGATAAAGTGACAGGGATCCAAATTCGAAGTTCCAGAAGAGTGCTACACCTTGAAGGCCTAAGAGTTTTTTAATCCCAAAAAAGCACCAGCATATCATACCAATCATTTTATATACTATTCCTGTTAGGGGTGAAAGTTGGTTGGTCCGGACTGGAGAAACCGACCGGACCGGACTGAGCCAAGACCAAGACCGGTCAGTCTCGGTCTCGGTCTCGGTCCCTGACCATATAAAATAATTTTTTATTGAGTTAGTTACATAATTCATATTAATAATTCACTTAATTTTAATTTCGTATTTTAAATAATTTTTTTATTAATTTATTTAAATAATAATAATAAAATAATTGAGCCGGACCGAACGGACCTAAGGATATTTTTCCGATCTGGGGAAAATTATGGACGGAAATCACCCCCTAGACCAGACCGATTTACACCCCTAATTCCTGTACCATTTTTCACCTTTTCAATAATTTTTGTTCTAATCAATAGATTCAAAGTACAGAAAATAAACAAAGAACCTCATAAGAAGCAATTACTCATGACTTTCAACCATACCCATATCCAGGCAGATCCACGAGGTACCAGCTATCATTGATCCTAAAATGGTTGATGCATTGAGTCTTCCCTTCAATGCAAAAAAAAAAAAAGGAAAATGAATAGTTAACTCAGATTCTTAACTGCAATTGCAGCCCACAGGTACCAGCTATCACTGATCCTAAAAAAATAGCAAAAATCGGATCATATAGATATCCTTTCAACACAACATAGGCCATCCGATTAGTGAACCGGAATGGTCGAAGCTCTTCATCTCGTCTCATTTATGAAACATAGACACATTAGAGAAGAAGAGCAGCAATGGCACGTGTAAGGAAATACGAATATCTCTAAGCAGCTAGTCTGTTTACAAAAAGTGAACTAGGGCAAGCATAAGTTGGTGAACGTTACAATCACATAATCATTTGTCACCGGCATCAGTGCCTAGACATTCTCACGGTCTCGCCCTCCAAGTTCAATTAATTCCAAAAAATGTAACAAATTCACATACCAAACTACCAAGAGGTAAAAAAAACATTGCATAGTTGTAAGAGTATTGCTAGTTTATAGAGCATCCGTATGTTCAGTGAATCAACCAAATGATACATGAAACGAATAAAAATCAAGAACCCAATACAAACACTTGAAACCTAAAAAACTGAATCCAATCCAAGTAACAGTCTCACCAGGTTTCTTGGACGTAAGAGCGAGGCGCTTGCGGCGTACAAGCGAGTTGAGCAGCGAGGATTTGCCGACGTTGGAGCGGCCGACAAGGGCAAACTCGGGAAGTCCATCGGAGGGGCAATCCTGGGTCCTGACACTGCTTTTGATAAAGTCGGCTTGCATAATCTGAGCGTCCCTCGCGTACTTACTCAGCAAAATATTGGAGCCCTTCAAGATTCTCGAACTCAAACTCAATGCGGAAGTATCGGAAGAGATGTCTGTTTCCGGAGGGATGAAGAGTTTTTCAAGCGAAATTTGGACGTGGGTCTCTTCCTCTGGTATTTCGATACTGTGGGTGCGCTCAGCGGCCGTTGAGAGGGTGGATTTAATAATGGGTATTCTGAATTTAGGTAGAAAGTTGAAATGGGTTTTGCAAAGGGGTGGTGCCCTTGTCAGAAAGATCGACGGCTGAAATCTGGGAAGCTGAAGAAGCACGACCATATTCCTCTCTCTCACTGTGTCTCCAATTTCTCTCTCTACTTTGGCAGGAGAAGGCGGAGCACCTCTAGAGCGAAAAGTCTTGAAACATCTGGATGGATAAAATGCACCGTTTTTATACGTCTCCTAATCGGTTCGTCTACTTTCACACACACAGCAACAAAGAGTTGTTCCCCAAAAAAAAAAAAAAAAAAAAAAGAGTAAGTTTATTTTTAAGATATCTCTCAACTTATTTTATCTTATTTTATTTAATAATTATAATTTTTTTAAATTTTTATATAAAATAAAATAAATAATTTAATTTTTTTTAATTTTTAAAATAAAATTAATATTATAAATATTTTATAATAATATTTTATTTTATTTTTAACTTTCATCTCATCTTATATGTAAAAATAAACTAAGCCGTATAGTAATTATGTAACACTCGAGCCCATTAAACCCAAACCCGAGGGCCAAGCCCAAGATCCAGGCCCAGGACCATTGGATTTTTTTTCTCTGCTCTTTCTTTTCTTTCTTTCTTTTCCCTTCTGTTTCCCCCAACCCCCGATAACTACCCCAAACTTTTCCCCTTGTTTTCACGTAGCCACAACTTAGCGCCACCTCTTCCCCCCTCCCCCCCTAAGGGGGGCGCAACCTTTCTGCACGTTTCCGCTCTCTGTAACTACCACACCCCAACTTCCTCTCTATCTTTTCGTGCCCCACTCCCATAAAACTCTCTCAATTCGCTCTCCTCTTCCTCTTCCCGTTATTCGGTTGTATACTTCATGCCTCTGTTTTCGGCTTGTAGAGTTCTTTCGCCTAAGCTTCGACCACAGCCAGCCCCTCATCTCTATTTGTCTCTCATTCCCTTGCCCTCTCATATTATTTTGCTTCCTTTTTGTTTGTTGCTGCGAGTTATGGGTTTTTGGATTCTTATCGTCGTCGAGGCTCCTCACCGGAATGGTAAGCCTTTTTACTCACTCTCTGTTCTCAGTTTTGCACACCCAATTTTCGTACTCACGAGATTACATCGACACTTTTTTAAACATCCCCCCCCCACCCCCTGGCGGGGGTATTCCATTATGTCCCCAAGTTAGGCTAGCCATGGCAACTAATAAAGATCACCGGAACTAGCGTACCTCCCACACTACAACCAAGGTACGTCTCGGTCTCCCACTTCCGTTGGTCTGCCTTAGTCACCCACATGTGTCTCGGCTTCCCCTTTTTGTCCAATTTTGTTCTTCTACCGTGAGTTTTCTCATGGTCTCGAATTTAGTTTTTGATGTGTATCATCGTGTCACAGTGACTGCTCTGTCATGGATTAAAAGCTTATTTAAATCTCAATTTTTAACACCATTGCTTTTGCATCACAGGGAAGTGATAACCCATAGACAGCTCTAAATTTGTTTTTGACATCGTGAAAATAGTGCTATATTTGGATATGATGTGATATCTGAAAAACATTTGGTATGACATTCTGATTCTATTTATGATTATATTATATTGTTGGTACCAACATATCTAATATAAGTGCACATATTTTAAAAAATAAAGTGATTTTTCTGCGCGATTTTTCCTATGTGCACACTTGAGGCTCCGAGAATGAATAAGAGGAAGATTCACATTCTAATATTGTTTGGCTTGGCCATAGGGGATAGCATAACCCTACCACGAGAGTTAAATATAGTCTTTGATATGATATGATAAGATGATGACGTTCAATCATGCTATGTCAAAGGGTTTCTGAATATGAATAGTTGGAAATGTTGATTTGATGTCCTGATAACAAGTTTTTTAGATATGCATATTGAAATTAAAATGTTTTGTTTATGCATTTTGAACTCTGTAAAAAGACTCATATTTACATACTGGTATGTGTTTTCTGCTTACTGAGTTGTTGATAACTCACCCCTTATCTTCACAATATTTTCAGATATTTTAAATGTTTCAGATAAGAAGAAATAATAAAAAGCGTAGATAAGGCTATATGAGCATAGTGGATTACGCACAAAAAGATGTCATGGTTATTGAAGAACTTTATTTAATAAATTTGTTGTGTTCTGATGACATGGTATGTTGAGAAGTTGACATTTATATTAAGAATTTGTGTTGTTTGTAGTTAATTATTTGGAATAATTGAGTTAAATCAATGATATTTATGTGTAATTGAGATACTGAAGATTATCTATATTGTGAGGTATGATTTTAGGTGATAGTCGGTAACTCTACGGTCTCATCCAAAACCCGAGCATTACAAATTATCATCAATATGATTGCCGTTGACCATCTACCAACAACAGATCATCAAAATCCAACCAATAGTAAAAGAAACTTATTTTAGTTATCATGAAAATATTAACACAATTATAAATATCATTTCTCTCAATTGAGAGTGTAAAAACGAAATGTACAATAGACTAATTTTACGTTGTTAGTAGTTCCAAGCTATTGTATGCCATAATGAGATTTTTGTTGAGCTCTCTTGCCCTTATCTCTCCTATTTTTGTGTCCTCTTTCGTCTTCTCGTTGAAGTTGCCTATGATACCTGTTCATATTTGGTTACTCGAAGTTCATGTAGAGGCACCGGCAGCACCTTACCTTTGGTAATTTTGTTTTTGATTTTAGGGTTAAATGCAAAATCATTACTTAATTTTCATAAATTGAAACATAGTTATTACACAAAATTGATACTTGATAGGATAATACTACTCTCACCGCTTTATTCTACGACTTTGATTTTTATTTTTAATTTTTCTTTTTCTTAGTGATTAAAGAAATTTTTTTTACTGACATTGTGCTTTTTTTTTTAAATATTTAAAAGTGTTAAAAAATACATATATGAAAAAGTAAAAAAATAAAATAATAATAAAAAATAAAATCCTATAACTACCTGTAGCTCCTAGCGGCTGTAGCATGATCCTAATTGATAATAATAAAAAAAAAAACTTGCAATGAGATGGATTCGTTAATATTCTATTAAAAATTGGCAAGAGATTGTCACATAATACTAATGTCACGTGTTACTTCGATTACTTGACATATGGTATCGCTACATCGCGTCAGAAATCCAATTAAAAAAATTGATAAAAATTGACGCTCGATGAAAATCCTGCATTCCAATTAGATTAATTGACAAAAACGTTTAATTACTATGTTTTAATTCTCAAATATTAATATTAGGGGCATAAGTAATTTGGTTCGGATAGGAAAAATCGATCCGACCGAACCATTCAGTCCGGATCGGACCAGACCTAACTCTAAGCCATTAGTCTCAATCCCATAAATTATGGACTGAAAAAATTCGATCCAATCCCGAGATTTAAAATTTTTTGACTAAATCAGACCGAACCGAACTTCTATATATTTTAAAAATATTTTTAATAATTTAATATATTATTTTATATTGTAATTATATAAGTTAATAATATAATTTTCATTAACTATATAAAATATTTTTTAATGAATTAGTTATATAATACACATTAATAATTCACTTAATTTTAAAATAATTTTTCACTAATTTATTTGAAAAAAATAATTATAATTGAGTCGGACTGAACGGACTGGTTGGTCTGGTCTAGTCCCTATAAATGTTCGGTCTGGTTCGATCCGAAGAAAATGATGGACCAAATTTTCGATCCATCACTTTCGGACCAGACCGAACCGAACCGACCGATTGATTTACAACCCTAATTAATATTGTGAAAATTAAAAACTATTACTTTGATTTTTAAAAGCATCAAAATCTTATTACTGATTGTGCATATAACCTTAATTACTGATTTTGTATATACCCACGATTTTAATGCAAATTTTTTTGGAAAGGAAAAAAAAGTAGCTACGGGCTCCTACCCGTCAGTAATTTACAAAAGAAGAATGTGTTAAAAGTTAAAACCATTCAGATCTAGAGACCTCACCATCGACGACCGTTAGATTTTCCTTAAGAGGTAAGTTTATCATTATGTTTCTTTTTTTGCGTCTGCCCCAAACTTAATTTTTTTTTTTTACCAGATTTCACACGCTCAAAAACTTGGTATGTGGCATTTCAAAAAAAAAAAAAAACTTGGTCTGTGGCAGTGGCACGTCGTCCTCGGTCGGATCGATCTCTCTCCGTGACAGGTCCCAGTCTTGTGCCGTCGACCTGGTCTATAACTCTGCTCCAGAGCAAAGAGATCCGTAGATCTCACTCCGCGGCTCCGTATTATAGAGATCGTTAACTTGGTTTGATTCCGATCGGCCATGGCTCCTCCCGCGCAGTCTCAGCGGTCACCCTCACCGTCTCAACCTTCCGGGTAATTCAAATTCTCTCTCTCTCTCCCAGTAAAACCCCAACTTTGTGGCTCTATTTGGTTTCTGATAAGATTCTCGAAAGGCAAAATAGAATAGGAAATTAGAGTGTCTTTTTGGATTTTAGGTTTTGAAGCACATCTCAAACGAGTAGAGTTGTATTTGGATTAGTTTAGTGGTGGTTCTCGATGTTGCCTTGTAGTACCTAAGCGTAGCATATAGCCGATAATCATGAATTACTATCATGATTTATGTTCTTTTGTTTTAATAGTGTAGAAACTTGCTTATCCCTGTTCTTACTGTTCAGTTTATGGAGATCCAAAATTGTATTAGGTCTCTCCGTGTTTGTACTTTCCCCTTTAAACTCATACCCAAAATTTGATTCGGCCAGGAAAGGTGAAGTATCCGACTTGAAATCACAGCTCCGGCAGCTCGCTGGGAGCCGAGCCCCGGGCATTGATGATTCCAAGCGGGAGCTCTTCAAGAAAGTGATCTCCTACATGACGGTTGGCATCGACGTCTCGTCCCTTTTCGGGGAGATGGTGATGTGCTCAGCAACTTCGGACATTGTCTTGAAGAAGATGTGTTATCTCTATGTTGGGAATTATGCCAAAGTCAATCCTGATCTCGCGCTGTTGACCATCAATTTCCTTCAAAGAGATTGCAAGGATGAGGACCCGATGATTCGAGGGCTTGCATTGAGGAGCTTGTGTTCATTACGAGTAGCAAATCTTGTAGAGTATTTGGTGGGACCCCTGGGGTCAGGGTTGAAGGACAATAATAACTATGTGAGGACAGTGGCAGTAATGGGGGTTTTAAAATTGTATCATATATCAGCTTCAACGTGTGTTGATGCAGATTTTCCTGCAATGCTAAAGCATTCTATGCTTAATGACTCAGATGCTCAGGTTACTCTTCTCTATCCATTTCTTAATGTTACTATGCCTTTTTATTGTTTACTTCCGATATGGAAAACATTCTTATGTTCTCTATTTCAATTTTATTTTCGTACTATTCTTTCATCAGGTGGTTGCAAATTGTTTGTCTGCCCTACAAGAGATTTGGAGCTCAGAAGCAAGTTCCTCTGAGGAAGCATCCAGGGAGAGAGAAGCTTTGCTTAGCAAGCCAGTTGTGTACTACTTTTTGAATCGGTACATCCCATAGCCTAGGCATTGATCTTACCCTGTAAATGGTCAATAAAAATACTCGAGTACTGAAATTCCGTGTAGCACTTTTGCTAAAGACCATCAATTTATAATCCTGGTGCTAAGTTGTTGGTGTTTTGGATTTTTGAATATTTTTCCGAGGGATAGAAAAGCTTACTTTTCATCATGTTTTAACATGCAGGATTAAGGAATTTAGTGAGTGGGCCCAATGTCTTGTACTTGAGTTGGTTGGTAAATATGTACCCTCGGAGACCAGTGAGATATTTGACATCATGAATCTACTTGAAGATAGGCTTCAGCATGCAAATGGTGCTGTAGTCTTAGCAACCATCAAAGTTTTTCTGCAATTGACTTTGTCCATGACTGATGTTCATCAGCAGGTTCTTATCAAAGTTTTTCTTATTCAGTCTCTGAGTTCATATTCTCAAGAAAATCTGTAGTTATATTTCTAAATTAAAAAGTAGTTCCTTGAATTTGGGTAATGATGGAGGTGCTATCTTAAATCAAAAAACTTTTGGCCATTATTCTGGACACCCCCTGTTTTCTAATGAAGCTTAGACTACACATGATATATTAAGCTATCTAAAAAAGTGAGTTTCTATTCTATTTTTTTACACCATGATTTAACGTGCAGATAAATTTGATTACATTGTTATGCCATCTTTGAATCATCATGTATTGCTCAGGTTATTTTTATTTGTTCAGCATCTCTCTAATAATAACTTCTCTGGTGTTAGGTATATGAACGTATTAAAGCCCCTCTCTTAACCCTAGTAAGTTCAGGAAGTCCAGAGCAATCATATGCAGTTTTGAGCCACCTACATCTCTTGGTGATGCGTGCACCATTTATATTTTCCTCAGACTACAAACACTTCTATTGCCAGTACAATGAACCATCTTATGTCAAAAAGTTAAAGCTTGAAATGTTGACTGCAGTGGCCAATGAGAGTAACACTTATGAAATTGGTAAGTGCAGAACATCTCAGTTTTCATTTCTCAAGGCCTTAAAGTAAAGAAGTTTGCTTGGGAAAATCTGTATCTTCTGGTCACAGGTGCTTTATAGTTAATTAGCTTTCATGTATCACTGATGTGTGACCACCTTGAGTCTCTTTCAGTGACGGAGTTATGTGAATATGCTGCGAATGTTGATATTCCTATTGCAAGAGAGTCAATTCGGGCTGTTGGGAAGATAGCACTGCAGCAATATGATGTGAATGCAATTGTTGATAGGCTTCTTCAGTTTTTGGAGATGGAAAAGGACTATGTTACTGCTGAAGCTCTGGTAAATAATTTATCTTGTTAATCTAATAGTGGTAGTGCAGTGCCCTCGATTCCTGTTAAACATTCTAAGTTCTTTTGTGCAGGTACTTGTGAAAGATCTTCTAAGGAAATATCCACAATGGAGTCAGGATTGCATTGCAGTTGTTGGGAATATTAGCAGCAAAAACGTTCAAGAACCCAAGGCTAAAGCAGCTCTTATATGGATGTTGGGAGAATATTCTCAGGACATGCATGACGCTCCTTATATATTGGAGAGTTTGATTGAAAATTGGGAAGAAGAACATTCTGCTGAGGTGATTAAGTTGAGGCTTATAATAGTCTGTTTGTATGTCTTGGCCATTTGTTTTTCCTTGATTCTTTGTCTTGTTTGTGGTTTTCAATGTCTTAGGAAATAGGATTTCTTCCTTGTCAAAGTCTGTTGTTGCTCTTGTTATGAAATTTAGGTTATATGAAACTAAATGGACTGGATTAATATCCTGAGGATCTTCTAATGGACCATTGCTACATAGTAATGGGCTCATTTTCTCAGACTTTAGTTATTCTACACATGTTGTGCTGTATTCCAGGTTGTCTTTCTAGTGCATTACTTCCATCCTGCATAGTTCTTTTTCATGACAACAAATATTTGTTCATCGGTTCAGTTATGTGGTTTTCCATATTGAAGGTACCGATCTCAAACGTTGTCTGGTCATTGTAAGTGAGGATGCAAAATGTTTTCAACTCAGATGTTGTGGTTTGAATCTTTAACCTAAATTACAACGCATGTAAAATTTTTTGATTGTTCTGGAATCTTAAAGATTGAGGTTTTAGTTTTATGCATTCGATTACTTCATTACTTGTTCAGTGACAGACTATCACACTTTCAGGTTCGCCTACATCTACTCACTGCAGTAATGAAGTGTTTTTTCAAGAGGCCACCAGAGACTCAGAAAGCCTTGGGAGCTGCATTGGCTGCAGGTCTTGCTGATTTCCATCAGGTGTTGGTTCTTATCATGTGTCATGATTATCATCATCCTTGTCATTGTGATCATCATCATTCTTGGATCAGAATTTTGGAATGGTTTGCATAAAAACATTAAATTAAAACTTTCCATGATTGCAGGATGTTCATGATAGAGCCTTGTTCTACTACAGGCTTTTGCAATACAATGTATCTGTAGCACAACGTGTGGTGGACCCTCCAAAGCAAGCCGTTTCAGTCTTTGCTGACACTCAGAGCAGTGAAATCAAAGACCGCATATTTGATGAATTTAACAGTCTATCTGTTGTGTACCAGAAGGTAGCTGCAGTTTTGTTTCCTCATAGTTTGGTTCAGCTTGATAATNGGGGGGGGGGGGGGGTTATTCAAATGCTTTCAAAATGTCTTTTCCTGTAATTTTATTGAAATGTGATTCACCTTCCCCGCATACTATATTGGCAAGAATAAGTTAATGATGTTGGAGTCAAATGGCTTCCCCCCCTCTGTTAAACAGGGGCAAAGGGTAAATGATAGGTTCATTCCTGTTTCACTGTATGAGTTATTATTGACATTGGGTTATTTGATTATCAATTGGTAGTGGTCATATTTCACTTGTCTACAATGGATTAACAACTCGTTCGGAATTCAGTTTCAAATTAACTGATCTGATATAAAATTTTGCAGCCATCCTACATGTTCACTGATAAGGAACACCGCGGTCCGTTTGAGTTTTCAGATGAACTTGGAAATCTATCTATTGGTGCAGAATCAACAGATACTGTTGTTCCAGCACAGAGAGTTGAGGCAAATGACAAGGATCTACTTTTAAGTGTTTCAGAAAAGGAGGAAAGTGGAGGTCCTAGTAACAATGGATCTGCATATAGCGCTCCTTCATATGATGGTTCGTCTGTGTCTGCTGCAGCTTCTTCACAAATGTTATCAGAATTGGCAATTTCCACTGTAACAGGGAATGCTTTGCAATCCAGTCTGGCTATTGATGATCTGCTGGGCTTAGGTCTACCAGTAGCACCAGCACCTGCTCCTTCACCTCCTGTTTTGAAGCTTAATTCAAAAGCTGTTTTAGATCCTGGCACTTTTCAGCAAAAATGGCGCCAACTGCCAATATCATTATCGCAGGTTTACTTTTCAACTATGACATTGGTGTCATAATTCTCTGTTTCAATGGATGCTCCTTTTTTTGTTTGTAACAAGAGTTGCTCAAGTGATTTTATTATATACTACTGATATTAAAAAAAAAAAAAAGTGATTTTATTATATACTGCACAAGCCTTCTCTTTCCAGTCCAATATCTGGTTTGATACCATGTACACGGGGCAAGAGTAAGAAATTAAACAGGATACCACATCCCCTCTGGCTTTACAACCATGCCGCATTTGCCTTGTAGAGATATTCCTATCAGCATTTGTATTAATTCTCAATGATATCTGCTTGATCTATTTTTTGTTTCCCTTTTCCTGGTGCAGGAATATTCTGTTAGTCCTCGAGGAGTTGCAGCATTGACAGCACCTCAAACCCTCCTCCGGCACATGCAAGGCCATTCCATCCACTGCATTGCATCAGGTGGTCAATCCCCTAACTACAAGTTCTTCTTCTTTGCACAGAAAGCAGAGGAATCATCCACATTTCTCGTAGAGTGTATAATCAACACATCATCGGCCAAAGCACAAATAAAGATCAAAGCTGATGATCAAAGTGCATCCGAGGCCTTCTCAACTCTGTTCCAATCAGCTTTGTCTGAATTCGGTTTGCCATAAGGATCCAAGTATATCTCATCAGGGCTAATGCAAAAGTAGGTTAGTGTTTATCAAGGAAGCTCCCCAGCCTCCTGTGAAGAAGCTGGAAATGAAATAAAGAGTGGTACAAGGATCTTCCCTTTTAGCAGTATATAAGTGTGTCATACAACTGAAGGCGAGGTTTTCTTCCCCTCCAACCCAAGCCGCCACCTCTCTTTCTTTCTTTCTTTTTTTCTCTTTTTGTTTTTTTCCAACCCACAGCTGAGTTCCTACGTTCTCCGAACCCATCCTTTCCCAAGCTCGATTGCAGGGCGTTTCATTGCCAGGAACACGAGCCATTCTTTCCGTTGTGCAGTTAGGCTGGTCTTGGTTTTCTTTTATTTACTGTTTCTGGTAAGGTGACTTTTTCTGTGCCATGATTTGAAGCTGGCCTGAAGAGTTCTGTACTTTCTTGTATCAGAAATTTCTTTATTGGATTTTTTTTTTTTACTGGTTTTCCTAAAATGTGAAAATGTCTTCTTACCAAAGAAAAAAGACTAAGCTGGCTCATTTCAGTTTTTAACTAGTTTGGGTTATGTTTCATTTACAATTTGAATGGAGAAATATCAATCTAAGAACCAATTTTTAAGTCGAATTAAAAAGGAAAATTATTATATATTCTGGTATGACATGGTATATGTCATTAAACTTGCATACAGACATGATATTATATGATAGGATGAGAGTAGATAACAATTACTCAAATAGGCTTGCACATGTGGGACTCTCATTCTAATATAGACTATCACGTAAATAAAAATTAGTACTCACTCAAGTCATATTAATTAAATGGCATATAGTGATAGAATGGAAGTATTATATCATCCATACTATCTCAAAAGAGGTCATTTCCTGCTGTACAGCAAGCAATATGCTTGAAGGGCTTTGCACGGGGAGAAGTTCGGGTCAAGGGAAAGAATTTTTTAAAAGGGTGCTGCTACAGTCACATGGCCACAGAAATTTTTTACCGAATGACCGGTAGTCTTGGTTGGCATGTCGCGTGATTTAAATTAAAAAAAAATAAAAACAAAAACAAAATTTAAACACGTGACTTAAATTAAAAAATAAAAAAAATAAAAATAAAATTTAAACACATCCAGGCATGCCACGTGCTTAAATAAAAATTAAAAAAAAAGTCAAATATCTAATTAATTCTACCTGCCATCGTCCCTCTCCTCTCACTCCCATTGAATTTAAACCGACCCAATTAATTCTACCTGCAATATCATGTAATGCACGATTTTGTGATGGAATACGATTACAATGTATCCTGTAAAAATTGAAGCTAAATCTGTCATGAGAAGATATACAAAAATTTAAAACTATCCATTTATTCTCAAAAGCAACAAAATATTTACAAATGAAATAACCAAAATGAGTTCACAAGGTTTTCGGTAAAATGTTATAAGGAACAAGATGTGAAATAGTTAGCTTAGAAAAAAAAGATGTGAAATAGTTTGTTGTAAGTAAATTTAATATTTTTTACCTTTTTGGTGGATCACATCTCATCACCATCCCCTCTACGTAATGGCTTTGTACGTAGGTAGGACACAATTCCAGAGATAGAAAGAGCATTCTTGTGGTTAATTCATTTTTAAATGCACTTGACAGCAGCCAAGTTATTCTGTGGATGTTTTCGGTAAAAAACTTTTGTGTACCTAGCATTTTCCTTTTGAAAATTATGCATGATGGTGGTGGGTGGAAAATTAGAGAGCCTTGTGTGGTTTTATGTAAAGTGTGGGGACAGTACTGGAAGATATGTCAAATGTGTTGTTTGTCTCATGGATACAAACCCTAATAGTTTTGCTTATCAGAGTTGAAAGCTACATATTCTTTGAATCTCTTGATTCTTGCACGAGATACTTCTGGTCACTTTGAGATAACTTTTGATTGGGAAATTACTCTTCTACATTGGAACTGTAGTGTTTGTTTGTTTGCAGTCCAGTCTTTTTTCATAAAATAGAGGATCCTATATGGATACGAGACATACTTTCACGATGTAAATCTACAGAAATCCCATCTCAAGCCCTTCAAGTACTGAGTTTTTTAATTTATCTTTGATGATCCTCCAACATAATACTGCCAACAGAAGGAGAATCGTGGCCTCCATTTGATCCTAGGTGCTCTATCTGATCAGGTAGAAGAGTCAAGAGACAGTTGTGTCCCACTGTCTTGTGTGGTAGAATCTTTGTGACTTTCACGAATCATCGACCATGTGCTACCTTAATTCACATGATTGCCAGTTGACCCAGTGCTGGGCACTAAGCTCTAGCAGTTTCCGATCCAAGATCGCATGTCTGGCGTGCTGTGCTGGTAATTACCTTTCAAAGTGAACTAATTATCCAGACAAAAAAAGAAGAAGATCTTTTTAAGTACCTAAAGAGTGGGTTGACTTTTGGGTAGCAGGAACTGAAAAACAGTTCGATGTAAAGTCTATGAATATTAGCAACCGAAGAGTACTCGTGTATACAACGTTCCATTTTGTCATCTCCTGCTATACTTCAAAACAACTGATAATTACTTGGTAGACATTATATAAAGTTATTGAAAATATATCACATTATTCAAAGTGATAAATGATAAAGAATAGCGATATTAAGAGCCCTATATGCAGGATGGTGATAGTGGAGACTCATGCATGAGAATGACCTGGCTATCCACTATGAATATGTAAAACGTATTATTAATGGCACTGCTTTTGGGCGCTGGAGATCACTTCCACTTCCACTTGCGCCCTGACTCCCCGTGAATGATAGGATTAAATATAATTCTCGGAATTTAAAACGAAGAGGGTAAAGTTAATAGAGGTTGGGTTAGTTGAAACCAGAAGTCTATGTTGTTCACGGGCATGGTCTCATGCATGACATAACAACCAATCTATACGACATCTATTCACTATCTGTCACTTAGAATTCCTTCCTGGATTGGATTTGCTCTCACGATTTCACAATAACATTAATCTAGAGAAACACATCACTTCCAACGTCAATGTCTTCGTCGTCGTCTTCTTCTTCTTCTTCGGCATGGTCACCAGCTCCATCTGTTTCTCCCTCAGTAACCACGCAGCCATCGCCATCCCCAGTTGTGGACGATGGCAGTGGTAAAGAAATAGCGCCAATATCATCGGCTTCCCCTCCGCCATCTCTCCCACCAGCATCTTTACCTCTTCCTCCTCCTCCTCTAACCTCACCTCCGCTGCCTCCTCCAGCCGCCTCAACACAGCCCATTATAACTCCTCCTCCTCCTTCTTCACCTATAAGTACCACACCATATTCTCCACCACCACCACCTTCAGTCACAGCCACTTCTTTAGCTCCGTCACCACTGCCTCCCCAACCTCCGACACCAGCACCACCACTCACTTCTCCTCCTATTCTTCCCGGAATTTCTCCTCCCATATCTCCACTAACCCCAGAAACTTCGTCTCCTCCACCTCCGGCTGTTCCAATATCAAGGCCAACTCTTTCTTCGCCAACCCCATCAGCGTCTGCCTCACTGCCTGGTACTCCTCAGATATCTCCACCTCAAACATCAAATTTAGCTCCGCCCCCTGCAAAGCCGAGTAAATCACCGCTGCCACAGGTATTGACATCTCCACCACCTCCACCTACTGCCCCTCAAGCTCCAAAGTATCTGACATCTCTGCCATCGCCGCATTCGCTAGTAGACAGAAGTCTACCCGCAAAACCGGGCACTGGACAGTTTCATATATCAACAGTGCTAGTTGTTGGATGTTTCATAGGTGCGATTCTTCTGGTTATAATTGCGCTTGGAGTTCTGATTTTCTGTTGCAAATATAGGAGGAAAAAGAATCACGGGCCTGTGGAGGAGGGTTTCCATAAATTACCCTGCCTAGCGCAAAAAGGTGAGAGATCATTTGTTCGTTCTACGTTTGGTAAACATTTCACAAATGAATTGTCTAGTTAGAAAAAAGCCGAACTTGCCCGTTAAGCCTGAATATTTGTAAGTTATTGGCAATTTGGCAGTTGCAGATTCACTCTCTCAACATACTTGGGCAATTTATTTTGATTGTAGAGACCCATTCATTTTGCTTTGATGTGCATTGATATATGAGTTTTCATTTTACTGGGGTTGGATTATCTGTGGTATTAATTGTCAACAGTTCTTGAAAAAAATCATTACCGGTCTCTTTGGCTTAGTGATGCTGAAACACATCGTGATCGAATCTAAGCTGCGGCTAAACTTTCTTGTTTGTATTTGGGGTTGTTAGATAATGTTCTGCTTCCGAGGGCACAGATGCTCAAGGTGGTACCTAATCCCTGTCCCCAGCCTCCTCGCATGCGCAGCCGAGCTGGTGGTTCTGGTTCCATAAGTTCAGGACCTGAAAACCCAATCCCAACTCAAGCCCCTAGTGCTGCCTTGTGTTTCTCACGTGGAACTTTCACGTATGATCAATTAGTGGTAGCCACCAATGGCTTCTCGGAGGCCAACCTTCTAGGACAAGGCGGTTTTGGGTATGTTCATAAGGGAGTCCTTCCCAGTGGGCAAGAAATAGCAGTTAAGCAGTTAAAGACGGACAGCCATCAGGGGGAGCGAGAATTTCAAGCCGAAGTTGAGACCATTAGTCGGGTGCACCACAAACATCTCGTTTCGCTGGTTGGGTACTGCATTACTGGAGCAGAGAGATTGCTTATTTACGAGTTTGTTCCAAACAAAACCTTGGAATTCCACTTACATGGTAAGTCTATTATCTTTAATATGTTCCTGAAATATCATCATTACGACCTCATATCTTCAGATATGATGTTAATAAGTGCGCCCGTAATTATATACAACGCATTGCAGGAGAAGAGCAGCCTGTTATTGACTGGGCAGCTAGAATGAAAATTGCTATTGGGTCTGCGAAAGGACTAGCATATCTTCATGAGGATTGTAAGTTATTGGCCGATGCTCTCTCTCTCTCTCTCTCGTCATACTTGGAAAATTTATTTTCTTGATATTCCTTCATAAAGAGTGACAAATTTAGTGTTTGGACTGCAGGTAATCCAACAATCATTCATCGAGATATCAAGGCATCTAATATTCTTCTTGACTTTAGGTTTGAGGCAAAGGTAGGATACATGCTATTGTTATGCATTTGTAATATTGCAGCTTTCATGAACTATACATTTAATTCCTCTTGAACCCTTGTTCTTTGGGTAATTGTGGGACTGGATGCTTGTACTAGGCAATATTCAGTGTTTGTCGTTTCTTTATTTTATCAATCTTTTAGATCTTTACACTTGGAGCTCTTCTAATTTCCCTATTTCTACTGTTTCCAAAAGTACCAATCTGTACTATTTCTCAAAGAGAAATGAAGCGACTTCAAGCAACTCTTTTTAGTTGTGATTATTATTTTTTCCCAATTAACTGGTCTCACATTTTATATATTGCTTATGATGAACTCGGGTATGATTTTCAGGTTTGTGACTTTGGATTAGCCAAAATATTTTCAGACACCAGTACTAGCATTTCTCACATCTCCACTCGAGTTGTGGGAACCTTTGGGTAAGATCATGTTCTTATACAACAGCCATAGAGCCAGGTACCCTACTTAGGGATACAATACTCGACTGGTTGCAATGAACTCTTGCTGGAATTTTCTTAAAATTTCCTTTTTACATGTTCATCTCGCTTGCATCTGTTAGCCTGCCGTTTTATCTAGTGCACTGAGTATCCTCAATTTCCAAGTTCTGGAAAACTTCAGCTCATGTTGTTCAGGATTGCCTTGTCATTGGCCCAGTCATGGTGGATAACCATGGCCATACAAGTTTTCCCCCAACATAAATGCTCATCTGCTTACAGGTACCTGGCTCCAGAGTATGCATCAAGCGGTAAAGTAACTGATAAATCAGATGTTTATTCATACGGGGTCATGCTCTTAGAACTCATAACTGGACGTCCGCCTATCAGTAAAACAGAGTCCTCAAGCAATGAGGGCCTGGTTGATTCGGTGAGTTCTCTTCATCACTGCTATAATATATATGTCTTTTAGCACCCAAATTGTGAGGAGTGAAACATTAAAATACATCCCCAACATTCCTCCCCTCTGCTGCAGCAAAAAAGGTTTAATGATGAGATTATCAGAGCAGTTTAATACCATCGGAGCAGTTTATTTGAAACTCAAATGCAAGTTAGTCCCCTATGGTTGCAAGCTAGTGAACATTAATTCCCTAAAAAAAACAGTCCACATTTATCTGCTTTCATGCAAGAACACGAAGTAATGTCCAACAAACACTCTAGTTAATACAACGTGAGATCAAATACGTAGTACATGAACGATGTGAATCTTTTGGCGACAGATTACAGTTTTCCCCTTGAACTTCAAGTAGTCTTGGGTGCAGGACTATGTCTATGAATCCATATGTTTTAACAAACTCCCATTGTCTTGGCATTATAGACTAGGCCCTCGCTCTCTCAAGCATTAGAAGATGGCAATTTTAATGCCCTTACTGATCCAAGATTGCTGAGTAATTACAACACCAGTGAGATGGCTAGAATGGTTGCTTGTGCCGCTGCTTGTGTGCGCCATTCAGCATGGCTTCGCCCTCGAATGAGCCAGGTAATCTCTTTTTCTTTTGCTTTCTTTTTTTCTCTCCCTCTTTTTTCTGAGAAAGTGGTAGGAGAACCTTGAACGAGGGGAAGAGTTTTGACAAAAAACTCCAAACATGGATTGTTACTTTGAACAGTTTTCTTTTAAAGTCGTTACGAACCATACCTAATTAATATCTATTTTATGTATTTATATATTGTTTTCCACAGCCTTCTAGATTTTGTCCTGTAATGTTTTGGCTTGATCTTTTTGGCAGCCAACGCAAGCCACAAATTTGTACTCTCTACTTGGCCCTTGGTTTTCATAAACAAATAATCTTCACAACTTCCTACTATTCACCCACACTCTACACTCTACCTTTTTTTTAATTTTTTTTAAAATTTTTTTTATCAAATATTTTTTATATAAATAGTGAATAAAAAATTTGAAATAGTTTAAAAAAAATGAATTCAAAATTTTTTTAAAAAAATATTAAAAAATGTGGAGTGTGGAGTTTGGGTGAATACTGAATAATAAGAGGTTGTGTAGCAAAACCCATCAAAGCCGTACCAATTTTGTTCGGAATAGTACTGGGAAAAGAAAACGAGTGCAAAGTAAGAAAATTGCTTAAAGCGATTCTAACCAAAAATTTGAAAACTTGGTGGAATCGAGCAGGTAGTTCGTGCTTTGGAAGGACATGTTTCTCTCACAGATCTAGACCAAGGAATGCTGCCCGGACAGAGCACTCCGTATTCATCGTCAGGAAGTTCAAATTTTGAAGCCCATAACAGCATGAATTTCAATATGACAATGAAAAATCAGGAATATGGCTTGAGCAGGTACAGTGAAAGCACCAGTGAGTACGGGGTTAACCCATCCGGCTCGAGTAGTGAGTTCCAGCAAATAACCTGAAGCCACAAGAAGGCGGAGACCCACGGTATGGATGCAAATTTTTGGTGAGTGATGATAGTTTCGAGGGGGAGCTTACTCAATTCTTTACTTTGTTGCTCAGGTCTGCTTAACATTTGCAGTATGTGGTTGCATTTGAAGTCGATCTTGGAAGCGTGATACGCTATATCTGCATCAATATTGATGCTTAGCAACTGATATCCTTTGTACATAAATGATATCCATGCAATTCCATGAACGGCTGGCCTTTCTCCTCATAAATGATAATCCACTGGTTCAATCTTTTTAGGTGCATGGTGATGGTCTTTCCTCCATTTCTTACTTTATTGATGCAGCAGCACTTACTACCAAATGACTTCAACGAAGGACCAACTCATAATCTAGTGTCTTATAAACTTTGTCATCGCTATGAACTTGTAAGAGAGTATTTCAATGAAGTATAAGAGACAACAAAACCTATCAGACCCGATTTAATATAATGAGAAGCAAACTCTCGCATCCAATAGCCGGGAAAAAAAAAAAAAAAGATATTTATTGATTAAACATGATAGAATAACAAGCAATGCCAATTTCCTCCTATTCCAAGTGAAAACAGATCAATGTGAGAAAAATAGTTTCATCGCTTCCCATATCCCAACTTTAAAAACAGAAGTTGGTATTTTAGGGCTATCAATGAAGTCTCTACTTGACATGTATCTCCATCATGATCAGAGCAAGGCCTGGATGAAAGACGAAACAGGTTGACCAGAAATCACCCACCTTGGCCTTTTTGTTCCTTCAAAGGTAGATAAGATTTCAACCATTGCTTCCAGGGAGCATCCTGTTGTTGCTCAATCCATGACAAAAAACAACTATCCAACAAGCAGAAGAAGTTGACATAAAGAAGCTGATATCTCACAGGTATGTATCGGAAATTTGCAACTTGAACAATTGGCCATATGCCTCCTTCCAAAATCAAGGCCGGGAGAAAATCCCTCTTCACATCTTCTTTTATTTGAGGGACACTCTTTCCAGTTGAAAACCCCATGTAAGTGAAAAAAACAAGTAAATCCAATGGGCCAAAGAGGAACCCATCAACAGCAACTTTAGTAGCAACAAATCGGAAGGAATTGGGCCGTAATAGGAGTCGAAACCTTATAACTCGGTCCAAACCTTCATACCTACAAATGAGAATAAGAAAATATTTATATAAGATATTATACACTTTCTGCCTTTTTGAGAGTGGGAAAATTAAAAACCATTAGACACCTCCCCTTTCCCTATCCCTCTGCCTTAATGGTCCTAAAGTTTTTCTACCTAAATAAAGGTCCAACATTTTTCTTCTTCGCATTTTGCTTCTGTTTTTTTTTTTCTTTTTCTTTTTGTTGGGCCAGGGAGTTTTACTGTTTTACAACTTAAACACAGTCTCATCCTCAGGTCCTCCAAATTCCGTTAAGAAATTCAAAAAAGTAATTTAAAAATCAGGCTACAAGAATATGGGCTCAGATGCCAGTGGCAAGTCTGCCTTCAGTTGAAAATTCCAAGTAATGTGACAACCACACATCAAACTCATCAGAAAACTGCATAAACGGTGGTTGTTAAATATTAATTAAAATCTCACTCTAGAAACAGGTAAGGCACATGTATCAAGAAAGGTATCAAGAAATCGTGATTGAATGTGACCTATGTACATGTATAGGTTCACTCTTCGTAGCATTGCTCTAATTCCTTCATGCATTCCATTGAGTTTTGGCAAGTTTCTTTTGGACTTCCCTAAGAGTCAGATATTGGTCTAACCTCAAGTATTTTAAGCACTACGATAGGTGCCCATTTTATTTTGATCGATTAAAAAGGATTTGCCGTTAAAGGTTTTCTAAAAGAGTAATACACTTACCAGAAGTGGCCAACTGGCCCAACAAAACCAAACCCAAACAAGCTGGTTGTAGCCACTCGTTTCCAATTGATTTTCAATTCTTTGGCTTCATCCTGATGGATGAAAGATAGATAAGTCATTCTAACAAAAATAGTAGTGCTTAGAACTTTCTGGACATGTAATTAGGCCAAAGATAAGAGTCACATCAAATGACATGAGAATTTAAAATTTTTACAAATTGCAAAATAAGTGCTTTTACATAATATTACAACTCTTAACAATCAAGTAAGCAGCAAGACAAGTACTGAAGATTGAGTGATCTCAAGAGTCTTGAGTTTATTAGCCACAAAATAAAGCACTTTGTTCTAAGTTCTCGGAAGATTTCCTATATGTTTGTTTCAAATAATCACATCCCACTAAAGTTGACTTCTTCCACTTTGCAACTCTAAACCATACCCTTCTGATACACCCTTTTAAACCCAAAGTCCAGAATTTTCCATAAGCTATAAGCCTATAGCCACCAAAGAATTCATAAAATTCCAGCAGTAAGCTAAATAATTCTAGCAACCTATATTTTAAGGTTTACCCACTTTCTCCTAAACTCTTTTTTTTTTTTTTTTATGACAGGGGAACCACCCCACGGCAGAGCCATTAGGATTTCTCCCCCGGGGGAGACTAGCACAACAACCCACCGCCATGACCTCCCACTTAAATCACAATTTAATCCCAAGGGGAATCAAACCTGTGATATGGGCCTCATGCACACAAGTTCACCCTTACCACTTGGGCTACCCACAGGTGGGTCACTTTCCCCTAAACTTTAAGCCAATCAAATCCATAAAAATTTACAAACAATAAGATTTCAATTTTACAATGCCAAACGATAAGGCCATAATTTCAACTAACCTAACCCTATCCTGCTCATTAAACAATTGTAGACAGATTTACACATTTTATGGGATTGCAGAGGCTCACAACTTCTCACCACTTGATGGCACTGAATATTCCTCACAATATCGGCACCCAAGCAGGTGCCAAATATTGGTCAAGATACGCCTAAATGGAGTACATACATAGAAAGACAGACGTCAATGAAAGTGTTGGGTTTATTTTCTTTGTTATATTTCTCTACAGGAAGAATCCAAACCTATGTTTTATGCCGAAGAAAATGAAATAACTTGATTATAAAAGGGCATTCATTTAAGAATCCTACTTGGAAAAACTCCTCCACATACTAGAAGTCTTAAAGCCAGAATTTTGGAGGTCTGTAGGGTACATGCAAGAAACTACTAGATTCATTGACTTTTGCAACCTACATTTTGGGCATAACTTCCCATTACTAACTCATAAGAATCTTTTTTCTCATATTTAATTCCTTCGTTTCCGCATCAGAACCATACAATCCACCATATCTTAACAGAATAAAATGTACGGCGATAGAAAGAAGAAAGAACCCTTTCTAAAACAGTGTTGCACAAATAAGGAGGAGAAAACCGATAATAAGTGAAATCAAGCAGATAGCAAGAAAATGTCAGACGGCCAAAATCGGAATGAAATAAATAAAAAAGAGAATGGAGAGACCCATTTGCCAAAACAGCAAGAAAGGGGCAAAGAAATGTCCGAATCTGTTCACGTAAGTGAGAGAATAATAGGGATCGTTGATGGGTACTAACCTGAATTTGATGATGCTTCTTGGCAGTGTAATTAGTGATGGTCTGGGCGGCTATATCTCCAAAACCCCATATCACACCTGAGCTGATGACCTGTGTCTTAACTGGGTGGACGGCCAAGCAGTTCTGGTACCATTTCCACACCTTCAACATTTCCCAGTGGACGAACAGAGATAACTACTAGACTGAGAAAGAGGAGAGAGAGAAAGAGAGAGAGACAGAGAGGGGAAAGTGGATTAGGGATTATGGATTGCGGAAAGCCATGCCCTTTTGCGATTCTGATTTGGGCAGAGAACTTGAATATTCAGATGAATCCATCTCCGATCTAATCTTTTATTACAGTACCCTTTCAATGAATCAAGAAAGCGTTAGCTTTATGTAAATTCCCAGAATCCCCTTTCCATGAGAAGCTTGTTTGCCACGAAATCCGTTCCCCTCTGACAAAAAGTAGAAAATGTGTTTGGTTTTTGGAAGAAAATGTGTTTGGCTTTTGGAAGTGGGACTGCCCTATCCGGCTTATCCCCTTTGCCTTGTTAAATTACTACATTTCCTCGAGGAAAACGGAATCCCTGTAGAGGGACAAGAACGTCCTTTCGCTCTCAGACCGGATGGCGACGTCTCTTGTTTAGAATTCAGACATGAAGTGCGGGATCCTCGTTTACTTTACAAACTTGGCATTTTCTAACAATTGTTTAGCACCGTTTTGTTTTTAAATATCGTTTATCACATAATATTAGATTATTATCAAGTGATCAGATAATCTTTCAACCATTTCACAAAAGAGTAATGATGCATCTACAATACATTACATAATATATTATATAATAATATTATAAAATAAGAACATTTTTATAAAATGCTATTATTTTTATAAGGTATTTTATAAATATACCCTTCATTTTAACACATTGTTGTACAACATGTTGTACAATATATTATGGATAAATTATTTTTCTTGTGAAATAACACACGAAAAAGCACCAAATATAGGCGCAGCTAAACTTTAAATGCCGTTCATCACCTATATTTGATATATTCTAAGACATTTTCAAATAGTTATTGGATATATTAGAAGAAAAAATAAAATTAGAAATCGGCAATGTTGTAATGTTTTAATGGACTGATTTGTACAAAGATGTTTCTAATTTAAAGGGTGTCAATAATTATTTAGAAATAAAAGGAGAAAGTAGTTGCTATTTACAGAAGTAGAGGGAAATTACTGTGATTTTATTCCAGAAAATAAGACGACTAGAATAAAAGCCAACTTAGAAATTTGAGAGCCTTTTGGACCTTACCTTCCGCACCTTATCTCCCTTTTCTTTTCTTTTTTTTGATCTTTTTGTCTCTCGGTCGATCATGATAATAGTTGTGGATAATGTTATGCCGTTCCGTTGGAAGTTATGGGACTCCATGCATTGCAGTTTATAAACTCTACAATCAATTGCGAAATCCACCTCTTTCTCCCTCCTGCTGCCCGCAACCGTGCAATTTCTTAGCTGAGCCCAGTTGATATAATCAATCCCACGGTAACATGGCAACTTTCTTGATGCTTTCGTTTCTAATTCACATTTTTCACTGAAAAGCTTTTCTTTTTCTTTGAAAAAGAAAAAATTTAAAGAGTTGTTCAATACCACCCAACATCTTCATATATTCGGTTACTTTTTTTCTGGGTCAAAGTTGTTTAAACTCGAGGGAATCAGCTAATGGAAACTTACATTTCCTTCTTGATGGATTTAGAAGTTTTAGAGCCCTTGTTCGGTTGATGCGTTGGAGTGGGCATGTTTGATAATTTGTAAAAGGTGTGGAATTTCATTTTCCTTTTATTTCTTTTGTTTGTTCTACCTTTATATGCATTTCTCATTGATGAAATGATGCACACACTGACGCCTGGTTGAGGACTTTGGATTAGGTTTTTAAAATGCTTTTGATTCCATTCTGGATTTTGCTATTGATTATTCTGGTTTTATACATATGAAAAACATATTGGAAATGATGTGGAAGTGGAAAACCCTCGTGGGTGCTTGTTTCCGGAGATTGATGTTAAAGGTTTTTTTTTTCCTTGAACGTGAACTAGTTATTTGGTTCAATCACGTGCAGTGTACTCCAGTTCCAGACTCTAATTTGGAAAAGACAGGTTTAGAGGACCATATGGAAGAATCTGGCAATGGGAAGGCTGTTTCTAGAACCAACCGAAAACATCAAGCAGGAACTGCCACCATAAAAAAAGGAAGGGTTCAAGCATTACCAATCAAGGTTAATTTTAGCAATCTCCTTTTTGATCATTTCGGCTGTTTATTGTTTCTGGAGTATACTTGACCAGCCTCACTTTGAGTCTAAGAATCAAATCATTATTATGGGAATGGGGATTAGTCTACTTAGCACCGTCATGCTATGACAATACATGTTTTCCTGGATCTGCTGAAAACAAATTTGTTTATCCACTACGGTCTACCATTGGCGAGACCAAAAGTTCTAGTCAAGATCCTGAGTTAAAAACTGATCTTTTCTGTTCTGTTCTTCATTTGGTTAATATTTGGAGATTTTTTTTTTTTGGTTTTATGTAGTTGTGAGGACAATCAGACCTCCACTCCTGTAAGATCGGGATGGAGGGTCTTCAAGACCTATAAGGTGTGTAATAACTTACCAGTAAACACAATCTGAAAAAGAGAAGAAAATATAGTTAAGTTTCATGGTGAAAGATGTTGGGAAAATAAGAAATGACACTTCAGTAACAACGAGGATGTTAAGATGGACAGTTGATGAGTTACGAAAAATGGCCTAAAATAGAAGAGCAATGAAAAGATTATGACTGAGTTGGTCTGAGGTACATTTTTGACTTTTTGGAAGGGTATTACTTTGACTAACTTGGAAAGGATTTGGTCCCATGCTTTAGAAAAGATATTAAGCTTGTCTAACTGAAAGGAAAGGAGCATCCTTACCATTGACAACCATAGTAAGGCACTGCCCTTAATTTTAGGGGGACAATGAGAATTTTCTTAATTATTAGAGTTATGCTACTTGCAAACCTGGTGTAAGACACATTAGTATTGCTAGTACTAATACATAATCATTGTCACCATCATTATCATCAGCCTAATCTTGATTGGTATATGTGACAATCTCTAAAGGTCATGTACTGATTGCTCTAGTTATAGCTTGCGCATGTCATATTTATTATATCAAGAAGGTGATCAATGTCTGATGGATTCTGACATATGATTAATACATCTTATTCCCTTTTCCCAAATAACCTACTCCCAAATTCAGATCATGTTCTCATCTTATCTTCTAGAATGCTTGTCTCAGGAGCTGACCATATCAAGCTTCTCCTGCCATGAGTAACCAAGAATAGACATTCAAGCCCGTTGTGAACTGCATGTGAAAAATAGTGCTACAGAAAAAAAAAAATTGAATACAGAATGAATTAGTATCTTCTTAACATATCCCCAAAAAAAAAAAAAGATGCTCAACTTCTTCTCTTTGGATTTGAATAATTAAAAACAGTAGACGTAAAGACTTATTGAGTTATTTTAATGTGGGCCCAAATTATGTATTAATCATGTCAGAATTTTTGTTTATATGCTTTGCTTTGTTTATGGTAGTTGAGTTTAAAGTTTATATTATGTCAAAAATTAATGGTTGTTGAGCTTTTACATTCACAGCAACATTCTCCAGATGACAAGAATCAATCGTACAAGGCATCAAAGTCTGCAAATGCCAAATACCAATCCCACTGCATTATCTGCACGAATGAAAATAGTTGCAGAACTGTTCGCTCAAGAACAAAGTTGATGAATATTATGATAGAAAGAGGGAAACCCCAGGAAGTCCAGTCCATATTTGACAGTTTGATTGAAGGAGGGCACAAGCCGTCTCTTATAGCATACACAACCCTGTTGGCTGCCTTGACCATCCAGAAGCGCTTCAAATCCATATGTTCAATTATCTCTCAGGTGGAAGAAAATGGAATGAAGCCTGACTCAATATTTTTTAATGCTGTTATAAATGCTTTCTCTGAGTGTGGAAAAATAGAGGAAGCCATGGAAACCTTTTGGAAAATGAAGAAAAGTGAATTAAAACCCACAACGAGCACTTATAACATATTAATTAAAGGTTACGGGATTGCAGGTAAACCTGCAGAATCTCTGAAACTGCTACAATTAATGTCGCAAGAGAAAAATGTCAAACCCAATCTCAGGACCTATAACGTGCTTGTCAGAGGGTGGTGTAAGAAGAATGATATTGTGGAGGCATGGAATGTGGTAAATAAGATGGTAGCTTCTGGCATTCAACCTGATGCAGTTACTTACAACACAATATCAACAGCTTATGCTCAAAATGGAGAGACAGATCAGGCAGAAGGGATGATTTTAGAGATGCAGAAAAACAGTGTGCACCCCAATGGGCGAACTTGTGGCATCATCATAAGTGGGTATTGTAAGGAAGGAAAACTGAAAGAGGCCTTGAGGTTTGTGTACAGGATGAAGGATCTTGGTGTGCATCCTAATCTCGTAATTTTCAACTCGTTGATTAAAGGATTTGTAGACACTATGGACAGAGATGGGGTGGATGAGGTGAGTTTGAGCTATGATAGTCTGGTTCTATTCTTTTTCCTTCGAAAAATTCTCTTCATTATTGCATGGCATATTATTTTGATTCTTAAGGAAAAACTGTATCAACAGTTTTTTACATATATATTCACCACGTTTACTCCTCCTTTTTCTTAGTACATCATCCTATAACTGCTAATGTGTCCAAGCAATATCCCCACACTTTTCTTCATTTTCCCGCCTCTTTAGCAATCTAACTGAATCTGTCATTCTTTTTCATTTTTTTTCTCTTCAAACCAGAGGCAATTTGCCACTTTGCTAGAAGCTCTTGGTAATTTCTTGCTTCCCACCCTTCCCCCCTGGTTTTAGCAGGTCCCCCACACTTTTCCCTTTTTTTCGTGTGAAATCTAAATGAACTTTTTTCCAGTTCTTTGGTGGTGACTGGTCGTCTTAACTAAATTCATTAGAAAACAAAGGCAAAAGACCGACTATGTTAGAAGCCCATGGCATTATATTAGGTTTTCTCTTACTTTGAAGTTAGAGGTGATACTATTTGGGCATTATCACTCAATCCCATGTTAAGTCTAAATGTTTTGTTATGGAACAAGTTTTGTTATTTGTTCTAGAATCTCAGATTCCCACAAGAACAAACAGAAAATTCTATAAACCTGTTAAGACTTACGGTACCGTTCTGCTGAGCTGAGGTGATTGAAAATTGTTGCTCTGTTATTTAGGTGTTTGACCTCCTTCTAAGTCAGTTTTCATGATAGGTTATTTCTTTCCTTAATCCTTATGTATCCCAAGTCTTTTTAATTGACTCTTTAGTTTGGAAATGTTTTAATATTTGGTACCTTAATCATTCAAATTCTAGATGACCATTATTATCAAAGCCCCAATTCTCCTTCATGCCGTTTTCTAACAAAGTAATGACTAAAAACTTTCTTTATTATCAAAGCCCTTTCTATAATTTTCAATAATAACCTTTTGCAAGTATAATGCACAGAAAGCATTGATATGCAGGTAATGGCATTGATGGACGAGTCGGGGGTCAAACCAGACGTGATAACATATAGTACCATCATGAATGCATGGAGCACTGCAGGATTCATGGAAAAGTGCAGGCGAATCTTTGATGACATGATGAAGGCAGGAATAAAACCTGATGCACATGCCTACAGCATTCTTGCTAAAGGATATGCACGTGCACGAGAACCAAAGAAAGCCGAAGAACTATTGAGAGCAATGACCAAATCGGGAGTTCGTCCAAACGTTGTGATTTTCACAACTGTCATAAGTGGATGGTGCAGCACTGGACAAATGGAATATGCCATAAAGATTTTTGACAAGATGTGTGAGTTCAAGGTTTCTCCCAATTTGAAGACTTTTGAGACCTTAATTTGGGGATATGGAGAAGCAAAGCAGCCATGGAAAGCAGAAGAAATGCTCCAAATTATGGAAGAATTTGATGTTCAACCAGAGAAATCCACTATCTTGCTTGTTGCAGAAGCTTGGCGTGCCACTGGATTAACAAAAGAAGCAAATAAGATGCTCGATAGTGTGAAAGGTAAGGGAATGACACGTCAGACGGTGACGGAAGAAGAGATACCAGTAGAAAGTTCGGAGAAAATTTACCAGAAGCAGCCTGCGGGTGCCTCTTCTACCAATCTGTTACAGATACCAGCAGTAGTAACGAGTGATCAGAAAGGATCAACCACAGCAACTAAAAAAGGCCGCATGGTGTTGAGAGATACTGATTTTCCATTAGAGCGCTCGTACCTTTCTACAAAATCGATGTATCTTTCTCACACTTGTAAGTTTGGAGACAGATCACCAGTCATATGCCGGAAGCAGTCACAAAGGCAGCTTGGGATGTTTGCTCAGGTTCCACTTTCATGTACAGCCGTATTCTTGAACTGAAGGAGATACAGAAATTACAGTTTTTGATGAAATCCCGTCCACACCAGAAAGAACTTATATTACATTTTGTATAGACAAGGGAGCTGCTTCATTTTCAGGACCTCATTGTTGTTTCAGGTCTGCTTCAATACCCAAAGTCAATGATAATCTTGTATTTTAAGCACAGGAAGACTTGGCTGCTAATTTTTTTAATTGGATTTAACTGATTCATCCATTGTTGTAACGAAAAATCGCCCATGATCTGAAGACACTCTTAGAACTGAAAAATCATACTTCGGTTTCATGCGTTCTACATGGTATTTTACGATGTTTTTTTAAAAGGCTTTTACCCCACCTACGGAAATATAAGCTGATGAAGTCTTTGTTCAGTCAAATAAAATTTTGATCATCTCAGAATAGCTGAGGTTGACTTCTCTTCTTTCCCTAAAATCTTCACGCGACCCTAAACTATGTCAGAATCAAGCTATGTTCGAGGAGTTGTTTCCTTTGCAAAACCCAACACCCCCCATTCCTTGTGGCCGAACGCCTGCCAGGTGCCCCCAAACTCTTCGCAAACGATCCCATATTCTTTTACGAGAAATGATAGTTAAGGAAATAATTTTTAATGATTTTGTAATTTTTTTTTAAATGTTTAAAGGGGTTTAAAAAATGATTGGAGAAAATAGAGAGAAAAAAAGAAAAAACAATCTACAATTTTCGGTGGGAGTAGCACCACTCTTCTTTTATTTTATAAAGAATAAGTTTTTCACTCACAAATTACCACCCATACCTAATGATCAAAAGTTTCAATTTGCATCCTAATTGCATTTTTTTTTCCCTTTCGATCTGCACCCTCAATTACCATTTGGCAGCTGAAATGAAGAAATAGTATATTATAAGGGAGGGATAGTCTTAACTGATCACGCAAGTTGAAAAATATACGTAATTTAAGATACCAATTAAAATTTCTGATTATTTGGGCTGAAAAATGAAAAAACAGGCAATGGGTTATGGTTGAAAATTGTAATTTTACCTTAATTTTTATATTCGTTTTTCATGTGAAACCAAGTATAAGATTTTGGAAGACTCAAAAAGCATTATATTAATGATAGAAGGGATACAACTAAGTCATGCGGTCTAAATTACTTTTATAAAATTCCTTTGTGGCTGAATCATTTCTCTATTAATGATGATCCATTACCAGTTGTTTTGTACATGGTGTCATTAATTTCATATATGATTCACATCTTGTGTCTGTTTATCCCACTTTAATGAATCTTAATCCATTAATTTCTTCCATGTGTGCTAACTAGTAATTATTGAAATACTGAGTAATGCCATTTTATCAGTTAAATTCTGGAACAATTTGTATGAGACCGAGAGTAAAAGAATACTGCAAATATAATCATCAGAACTCCTTGGATATAAACATCATGAAAAATACAAAATATAATTGTTTATATTTATTATTTATTGTATTCTGCCTTTTTTCCTCTCCAGAGTCGATACCTCTCCCTCTGGATGTTGAGAAGGAACTCTGCTGAGAAGCCATACAAGGACAACACCAACAAGAGCACCAGAAAGATGTGCAATGTGATTGACACCTTGCATTGAGTTTCCACCCCGGAAGGTGCCTGAAATGGCCGTTGAAGCTTGGGCTGCTTCCATAACCTATCATGCCCAAAGAAAAGCATATGAACGAGCAATACAGCTTAGTGCATCTCCAGAGGGGGGATGTGGAAGGGAAAAACACAAAAGCATGTTTACATTAGATGCAAGACTATATTACTAAGGTAGTTGATTTAACTACAATATATACATGTAACACAAACACTTTACATGAGATTGATTGTGAACATTTTTATGAATTAAACCTCTCTTGTTTACATCAGAGAATAACAAGTACTCACCCTTTCTATAACAAATTGGCCCAATATAAGCACTTCAAGAATCTTCCTCCAGTCCCAGGACATCTACATTAAGGAGAATGGGATTGAAGACTTTAGGTGGATTAATTTCAGAATGAAATTACAGATCATACACTTCGGATACCTTTACAAGCACACTGATTGCAAACAACCCAAAAACAGCACCAGAGGCCCCAACAGAAACAGCATTCCTGGGTAGAATCAGCCATGAAACAAGGTTTGCTCCAATGCCTGTAAGAATGTAAGAAAGCCACAATGCAAAACTCCCCTCCTCTTCTTCAACAAGCTTTCCTATTGGAGGAAAAACATGACTGTCAAATTGATCTAAACATTCTACTATTTGAAACTCACCTAATTGGCAAGACGAGTGAGACCCTCACCAAAAATATACAGGAAGAAAAGGTTGCTTGAAAGATGGTTCCTGAAAAATATAAATGGGCAATACAGCAAAAGGTTAAAGGAGAAAAGGATAATAGGAAAAATCTAGGGGTGAAAACCGACCATATCGGTTTGGACCGAAACCGCACCGGCATGTTTTTCAGGGGGTGATACCAGCTGATGAAGGGGGATAAAACCAGCCAGCGTAGTTTCAGCCGATTACCGTCCGTTCATCGGTATCCCCGTCGGCTTTCACTTCATAAACCCATCAAAAAAATTTCACAAATCTCACAACAAATTTCAGTTTGCAAATCTCACAACAAATAACCAAATATCATAACAAAAACTAGAAAAATGGATCAGAGATGAGAGAATCTCTGAGAGAAAGATCCGAAAGGGAGATGAGAGACAGAACTGAGAGGGAGATGAGAGAGCCGAGAGCCTGAGAGGGAGATGGCATCATCGGGGAGAGAGAGAGAGAGAGAGAGAGAGAGAGAGAGATGAGAGGGAAACGGCGCAGAGTGAAAATGATAGAGGGGAAGGGGGTTAGGGCCCTAACCCAAAACAGCGCCCATTGGCTTATTAAACCAAATGGCGTCGTTTCATATATATTTTTTCAAAATCGTGGGTTTAAAATGGCGTCGTTTTATACACGTATAATATAAAACTATATATATATAATCGGCCGATTCGGTGGTTTGAACCAGGTTCAAACCGGAACCAAACCGGCTGACCTCGGTTGCAACCTATTTCTATTGCCGGCCGACCGGTTCTCTGCCGGTTCCGTACTCCGTCAGTCGGTTCACGTCAGTCCAGGCCGGTTTTATGGGTTTTTATACACCCCTAGCAAAATTCATCTTTCATACAACCTTCAAAACATAAAGGTCTCACCAATTGGCATGACAAAATGTTGCTGTCAGGAACTGATACCAAGCAGGCCAATTGTGGTACAAGTACAGACCTTTAATGCTGCGAACCTAGCCAGCCAAAAAAAACTTGTGTCAGGTCTTTATCATCTTAGGTAGAATACCAGAATTGCGCTCCATTGAACGAGTAGAACAGAGAAAATTTTCCCTCGAGGATATACGTATACCCACATTGGTCATAGCAACCTACGAGAGTATGATAACTGGCGTCCAAATCTAGGAAGAGCCTCAAATCTTGGAATGTAATGCCCAACTCCGGTAATTTCTTGGGCCTTCTCTTTAGGACGGAAGGGTGTTCCGTACAGGTTCCGTGCCCAACTCCATCATCAATCAAATGCCATCGTTTTGTCCATAAAATTTTAAAAATATACTTACAAAAATCCATAACAATACCTGTGTTATTCTTATTAATAAAGTTCATACCTAACAAAAAAGAAAATCCATAACATTAAGCCACGATAAATCACTACCTGAAAAAAGTGATCCGCCACGTATATTCCAATATTAAGGAGTATAATCCAGAAAATCCCATTAACACGTCTCTCCGGCTTTCTTCTCTCTTCGGGCTTCCCGAGTTCCAGCTGTGATATCATATCTAACAAACATAATTATGAGGTTGCTTAACAGTTCTTTTCCCCGACATATAAGACTGAATGAAGTCAAATCCAGCAGAGAGGAAATGAGAAAAGCATATCCCCCATTAGCATATTTCACATAAATCACATGACTTTTGTTGGTGTTATTGAGGGATTGGGTTAGCATTTAGAAATGGCTTCCTTGCTTTGAAGGTTTCATCTTTAGATAAAATCAAGCAGCTTACACTCTCAAAAACGCTAGAAAAATAGCTCCAACAGTGCCTTGGAATTATTTTTTAAAGCAAATTGTCCTTCAAGGGGAGCAACATCCTCAGCAAGGAGGCATCAAGTAGATATGGGACATGACGCACATCAAGTGTTTGTAAAAACTACTAGAACAGAAACCTTTGACATAAAATTAAACGATGGGCGAATCCGAAGTATGTATGATAGCTAAAACGAGGGGGAGAAGGTTTACCTGAACCGTTCATCTTGCATACGATGTGGGATCGAGCGGCAGAGGAAAGAGGGTGATAATGGAGGGCTTTATTGGGTCTGGTGAGTCTTCGAGTATAAGAGATGGGGTGAGGTACAGGAAGAGTAGAAATTTTTATTGGCCGGGAAAAAGAAGCCATGGGCATGAGATTGCATGAAGAATGAGGTGTTCGGAGTTGCTGAAACCGTAATTGCCCCATTCTGCTAGAGCGAATTCAGAAGCCTCCGATATTATACAGTTTCGTTTTGTATCTCTGTTTGTGTGTATGAGTAATACTTTTTCTCAACCTCAAAACCGCCTTCTCACTCTGGTTGACAATGAGGTCCCCAAAAAAATAAAAAATAAACGCTTGATTTTAAACTATTGAATTTGGGAAATTGTATACTTGATTAAAAATTAAAAATTTGATCGTTCATGTTAATTAAAAATTTAATTATTCATAGAATCTTAAGGATAAAATTTTAATCGACGATAAGAAATTTAATTAACGAAAAACTACTGATAATTTGAGTTATGCATTTTAATTTTTAAGGCCTTGGAACAAGAAAATTTTATTGTGTACCTTGAAGAAATAGGCATTCTCAGATATTTACTTTTCAAAAATCACCCAAACATAAAATATCTTTTAATTTCAAATCGCCAATTTTTTTATTAATCATTTTTTGATCATAAAATTCAATACAATTTTCTCAAACTCTCAAATAAAACATAAAAAATAATACAATATAAATAAAAATTATATTCAAACAATTTTTTAGAACGCATACTCTTCTACTCAAAATAATCAAACAATAAAATTTTCTCAATTACAACAACTCATTTAAAATTGGTTGATTGTTTTCTTTTGTAGTTACTATTCACAGCCTAAAATAAAAACTCAGGGCAATCCTATCATGGAATCTTCAACTCAAATCATTTTTAGGAGAGTCTATTTCTAAATTAGAAGAAATAGTCTTTTTGTAAGCGAGTTCGTGCATCAAACTACACATCGATATTGACATGTAAGATATCCGTTTAATGAAACGGTGCGAATTGAAGACGAAAATTATTTTCAAGATAGAGGACCTTCTTCTTCTCTCAAAATTATTTTTCTTTTATTTTTTTAACAAAAAAAAAAATGCAAAAACATGACGAAGAAGAGCATAGTTTCGTTCCAGTCATTCAACATCCCATATCTGATTAGGTTCCAGTCATCTCCCTCCCATAACCAGCATTTTTCTTTTATTTCAAGTTGCGTGGTTAGATTCTTGGAACTAACTCCAACCTGCTCAGGCGAAGTCCTCGATGCTGATCCTCCACCACTTTGTTCAAATCCCACATTTCAGTATGAAGAGAACGAGATCAGTTTACACTTTCTCATAGTACTCTTTTTTCTCAACTCCTGTATGACATTTATTCACTGATTTTTTTATGTTATTGGAGCATGGAGATCCCATTCCCACTCCTACGCTACCAAAGCCTATCCTTGGACCAGATCCAAAGTACTTGTAGTTTTTCTTTCACCTTCTATGATCATAAGCATAAGCTTTTCACGAATAAGTCGTTTTCTGGGTATCGTTTCTTGTTCCATAGGAGGAAATGGAGGAGCCCATTTGATAAGATTAGGTGTTCTTCCCTGGAACAAGGGCTTCACACATGGCTAAAGCCGAAACCTTCCAGAGCCGATGTTCGTGAGGAGAAAGAAATGGTTTTGGAAGAAATGTGAGAATAGGAAGAAAAGATGAGAAGATGAAGAAAAAGCAGAGAGAGAGCTGATGAAAAGGTGTTATTTCATTCTATATTCATACCTCTTGTATTACAAGGTGGTGCTGTTTATATGCTAAAAAAGGTAAAAGCAATCCTAACAAACTAAAGGACAATTGAATATTCCAAATTCTGTACAGCTATGTAACAAACTCTAAATTTACATAAAAGTGCATTACAACTCAGCTAAGATAAGGATTTTATAGTAAATGAATCACAAGGTACATTACAAGCAGCAAGTCCATTTGATGATGGTTGTGCCTTCATATCATAACTATCTATGATGCCACGAGTACCAGCAGTTGTATCTTCATAATCTTGTAGCTTAAGGTTGCTAATTTCATGTTGGTCATGCTGCTCTAATATCCCCCTGCAAGATGGAAAATAGATATTGAATATTCCCATCTTGGAAAGATGTGAATAAAGAAGATAAGATGGGAGAGATTTAGTGAAGATGTCAGCAAGCTGTGAATGTGTTGAGACATGAGCAGTCTGTATACTGCCTTCTAGGATTTTATCTCTGATTAGATAGCAATCCACTCAAATGCGTTTTGTCCTTTTGAGAAAAACTGGGTTAGCTGCTATATGTAAAGCAGCTTGGTTGTCACAAAACAATTCAGCAGCCTGTGGATGGGGGATGGAAAGGTCAGTAAATAAGTGTCTCAGCCAAGTGAATTTAGTGGTGATGGAGGCCATGGCACGGTATTCTGCCTCAGCAGATGATCTTGACACAATTGTTTGTTTCTTGGATCTCCAAGAAATTAGAGAATGACCCAAGAAGATGCAGTAGCCATTAATTGATTCTCGGGTATCAGGGCAGGTTGCCCAATCTGAGTCATAGTAGCCCTTCAGTTGGATTGAAGATGTAGATGATAGTAGAAACCCTTGTCCATGTGCATTTTTAAGATATCTTAATACCTTGTGAGCAGCAGCAAGATGAGAGGTGGAAGGATGATCCATAAATTGGCTTAGAACCTGAGTAGGATAGCTGATATCTGGTCTAGTTATGGTGAGGTAAAGTAGACGTCCAATGAGTTGTCTATATGGAGTAGGATCAGCTAGAGGAGTCCCTATGGACTTACTTAGTTTATGGTTTTGATATATTGGAATTTTTAATGGCTTAGGGGCCAATTGACCCGAATTAGCAAGGATATCTAAAGTGTATTTTCTCTAACAAAGGTGAATGCCAGTGGGAGATCTAACAACCTCAATGCCAAGAAAATATCTCAAGGGTCCAAGGTCTTTATTTCTAAATTGATTGTTCAGAAATGTTTTAAGGGCAGAGATTGAATCGAGGGAACTGCTACTTAAGGTGGAAAGGTCAGCATGATCAACATGAAATCAGCAACCTTAAGCTACAAGATTATGAAGATACAGTTGCTGGTACTCGTGGCATCATAGATGGTCCTAATATGAAGGCACAACCATCATCAAATGGACTTGCTGCTTGTAATGTACCTTGTGATTCATTTACTAGAAAGTCCTTATCTTAGCTGAGTTGTAATGCACTTTTATGTAAATTTAGAGTTTGTTACATAGCTGTACAGAATTTAGAATATTCAATTGTCCTTCAATTTGTTAGGATTGCTTTTACCTTTTTTAGTATATAAGCAGCACCTCATTGTAATACAAGAGGTACAAATATAGAATGAAATAGCATCTTTTCATCAGCTCTGTCTCTGCTCTTTCTTCCTCTTCTCATCTTTTCTTCCTATTCTCACATGGTATCAAGAGCCACAGAGTGTGATTTTTTTTCCTTCTTTCAATGACTGATCCAAAGTCTTCAAACACTTCTTTTTTTTTTTCTGGATTTTACCAATATCATTAACCCCTATCGACTTGACTATGGGGATAACCCTTCTCTTTCCTTGGTCCCCGACCTCCTTACCACCGATAACTACACCACATGGTCAATAGCTATGTGTAGAGCTCTTCATGCCAAAAACAAACTAGGTTTTATTGATGACACTTTGTCCAAACCTAAGAAACCTACTGACCCCCTTCATGATGCCTGGGAAAGATGTAATGATATAGTGGTGTCATGGCTTCACAATTCAATCAATCCAACCCTTAAATCTAGCATTGCCTTAGTGGATGATGCTAAGCAAATATGGGACGAGCTCAAAGATCTATTCACTCAACAAAATGGGCATCGAATCTTTCAGCTTAAGAAGTCCCTAACAAGTTTACAACAAGAAAATAACCTAGTCAGTGTCTATTTTGGCAAACTTAAAACTCTATGGGATGAACTCCTTATATATGATCCAATGCCCGATTTCAAATGTGGCAAACTTTCTGTGTTACTTGATAACTACCAGAGGGATTGTGTCATACAATTCCTCATGGGTTTAAATGATTCTTACAGTATCAGTCGTGACCAGATCATGCTATTGGATCCATTGCCTCCCATAAACAAAATTTTCTCCACGAGTACCAGCAGTTGTATCTTCATAATCTTGTAGCTTAAGGTTGCTGATTTCATGTTAATCATGCTGCTCTAATAAGAAACCCGGATGAGAAAACCAAGTTATGGCCTTTGTAGATAGGGAAGTTGGTTTTGAATAAAAGGTACAGGGAGCCACTTAAACTGTTTGAGATCTGGATAAATGGTTCAAAAAACCCATCTCGGATCGCGAGATGGAAGAGATGGAGGAGAATGATGAGGGAGCGGGTATCGGGGGAATGGAAAGGAAGGTTCAGAAACCCACTTGAAATGCACCGTTTGTTTTATTTCTCCCACTCAGACACATGAGCAAAACACACCATGTCAATTTCTACATGGACCCGCAACGTCTTATTCGTGCGTAAGGATTTGTGCAAAGTCGACTGCAACCAGCATCTTTTACCACACATTTTTTCAAAACGATTGTGCGGTGCTTACACACTCTACAATTATATGTAATATTATTATTTTTTTATTATTATTGCGCAGCACTTGAATCTCAATGTTAAGGGTCCCCAACGACATCCTTTACAAAAGTGTAAAAAAACAACTGGAAATAATTTTGTCTGATTCGTAACCGGTCCAATACCAATTTTAAATAATTGAAACCGGTTCGGTGTTGTTTTTGTATTTTGAAAACCAGTTTGAATCAAACCGGATAGATATATATTATTTTATTATATTATATATTTTTATATTATATGCTAAATTGTTAATTAATATAATATGAAATTTTAATCTTATTATTCATGTATATTTATCTTATAATGTAAGATTAATATAAAATTTGGTATAACATAAATTTAATCTTATAATTTTTATTATAACATTTTATATGTCATATAAGTTTTAATCTTAAAATATAAAATTAATATAACATAAAATTTTAATATTAAACATTAACATTAATATTAAGTTACTAATATAAATTTACTTTTAAGGAGTACAAGCATTAGAGGAACTGACGCTCAAGCCTTAACTTATGTAGCACTATATGTGCAAATGAAAAATTGAAAAAACAGATTGGATCAGTCAAAAGTTTTAATTTTGGTAATGAACCGGTCTGTATTAATTTTTAAAATTTTAAAATCAGTATATATCAATTATGTTTTAAAATTAGTCCAAACCGGATCAGGTACACCCTTATCCTTTATACTTTGAAACATTATAATAAAATTGTTTGTCTAAAAAAAGTGCAAAGGACTTTGTTTGATAAATGGGTCGATAGACCATTTAATATCATCATTTGCATTAATTTTACTCATGTTTTCGAATCATATCGAACAATGCCGTAAATTCTAGACACATTTCCAAATTCGTTCATTCTACAAGTCTAGCTAGTGACTAGTCTTAGGAAGGGAAAAGATTTTCTCAAGCCTGACGTGGTTGAATCTTATTGGGGGTACAGGCCTCAAATTACGTGGCTACATATAAATTAGCCAAATTCATCGTCAACTATCTGACAGCGCGTTCCTTACCATGGGAACCAATAAAAGATAGCCACGTTTCAAAAGTCTAATTCCGCTGCTTCTGATTCTCACAAAACTCCAATAGTAATTGATCGTCACCGAAGCCTACGTAACAGCTATGGGGGGTATACGTCGGCCCTACTAACTACCTCATTTACCTCCCTGGCCCCTCCATTTCCTTCTTTAGTTAAAACCCTATTAAAAACTGCAGATTATCAAAATCTGAATCTCTTCTCCGATCTGCGAGGGAAGCGAATAGGTAGAAGATATCCGTGCTGTTGCCGAGGAATTGTACAGTATTTATTTGTTTCGATTTTCCTTGAAGTGTATTTTCGGTTCAAGTATTGAAATATTGCGTCTTCGTTCCAAAACTCAATTATTTCGAGCAACAATTAGGATAAATCTGGCTAATACTAAAGCTTTTCGAGTTTTTTTTGTAGGGTTGTGATCGCAGAGGAATCTGTACTGGGAGAACGTTGATAATTGATCGGGGTTTTTATTCACGCTTGTGATTTTAGATTCAGATAACGATGAAAAACGTTGAGCGATTGGCGAATGTAGCTTTAGCAGGTTAGCTTTTACTTGTACTGTTTCTCGAAATCCGATTTTATGGAATTGCGCATTGCTTGTTCGACGTTGTTCAAACTTTCACGAATTCAAGGCTCCCGAGAGCGATGCTGTTTGCGTAAAATGAAAAGTTCCAATGGTACTTGAGTGAATACCTTTTCCATAAGAAATGGACAGTGCGCAAAGTTTTTGAGAATTTGCGTTTGTCTATATACCTTCTATATACCGGCTTACATAAATATGATTGGATAAGTTTAAGATAAAGCTTGCTTGAACTTATTATTATTATTTTTTTTGGGGGGGGGGGGGGGGGGGGGGGGGAATCCATATGGAAGAAATTAGGTTCTAATTTGTGGAAAATCATGTGGCGTCTATGTGTTTCAGCCACCAGCCTACCCCTGTTTGTAGCATTAGGTAGCAATTGATCTTTCAAGATACTTACTTCCCAAAACCCCCAATGTTTGTTTTGTTGAGTCTCGTCCAATGGTTATATGTGTTTTATGAGTTCTATGTGGTAGCCGATTGTCCCTGAATGTTGCTGGAGATTTTATTTTGCATTACAAGCTCTATGTTGTTGCATATTTCTAATTCCCAGGAGACATTGAGGCCAGTGGTCTTTGGACGAAATGGAATCTCCTCTCTCCCTTACCAAGGGGTGGAGGATGGACAGGGCTCACCTTTATGTGCTTTATCTGCGTATAGAAAGATGCACCAGAGATATGGGGCTTGACCTATGTAATTTAATTCATTAATTTTTGAATACAGGTTTAACTTTAGCACCACTTGTTGTTAAAGTGGATCCAAACCTAAATGTTGTTTTGACGGCTTGCCTTACTGTTTATGTGGGTTGCTACAGATCTGTTAAGCCAACTCCGCCTTCTGTAAGTAAAGCAGTGCTAATCTTCATCTTCTTCCACGTCTATAGTTTTGTTCTCCAGACCAATCTTACCTGAAATATATTTGTATATCTATGCAGGAGACAATGTCCAATGAGCATGCCATGCGTTTCCCTTTTGTTGGAAGTGCAATGCTGTTATCACTCTTTTTGCTTTTCAAGTTTTTATCTAAGGACTTGGTCAATGCTGTATTAACGTGTTACTTCTTTGTGCTTGGGATCGTCGCACTTTCGTATGTTTTTTCCATATGGGATTGTTTATCATGATTAAAATAATTGGTTTATATTTGTCTGCTTCATTATCTTATATATTCCTTACTTATAAAAAATTATCTTATATAATCTTTTTTTTTTCTTTTCACTTTGTCAGGGCGACATTGTTACCTGCTATTAAGCGTTATCTGCCAGAGCATTGGAATCAGGACGTTATAACCTGGCGTTTTCCATATTTCCACTGTATGTGTTGTTTCTGTGGATTTACATCTGCTAATTTTTGCTGCGAATCTTCACATGAACTTTGAAATCCAACTTTTCCTTAATATCAGCTCAATCTGTTATCTTAAATCATTTTCAGATTGTTTAAACTAAATATAATACTTCTGCAACTTACCTATATAAAAAAAATGATACTTCTGCAACTTGATAGATAACACAAGTGCTCACATATTATTGTTCTGCCGATGGTTTAGATATATAACTGGGCCATACCTGTTCACTAAATATATAATTTTAAAATCCAATATATTTGAGGTTTGATGATGGATTGTCGTTATTTCTCAATAGCCTTCACAATATTTTTCTAGTTTGCTTTCAATTAAGATCTAAGATGGAAAGTTTTGCTGACCTAAATTAAGTTTTGCTGGTCTAAACGAAAGTGCATAATACACTAATATCTCAAGAGTTACACCTTGCATGCACATCATTTTAAGCTAGGCCAATCTTTCTAAAGCTTTTGTTTGCTTTCTTACAATATATTGGACACAATCTCAATTCAAACAAGAAAGAAAATTATGGCTGAGAAAGCAGGAGTTTTATGCTCTGTGAATTAAATGCATTTACTTGGTCAATTCTGAAAAGATTTTTCTTTTGAAACTTTTTAACTGCTATGTGCTTCTTAGTCAAGTATGCAATGATTTTTTGCGTCCTAGTCCTAAGGCACATAAACCATCATGTTAAAGTATTATATTGGTTTTCTACTTATAAAAAAAAAAAGTATTATATTGGTTTTCTGCTCCTCTGCATCTTTCGTTTGATCTAGTTGACGTTATCTTGGTTGTATTATGCAGAATGATATTTTTCCTTGCACCTTTCTTACACAGCTTTGGACATTGAGTTCACAAAATCTCAGATCATTGCTGCAATCCCTGGCACCTTTTTCTGCGCATGGTATGCTTCTCAGAAGCATTGGCTTGCTAACAATATACTGGGACTTGCTTTCTGCATACAGGTTTGCTAGCATCCTTTTGAATGAAACCTTTTTGTTGCTATTGTCTCTATTCAATAAAATGTGAAAATACCGTCATTGAGCTGCTTTTATATATTGTCTACTGTCAATATGATTTGAACTTTTTGTTATTTGCAGGGAATTGAAATGCTTTCTCTTGGGTCTTTCAAGACTGGCGCTATCCTTTTGGTAAGAAGTAGGACTTATTGAATTTACCAATCTTTCTGCCGAAACTCAAGCACAGAATTATGTTTTTCTTGCTATCCAGTGCTTCCTGCATGTTACATTAGGATGAACTACATTTATAATTGATAGTATGAAACAAACTTATTAAAAAAAAGATCTTTGAATTTCATTTAGAAGAGGAACCTTACAAAGATCGTATTGATTCTAATCAAAGAAGGCAATTATTTTTTATTATTTCCCCCTGAGAATTACGTTTTATTTAAACTGTTGTTTGACCGTATCCATTGTTTGTCTTCTACTGTGATATATATATCAGATATCTGCACACATCACACTCACATATCAGTCATTTCTATGGGTGGTCTTGATATTTCCTTATTTTACTTTAGGTTAGATTATTGTCAAGCGTCTAGTGGTGTTCTCGAATAGGTTTCTGTATTTGCTTGACTTGATTTGTTGTCCTAGGAAAGATCTATAGATATGTTCACCTCTCCACCACCACTTGCTATCACAATAGACTTTTACTTTCAGACTTTAGACTTTGTGATTGCATCATTTCAATTTACACAGTTTCAGACCACTTATACGATTCTGCTTCTCTCTGTCTTCCTCTGTCCCCACTAACACTGCATCCTGCTGGGCCCTCTTTTTCACCTATTTTTTTATTAGGAGGTGCGTGCTTTCCTAGTTTCAGTTTAGTTGTATTCCTAATACGCCCTTTCTGATATAAGAATGTGAAACTCCTCTTTCCTTTTTATTTGAGTGAAGAAACATTCTTCTGTCATTCTGTACGTAGCTTTAAAAGGCTTAGATTCAAACAAAGAAAACATATTTTTTTTTGCTATAAGAACCTTAAAAATGATATGTTCGACTGTTCTTCATTTTGATCCTACATTGCTAGGAATGCCTCTCTCTCTCTCTCTCTCTCTCTCTCTGTGTGACACCTAATATATCAGAGCTCATTTCATCCTGACATGTTTTCTGCGTTGTTGCCTTTTTATCTTCTTATCCCTCTAGGAAGATATGTATTTATGTCTAACTTATGGAAATATTTGGAGTTCCCAACTTCCTAGATATAATATTTTGTGAATATTCTTTCTATTGCAGATCGTCTGACCTTGCTGAAATGTTTATTACCTGTACCTTAAGCATGCAATTAATGTGATCTGGTCAACTTTCTGTATATGTATAACTTTTCCCATCTTCATCCTTTACAGGCTGGACTTTTTGTATATGATATTTTCTGGGTTTTCTTCACTCCAGTGATGGTTAGTGTTGCAAAATCTTTTGATGCTCCCATAAAGGTAAACAATCCCTCTTAATTGAAATTTATGTGTGTGCTGTTCAAGTTCATGTTGTGTTCCACAATTGTATAATTGATAGATGATGGTCTTTAATTCATTCTCTCTTTTTTTTGGATAAGTGGAGCTGTCTATCATTCTGATCGCACATTTCATTCAATTTATCTGCAGCTTTTGTTTCCCACAGCAGATTCTGCTCGACCATTCTCCATGCTTGGACTTGGTGACATTGTAATCCCTGGTAAGATTGGGGCCTTTAGTTGATGTGTCTGCCACTTTATCATCTTTGAAGATCAACAATGGTTTGTTCGTATGGTGTTTGTGATTTTGCTAATAGAGACATTCTTAAGGGTGCATGTGATTATGTGATATCAGGGGGATGCATTCATTGTTGCTGTGACCTTGTGCATTTCCTTTTTAATACCATTTTAAGGAGGATGTTGTATATCAAGTGGCCCATTATCTTGATGTAGATATCTTCCCTATTTCTGGGATTTGTCTCTCAAAATCATGTGCAACATTTGCAGCTACATCACTTCTAGTGTCATCTTGAGGTTTTTGTGTTCAAGGCGCATGTAGAATCATTGAATAGATAGTACCGAAATGTGTCCTTTATACTTTATGGCACATTTATCAAAGCCTGAGCATTGCATACTTTATGTTTACTCTCTCTCTCTCTCTCTCTGCTTTATTCTTTGGGTAGTGGAGGGAGATTGTTCAGCTGAAAAGTAATAACTACTGCTTTCATCTAGGACTTTCTTGGATAGAATTTGCCTTCTTTTAGTTATAACCAATAATTGCCATGCATTTTATCTTCAAGGTGAGGACTGAGGAGAGATTGTCTTCTACTCTGGGCAGACCAATATTTTGACACATTTATCTTAATTTAAGATTTTTCTGTTATTAATTATTTAAAGAAAGATTACTTATTAATAAATTATTTGAAGAATTTTTTTTTTCTTTTGTTATAATGGATAAGATTGATGGATCATGGACATGTTGATGATGGAGTATGAACTTAGATTTCTGGAAATTAGATTTCTGAAAAAATGAAGTCTGGAAATGACTCTTGTACCACAGTTACATTTCTGTGAGTTGCTCTTTGGACAGCCATTTAAATGTGAGCTTTTAGCGTGCATAGCTTACCGGATTGTATTCTGCATGCTTGTACATATGATTGTGGTTCCCCCCTTTTAGGTATTTTTGTAGCATTGGCTTTGCGATTTGATGTGTCCAGAGGGAGGGACAGTCAGTATTTTAAGAGTGCTTTCATGGGTTACACTGCCGGGGTGGTGCTTACAATACTTGTCATGAACTGGTTCCAGGCTGCACAGGTGACTATGGCAATATCCTCTTTACTGTATCCATCTTTATATATACTTGTTGGGCAAACGTGTTCATCACCCTTTTTTTCTTGCTGTACTTTTCAGCCTGCACTTTTGTATATTGTACCTGCTGTTATTGGATTTTTGGCTGCTCATTGCATATGGAATGGCGAAGTCAAGCCGGTTTGTTCATTGCCCTTACATGTTCCGTTATCTGCACTAAATTTTCTCCTTCAGTTCTACTAATGCAATTAATTTTATAATTACATATAATAGGTAAAATAGAATGAGAAAGTTTAAAATCTAACCAGTGTCCTACGGAATGATAACAGCAGAATGCTACAAAAGGTTAAAGACTTTACTAGACCCAAAGGCATCCCGTCTCGGTCGTTAGCCTATAAAAGCTTGAATATTTTTTTATTAGGAGAAAGCCAGTTTGGTCTCAAAGACGCTGTCAAGCATGTCGGGATTTAATCATGCATATTAATTGTCTAGAGTTTGTACATCTGCTTTGTTGATCAACTTTGACAGTAGTTGTGCCTGCTATTTTCTTTGACTAGGCCCTGTTTGGTTTTAAAGATGGTCTCATCTCATCTCAACATCTAAACACTTTTCAATTTCAAATTTTTAAATTTTTAATTTTTTTATCTAATCATTACAACTTTCCAAACTTCCAAACAAAATACAAAAAACAAACTCTTTCAAATTTCAAAACAAAAATTATATTAAAATTAATATTCTAACAATATTTTAATTTTATAATATTTTTATTCCAACTTTTTTTCTCATTTTTCAAAACTTCATAAAATATTTCAACTCAAATTATTTCACTATTATTTATGAATTATTTCATTATTATTCACAGATTTTCCATTTCATCTTATTTGTGTAATCAAAAGAGGCTAAGATTCTTTTTTTGTCATCCTGTGCAGTTGTTGGAGTTTGACGAGTCTAAGGCTGCGAATTCATCCAAAGAAAGCAAGAAGGTCGAATGAGTTGGAAAGGTCTTGGTCTCCACTTCTATTTCTCTGAGGGCCCAAATACATTTAAACCTTAGCCGTGGCTAACTTGTGCAACTGCACTCAGCTGTAACGTTTTTTGGGATTAAGGAAGAAATAATACCTTACCAACCGATAACTATACACTATATAGCCGTTTGTAAGGTTCTTTCTTTATTAGCCCCAAATACAACCGAATTTTGAATTTCCTTTTTCTATAGAGCCCCCCCACTTGCTGTCTTTTGAGCAAACAGCTCCCACTTCTATTGCCTTTCTCCTTTCGTCTCCTTTAATCGAGCTAGTGTCTCTCCTGACCTAGTTGGAGTTATCTGGGAAATGTCTTGGGAATGGAAAAGATTTTCTGATTCGTATTTCCATGTCTATCGCGTTGCACATGGGTGCTACCTGTGATAACTAACGAATGAAAAACGGTTGCATGTAAAGAATTGGACTGACTTTGCATGCATGCATAGCGTGTGGTCTGATTGCATCGATCGGTGTTAAGCGTACTATTTTGGGTAGTTATTGGTAGATTGTACGAAAGGGTGTAGAATTGGAAAGAAAGCTCGTTGCTAACGGAAATGCTAATGGGAGTCTGACTTGGTGTACGGAGATGCTAATCAGTCGAAGCAATTAAAAAATTAAAATATAATACATCAACAACTACAAGTGCTGATCAAAATGATTAAATTATGAGTTAGCCTTAATACAATGGATTGCTCGTGCAAACGGAATTGTTTAGATTCAGAAATGAATTGAGATGATTTGTGAATAATATTTTAATGACATATTATTAAAATATTATTATTATTTTTATATTTAGAAAAATTAAATTATTTATTATATTTATGTAAAAATTTAAAAAATTATAATGATAAGAGGAGCTGAAATGAATTTTGAATCCAAAACCACCTATGAGTTTTGAATCCAAATCATCTATCTTTAAAAAAATTTTGAAATTACAATAATATATCTTTAAAATTTTTTTTTTCTATTTAATAAAACGCATTAATGGATCTACACATAGAGACTACAAATAAAGTTTCTAATAATTTTATATCAACAGTAAAATTTCTTTTATATGGAACAAATAATAATCCAGTACAGAAATCAGTGTCGTGTGAAAGTCGAGTAGGTGACTTGCCATTGGGAGGTAGATGGCGGCGTTGTACTCTGTTGCAAAACCCTGCTTTTGACTTTGGATATACCGTCCAGGCTTTTTTTTTTAAATATTTTTTTAATATATTTAAATATTTAAAAAAAAAAAATCAACCAATTCATTTAAAATCACTTTCTTTTTCTTAAGTACCAAATAAAAAAATACCAGCCGTCAACTAAGACCTTCAAACATAAGCGACAAAAAACTTTTCCCTTTAACTTTTGAGGCTCGAGATTGCATCCCATAAAGCATGGTACGGCTAACCTCACATTTTTTACCTTGATCATTTTTTTTTTCACTTTTCTTCTTCTTCTTTTTTTTTTTTTTTTTTTTTTTTTTTATCTCGTTCGTCTCATTCACATGTTTCTTTCAATGTGTAATTAACTTTTAGACAATTTACCAAAGATGATTATCAATCAGCCCAGTCGAGCGTATGTGGCGCTTAAGAATTCAATAGAAACAATGATTAAGAAGGACCAATTTCACTAGTTTATTCTTAAATGCAGAAAGCAAGTCCTATTTTTTTTCTTTTTCTCTCTTTCACAACATCAGTTATATATAACCACATTATTCTAAGATCATCGACTGTAAGGCTGCTGATCGGTGGTCGATCGCACCTCGAGAAATAAAAGTTGTTGGATTACTTGTTGCAGATTATTATGTGATACCCTCAATTAGTTTAGTGGCCTTTTATATACGTGAACCGGCAGCTTGGAAACAGTTAAAGCCTCGACCGGCTTAGCAGGTTAATTTATTGAGTTTTGTTTAAAAACTCACTTGGAAGGACTTGACTATATATTCAAAAATGGAGTCGGCAGATCATGGCCACTCCAAACTTAATTAATCATGTGTGATTTTAAGGATTGTGGCCAAACTTTGACTAAAAACAATGTTCAATTACTCAAATGCTACTGTTCAACCTTGAGTACGCCAAGCGCCAGCGGCTCTCCGTCGCCAGACGCCATTCTTATTTTACTAAACTTCCGTTCTTAAGCCAATCTCAACGGCCTATACATTCATCGATGCATATAAATAATTATATATACAAGTTTAAAATGTATCAATTTTATTCATAATTTTTATAAAAAAAATAAATTTCATTATATATTTTTTTTTACGTTGAAACTCACATATTTTATAAAAAACTTGCATAAATCATAAATCACATTTTTATACACACACGAGAAAAGCATTCAAGCGTCACCCATATTAGTGGATAAATCAGCCGAAAGAACAAATGATGGTGAATACGCATTGGGTCGGCAATGAGAAATGGTCCATCACCAGAAAAGGACGTCTCGGGGAGAAAGAGGATGGAAAAGGCGCAATCCGAGCTGGTTGACACTATCTATTAATAATTAAATTATAATGCAATCATGCCCTTAAACTTAACCTCTCAATTGTTAGCTTTGAACATTAATTAAGCACACATATCTGGTGATCTTATTTCTGGTCCACATGCATTGAATGCCATCTGAACTCCTGCATTTGGATTCTCTCTAACGGGTACTACTCATCAATGCCGACTACAATCAAATTAAAAAAATATTTTAACTCTTTACACAAAAATAAATAGAGATTATAATTTAATGTGATAGAGATTATAAAATTATTTTTATTATAAAATAAATTTAACGAATTTTATAAATTCACGATAATTTATAAATTTATTTTATATAATATTATAATATTTTTGTGTATGTAACAATTTTCTAAAATATCAACCTGGGCCCCGATTAATATAATTGATGTCTATTGACAATAAAATAAAATACAATATGGTTTATATTAATTGTCTATTTTATTTTAATTCATAATTTCATTTTAATAACCAACTTTTTGTTTCTTTAAGGGCGTCTATATATAACAATGAATCAATGATCTATATTCAAACACGTGAATGTTTAACATCACCTTCTTCGAATGAAAGCGTTGACGTCTACTTTTGTCCTTTGTTTATCACGCCCACCTCATGCAATTAACAAAATAATGATAAAAGTAATAATATATTTGCATTTGGCTTTTTTTTTTTTAATTTTATTTAAAGGAAGCTAACGTGACTGTGTTCAGACTCGTTGCTTTTGTCCATTAGCGTTATACGAGAGCTACCCCATTTCTGATTTCACACTCTAGTCTTTAAGTTTACCTTACGCCGTCAAACCTTCATTTATTTATTTATTTTATTGGATTCCCAAATAATTAAAATCTTCAATGGCAATAAAAATATTCCTTAACCATGTTAAGTTTATCATATCACAATGTGAAGTAATTATAACTTCTTTTCCTATTTAATGTTTTGTTTTTGTTATTTTTTCGGAATGATTATTGTGGTCATGGGCACAGTTTCTAAAATGGAAAAATGCTCTGTAGTGGCCACCGATAAAAGCTGTGCCTCGTTTGTTTTCAGAAATGAGATAAGATGAGATGAGATTGAATAAAATTAAAATTAAAAAGTTAAATAAAATATTGTTAGAATATAATTTTTAATATTATATTTATTTTAGGATTTGAAAAAGTTGAATTGCTTATTTTATTTTGTACGAAAATTTGATAAAATTGTAATGATGGGATGAGAAATTTTCAAAATTTTCAAAGTTTTGAGTTTTAGGCTTGTAAACAAACAAGGCCAAATTGTTGTTTTTTTTTTATTATTTAATGGTGAAGAAATTATTTTTTTTTAATGATTTTGTGTTTATTTTTTTAAAAAAATATTTTTCTAAACAAAATTAGAGGTGACCACTCTCGATAAATGTAATATCATCCTTCTAAAATATGGACCCAAAAGCATAGCTTAAAAAGCATGTGCAATTTTCTGTCGAGAGGGCATCTTTTTATTATGATGGCGTTTAGATTCTTTTAAATGTTTCATCGTTAATTCGTCTGCTCTTTTATGAGTGGTACTGGCGTGGACTCGAAGTTGCTTGTCCTATCCATCTCCAAACTGGTGCTCATGAATTGCTCCTGCACTTTAAACTTTACAGTCTATACTACTCTCTCCTTCCAGCAAATATATTTGTTTCTTCTTTAATTACGAATTTAAGGTTTGTATAATTATTTAATTTAAAAAAAAAAACTCGTAATTAAAAAAAAAGAGTTTAATATTTTCTAAGCTTTATTAAAATTTAAGATACTGTTTCTAGGATTTCTTTCTGAAATTTCTTCCTTTTCTTTGTATAAGCTATTATTTTATCCTAAGTGAAGATTGATCGATAAATATTTTGCAAATGATTCGTGATTTACCCTTTTTTCACTCCGATTTGGAATGCAATCTTGTTTGGAGTGTTGACAATTAACATTTCCTGGAAGCCCCCAACCTGATTCTTAAATCACAAATGAATAATGATTTATAAACAATAAGGTCTCTCCCCTATCAACGACCTTTTTAAATTCCCACCCAACATTGTTGTGTCGTATAGAGTGTTTACATCTCTTTGGAAATTTCTGTCGTGTTGATCATTAAGAAACATGTTCTAAAAGAGCGCAAATGGGCTGGCAACGGCATTGTTTATCTGCATAGCAATTATTAGTTATAAATATTTGAGTAATGTTATTTACAGTCATAAAAATTCAGTATAATAGTTTTAAAAAAGAGTGAGATTTATTATTAAAAAATTAATTAATTTTTTTAAAATTACACGACGTTTGTATATTCTACAATTATAAATATCATTTCTCTAAATACTTAGATTGCTAAACGATAGCAGTCGTTAGCTATACTCACTTCTCTTTGAACACGAGTATAACTTTTTTTAATAATATTTTATACTATTATATTTTAAAATAAGAATATTTATATATTTTATAGAATTCATTTAAAATAAATTTAAGTAAATAGCTGTAAAAGAGACTGTATATTATTTTTCTTTGTCTTCTCGGACCAAAGAATAAAATTGAAATAAAAAATAACATGACATTATAGAAGATATTCAGATATTCTTTTGTAATTTTTAATCTAAATATTAAATATTCAGTAAACTATTTAAATTATAAAAAGTAATCAAGAAATTATAAGCCTCTTATGAATCGTGTCAACGTCCCATCATTTTCACAAATAAAAATTCAAATCCAACGTGGATTTGATGTGACCTGTTCTAGTGTCCCGGTGGTTCTTATCCATGAAACGACATGATTTCAGGACGAAGAAAATTGTTGTAGATTGGAAAAGAGGGAAAGTGGCAATATTTAAATAATATTTAAATAGAATTTTTTTTTTTTTTAAAAGTTCGCACGTCGTTATGTAAGGTATTTTTTTTAATAAAATAGTATAAATTAAAAATGAAAATAATTTTCGTAAAATCAAAAATCTTATTTCTTTCTAAAATTTTATTCTTTCAGTTTTCTTTTCAATAAAAAAATCATGTTTTAGTATGCCATTTGGCGTGTCAAACTACAAACTATTTATACCTAGCAAGTCTCTCATATCCGGATTAGATTAAAGTCTTTCTTTATATTATATGATGGAATCTGAAATCACTATTATTCCCAACCATCTAATTGAATTGCTTTGTTTTTTTCGCATTTATAAAGATGACCAATTTGGTTACTATAATTGATACATAAATAATCGGTCATACTCGATATTTTAATCTAGTGATCCACGTGACGTGACGACCACACGACATAATCGTTGCTTCCTAAGATTCCTATGGAGTTGGATTGCCTATTGTGTGTCCCTGGACCGCTGGGCCCCGTCTCCCTCCCTTAGCGCACCCTTCCGTTCCATTCCACACCTGCATATTTTTTCCTGAGCCGCCGGCCCTTGGCTGTCCTTATAATTTGTACGGTATTCTATATTTTTCCTACTTAAGGAGAAAATGCATTTACACTTTTTAATTAGCACGGCATTTCAACATTCTTAAATAAAATATGGGTAATGCTACAGTCCCCGCGGCTCTGGGGTTTAGTTTACTTTGATGTGTTTTTTAAAGTTTTTTTTTTTATATAATTTTAAATATTAAAAAAAAATATTTTAAAATATTATTAAAAAATATTTTCTTAATCAGAAAGTAAAAAATATTATTAAAAAATATTTCTTTAATCACGAAATAAAATAAAAAATCATAAAAATATTTAAAAAATATTTTTTATTTTACTTCGTAATTAAAGAATTATTTTTTAATAATATTGTAAAAATAAACTTAAAAAATACACAGCAAAAACAAGCCTATATCCGAGCGAGAGCCCCCAACAGGGTGTCTAGCATTATTCATAAAATATTAAGCACTCTCTAATATACACTAGATATCATTTTTAAGAAATTTAAAAATATATGATATTTTGTGATAATGATTTATGTTTCTAGAGTATTTTTTTAAGAGGGTAGTCCCCGAAATGTTTAGAAAAATATTTAATAATTTGATAATTATAGAAATGAAATTTAATAATTAGCAAAAATATATGGATTAGAGAAAGAAAAGTGTATTTGTTTGAGTCTCTAAAAGCCCAGGAAAGATCAAGAAAGGTTTAACAAAAAGTCAGAGTAAAATGATTAACAGGTTCAGGAAAATCAGGAGGAAGATACTAAAAAAGAAAAACAGGCGGCATGATCTTTTGAAATATAATATGCGTCACGGCAAGGAATGCGCAGATCTTCCATTCCTTAATAATTTAGAACCAAACAAGCGCATTTATTAATGAATGTGTCGTGTAATTACAAAACTTTGACTCCTATAAAAACTTCCAACATTGTATCACTATGTTCGATAGTGTGTGAGATCTGATTTATTTCTCCGCCTTTGAGCCAGCGTTCGCCACATCACCCTCTCACATTTCGTTTTTCCTCTCAATCTCGTTTTTATCACCTCTCGCTTCCTCTCGTTCTTTTTCCTTTCCCTTTTTTCCACGATTTGGGTTGGATTCTTACATTCCTATTCGTATCCATCACACCTTTTCTAATATTTCTGTCGTAATACTTCTCTATCAATTCTTCAGAAAGCTCTCGGGGAACCTGATCGGTCTCATACACAAAAAAAGATTCAACATTTTCGGTTTCTTTTATTTCCCCCCCAAGGTTTCTGGTAATCCAAACCAAGGCCGAGTGCACTCGGTCTCTGAACTGCACTAGAGTTTCTTGGCTTCTGAAAGTTTTGTTGGAAGTAAGAGCTCTCATGTGATTCTGTTGCTGCATAGAAAAATAAAGGTTTTCTCTCAGGTTGTTGGAGATTAATATCTTGAACTTGTAGGATTCTTGGCGATATTTAATTTGTCAATCAAAGATTCAGAAAGCGATTGTGTACAAGTCAGTAGTATCAGACTCTGATGGCTGAATTCGGATCGAAATGGCTGTGGGGTTTGAGATCGGTGTGGATGGTCTTGTTGAACTTTCTCTTAGCTTTGGTGTTTGTTTCGGCGGAGAGGGGCATGAGACTGCAGACTTCAAGAACTAACGAAACAGAAGGACCTGAATCCAGTTATCTTCTCAAAGCAATAAATTTCTTATGGCAACCAGACAAATCGGGTTATCAACACGTTTGGCCGGTATATTCCAACTGTTCACATTCTTGTCAAATACTTTCCTCAACTTATGCGAAGCCCTTTTCAATCAGCCAAATAATACCATTATATTTATCTTTTACTTAACCTTTAGCCTCCAAAGAAAGAGAACTATTTGTTTTATGTGTGTAGTGATGCGTGTGGATAAGTACGTTACATTTGGGATTACGTAGCAGAAAACCAAAGATTCTTGTCGATTTATGGCTTCTTGACTCGTGCTATATATATATATATATATATATTAATAGACTGTGAAATTACTAGGGGTAATTTAAATATGGGTAATTATAATTATCAAGAAAATATGGGTAATTGGGATTTTTTATTTTCAGGAGATGGAATTTGGATGGAAAATTGTTGTGGGCTCAATAATTGGATTCTGTGGAGCTGCGTTTGGGAGTGTTGGTGGCGTTGGCGGTGGTGGTATTTTTGTTCCTATGCTTAGCCTGGTTATTGGGTTTGATCCGAAGTCAGCAACAGCTATATCAAAATGTAAGACTTTCTTTTTCGTTTTAGTTATATTCTTGAAGGATGTTTTAAGCATTTTCGGTAGCTCGGTACGGATTGAAATACTTGATCTCATTGAATTCAAGATGAACGATGTTACAAAAAAAAAATCAAAAGGAACTAAAATAATGAGAGCTCAAAAAAAGAAAAAGAAAAAGTAACATCTCGCGTGCCGCGTAGAATGATTAAAAAGGTCAGTATGTGGAACTGCAGACGGATACTTTTTAAGCCACCAGATTCTGAAAAGTAAAAGATTCTCGACCATAAAGAAGTGGTCTCACCACCACCACCACCACCCCCCCCCCCCCCCCCAAAAATTTTTTGAGCGAGTTAATTTTCATGGCCTTTTTTACTGAATTTAAGCTTGGAATCTTGGAGATGATGGCTTTTAAGCTTGGAAGACAATATTTAGCTTTTCACATCGTTGCTTATATGCAAAATTTCTCGAACTAAACTAAATGCACACAAGGAATCCACTTATAAAAGAAACCATGGCATAATTTACAACGTTATAAATTTCTTTTGTTTGTGTCAGGTATGATCATGGGTGCAGCAGTCTCAACTGTTTACTACAACCTTAAGCTAAGGCATCCTACACTTGATATGCCCATCATCGACTATGACTTGGTTCTGCTCATCCAACCAATGCTCATGCTGGGCATTAGCATAGGAGTGTCATTCAACGTCCTATTTGCTGATTGGATGGTCACAGTTTTGCTCATCTTTCTCTTCATAGGTAATAATTGGTTGAACCATTGTTCCGCTTGCTAGGCACTTTGCTCTAAAAACACCTTGATTTTTTTGATTTTTTTTTTACTGGTGGCTTGCAGTTACATCAACAAAGGCATTCTTTAAGGGTGTTGAAACATGGAAAAAGGAAACCATTGTGAAAAAGGTAAAAGAATAAAAATTTACGCATGTATGCATGATTTCTAGCCATGTTCTCTCCATTGAAAGTCAAACATCTTTTGTGCATTTTAAATATGTTTTATTTTATCACATTTGAAAGAAATCATTTTTGTTTTGCATTTAAGATAACTTATTTGTGGGCAAGGATACATTTACAATTTCTTTACAACTATTTTACAATTCATTTTCAATCGATCAATACAATCATGCCACTCTATTAAAATAAATTTCAATATCATAAAATTACCCTTTATTTTATGTAGAGTTGTAAAGTAATTATTGTAAAGAAGTTGTAAGTGAATAGTTTTCCTCTGTGATGTGCAATATCGTCTCCTGAATATTTTATTGTCAACTTCAACTTCTTAAATCTACGTTATAATTGGATTTAGGCCTTCATTACCTCATGGTGTTCTGAAAGAGTTGGGGAAAGCATTAAGTTTCACTTTTGGTCTATATGCACCTTTGTTTTTCTGTTATTAATACTGAAATCAATTGCTTACCATTGAGTCTCATTGTTCCAAATTTTAGGAGACTGCTAAGAGACTGGAGTCAAATGGTGAGTTGATTCTCTGTTCGTCTAATTGTATAAAAAGGAGTGCTTGGAGTTTATTTCTGGAATCAGTTTTTATATTTGTCTTCCACTACCAGGTTCTGTTGGTGCGGAAGTGGAATACAAGCCTCTTCCTGGTGGTCCGGGAAATGGTGTTCAAAAGGACTTCAAAGATACAGAGGTAAGAATACTCTTGGTAAACTGTCATTGTGCAAGAGCAATCTGGAAGCTGAGTCAATGCAAATATTGCAGGTCGGTATTCTTGAGAATGTTTACTGGAAGGAACTTGGACTTCTCGTTTTTGTTTGGGTTGCATTCCTTGCAATTCAGATCGCCAAGGTTTTATCTCTTATTAATTCCGTGCTTTCCTGTAAAAAGTTTTATATCATTCAATCCTTGATTATGTGATATCAATATAGCGTAATCATCTCCCACTGATGACAGAATCATACAGCTACATGTTCGACTGCATACTGGGCATTGAACTTGCTGCAGGTAGTTTATTTTGACACTAGAAACCACCCATGCTATTTCCTCTCTTTCTTTTGGCCGAGTTACTTCAAATACCTGACACTGTCCACAGATTCCTATTTCTTTTGGGGTATCTTTGTATGAAGCAGTTGGCCTTTACAAGGGACACAGAGTTATTGCATCCATGGGAGAAGAAACGACAAATTGGCGAGTCCATCAGCTGGTTATCTATTGCGCCTTAGGTATATTGGCTGGAATAGTTGGTGGGCTACTTGGACTTGGTGGAGGGTTTATAATGGGCCCACTATTTTTGGAGCTGGGAGTCCCTCCTCAGGCGAGTTTGTGGTTTTCATTAAATACATCTTATTATTCTCATACAAATATCTTGTTATATCATCCATAACTTCTGAGTTCTGTGCAGGTCTCAAGTGCCTCTGCCACCTTCGGAATGACCTTCTCTTCATCTATGTCTGTTGTGGAATACTACCTTTTGAAACGTTTTCCTGTTCCTTACGGTAAGGAACACAATCCATCATTTTGACAAGAATACTAGGTGCTTGGCCTCCAGGAAAAGAGATTGTGATTCATACAAATTTCATTGAACATCTGCAACTTTTTTGTGGCAGCTCTCTACTTTGTAGGTGTGGCTACCATTGCAGCCTTCGTAGGGCAGCACATTGTAAGAAAGATAATCATTTTACTTGGAAGGGCATCACTGATCATCTTTATTCTAGCCTTCACTATATTTGTTAGTGCAGTATCACTTGGTGAGCATTATTGTAATTCCCTGTCATTTGGCCCATTGAAATCTAATCTTCCAAAATCTGTGAATTCGAATTCTGAAAATATTTGTATCTGTTTGTTAGGTGGGGTTGGCATATCAAACATGATTGGGAAGATTCAGCGGCACGAATACATGGGATTTGAGAACCTCTGCAAGTATGAGGCATAGCATGTTTCATGGCAGCTTGGCTCTTTCTTCATTATCTCTCTCTCTCTCTCTCTCTCTCTCTCTCTCTCTCTCTCCAAACAAAAAAAGAAAGAAAATTCCCAAGATTTGTTTATGGGGTTAACATACTCCTAAGGCTACAAATAGCTTTCACTTTGTACCAATTATTGTATGAAATAATGGAAGGTGACTATTGCTTTGCCTCGTTCAGTTTGTTCATATCCATTTGGATATATAAATGGTTTGATCTTATCACATCATTATAATTTTTTAAAATTTTTTACACAAAATATAATAAATAATTCAACTTTTTTAAATCTCAAAACAATAATAATATTAAAAAATTAATATTTTATTAAATTTTTATAAAAAATCATTTAATCTCATTACACTATCCAAACGGGCCTATATTTACAATTTTTGTAACTCCCAGTTTTCTTAGTTGGACTAATTACGTTCTTCATATTACACTATAAACTAAAAAATAAATAAAGAAAGAAACAATGTGTATTTTTTATTTGTATTTTTTAAATTTAACCGTCAGTTAATATTTAACTGTTAATATAAATAAAGAATTGGTTATCTTTACATCTTTAACGATTAAATTTAAATGATGGTAGGGTAAAATTTATTGCTGCGTTGCAAAATAAATAGGGTGCAAAGAAAAATGAGTGACGGTTTGTGAATGAAAAGTGTTTATATATATATATATATATATGACAAAACAACTAAAATATAATTTAAACAAATTCAATGGTATTTGGATTATTTGTTATTTAAACATGGCCGTGTACTTTTTATATATTAAAAAAAACGAGAACAATAAGAAAGAAATGAGAGAATTTTTATTTTACATCATTCGGAGAGTCTCAAAATAACGTTGAGCTTCTATATCACTTTGTACCTGTTTTTTTTTTTTTGCCCTGTCCGTATATCACCTCTTACGTTGGACCGGCCGGTCAATATTTTTCTCAAAAACTTCTTAAAGAATTTCAACTTCAATTTAAACACCTTTCGATTTTAACTATATCTATTTATTTTTACAAATTTTAATATAGAATATATATACAATTTTTTAGTCTGTTGTATATATTTTTTTCACAAAAGTCAATAAAAAATACATTTTAAACAAGTTACGATTTCCTCAAAGTTTTTCTAACGTGGGGTTTTTTTTTTTTAAATCAAAAGTGGGTTGGCATTTGATTGATCGCAAGTTTCCTTATCGTGGGTTGCATTTGGTTGGAATAGATATTTCGCATTTAATGCCAAATTCTGAATTTTATTTTTAATTTTGTTAATTTTTAAAAAATGGATGATGCGGTAGGCATTGAACCGGCTGCCTTATCAACTGTGTGACCGAGATTGATGGACACACACGGCTGAGGGCGACATTGTAAGTTGCAGCAGAGGAACTAATTATGGTCACGCGTTGTCTGAGATCTATTAAAATTAATAAAAAATAAAAATAAAAATATATATGTATTTTTATTATATATATTTTAAATGAATTATGTAATTATAAGAGATTTTAATAAAAATTATTTTCATCAAATATTATTCACCACTCATATTTTATATCCTATAAAAAAAATATTTTTATATCTTGTAAAAATTATCCCTTTCACGAAAAAATTATAGCTAATGCAAATTCCTTAAAGCCTGTCTAAATTCCAATCCTGCCTTAGATTACGATTGTACCCCTAAATTGATTTTCTTTGCCACCTTTAGTCCTTTACCTTATTTCCTCATCCTTGATTTGCATCCCTACCATTTTCCCCCACGCACACCACGGTTGACCAACGCACCGTAACGTTCCGAGCTCATACGGACGACTTGCCCATCTTCCAGACGATTCCTCGTCTCCTCCCTCTCTTTAGGTTTCGAGTCTGATCTGAGGTACTTCTCGTTTTCCTACTTTCAAAGATAATGAGGAGATTTGAATCATGCATTCCTTTTTACTTAAAATTTCTCTCAGCATATTTTGCCGTCCTAAATGGGTCATTAATATATATATATAAGTATATATTTATCATTACCAATTGACTGACGGACATAAGATTACAACCAATTTTCAATTGGTATACTATTTAACTATATGATTAGTGTTCATAGGTTTCGGAAGTTATGAACTGGATTCAGCGCAAGATCTATCTTTACAATGTCACTTTTGGGCTCTACATGTTGGATTGGTGGGAGCGTTATCTTTTCAGTATCCTTTATTTCCTCCCTTTTTCCTAAGATCTGATCAGCTTCACGTATGCTCTTCTACTTACTGTTACGGATCGACCCTAGATTTTGCTTACATACCTATAATTGTGATGCAATATTGTATTTCTCGTAAACTGACGAAACTGTGGAATTGATTGTGTTCAATTTTGGATAACTTTTACGAATTAGACCCATTGCCTAAAGAATGAAATGAAAGTTCTGCTGGTCAGGTGCCATAGAGTTGTTTTCGTTGCTTCAATCTTTTGGTATTGTATATCAGGGTGGCGTCGAACCAGCAGCGTAAGCGAGAGCTGGGGTTTTAATTTATTCCTTCTAAAATTCGTTTTGCGAAACCAAGATTTGGGAACCTTTAGTCATTTTTTTATGTTTTTGCATGCTCATAGTGTAATCTAAGCAACTTTATTTTTTGGGGGGTAAAAATAGCAGTAAATTGAGCTATGGTTTACGAAAGTTTTCTGGTCTGGTTGGTTCCATCTGCCATCTCAACCAAAACTAATTTCCCCCCTTTATATGTTGTTGTGCTTGAGTTCCTTAATTTTGTACCAGATACTTTGGTGATCGTCTTGATGTGGTTCATTTTTTACAACGGATCACGATATGTAACTGAGTTCTGCAAGAGGTAAACCAAAGAACCTTCATCTCTGGTTTCTTTCTGTTAGCAGAATTAGTACTTTTTCTTGTATGACTAGATTATCATTTGCATAGGTGACACTCTTGTATATATTCCATGTACTTGGGCTTTTGCCTATTCTTATTTTCAATAAATTTTTGTTTAGCAATAAAAAAAAAGGCATAATTAGCATTTCCCTGCTTTGTGAATCAGACAGTTTTGTACTTGGTTACTGTGGCGTGGGACTTTTTTTTCTTTGTGAAACTTTTTTGCAAAGCATGTGTCATGATTGCTTTTTATGATCGTAGATTGTAAAGTTCAATTTATATTTTAAATTGACTGCATTTCTTTCCTTAGAATGAAACGAGAAAGGGAAGATGCAAATGAGAAAAGCTAGCTTGAAGAAGCTTGCAAGTTATTTCATTATCATGATGATGGGCTGTACACCAAAATATGCTCATGGCTTATTGGCCCATGCATCACCTTACACAAGTAAATCAGTTAATGGTGTCATTTTTTGCCTGAGTGGATTGGCAACCTCTTGCATAAGATAGTGTTGGAATCTAGATTCATAGTGGCTATTGTTATGGTTCCAACAGTCTATTCATAAATGATTTTTCCCTGATTTTTCTCAAATGCCAGGATAAAATATTTTGGCAGTGGTTTTATTAATTGGGGTGTTTTATTGTGGTGCAATTTTATTAGGCGATAGTAATCGTTCCATGTAATTAAATTTGGAGAATTGAATCCTTAAAATGTCTTTGTGCCTATATGTTAGGTGGGGTTGGCATATCAGACATGATTGGCAGGATTCAAGGGCACGAATGCATGGGATTTGAGAATCTCTGCTAGTACGACTCATTGCATATGTTTCTCTTTCTTCCTTCCTTCCTTCCTTCCGTTCTGTGTGACAAAATCTTTGTTTTGCTTGTATCAATTCTTGGTTTCGATGGAATGGCTTTTACTTCTTTATTTTCCTTGAAGGCTTTGTTATTTATGCTTTCAATTCATAAGATGAACATACATAACTTACAATGTTACAATCATTTAGGATCAGACGATCTTTTTCTATCAGAAAAGATAGCATGTTTCTTCTTATAGGAATTTTCTGTTATGTATTATTTTCCCAGAAGACCGGTTGGTTGTATTGTATCCCTCTACCTCACCAAACACACATGGGGGGAAGACCCTCTTTTACCCCCGTAAACAGTAAACACGAGGGCTCAACTTAGCTGTTATCATTCTCAGACTTTTGAGGCAGAAAGCTGAAGCGGAGAAGGGAAAAAAAAAACAGAGAGCTGAAATTTAGAGTTTATATAGGGCTCCATCATATGTCTATGAAGTATGAATAACGATATTTTTACAATTATTTTATAACTAATTCTATAGCTAATCAATTAACGTGAGAGCACTACTTCGAAATTACCGTCTTTTTTATTTTAATTTTGATTTTTTTTTCATTTAAAATTGAGTACTAAAAAGACTTCTACAAAATCAATGGTATATCCTACATGGCCAATTTTCTTGTATGATATCTGAATTTGCCTCTAGTTAGTAGGCCTTTCAACGGGCTAAACTCGAAGCAACTTTCAGTTCAAACCAAAATCGGACGGATCTTAGAATATTATGTAGAGTTTAGTAATTTGGAGAGAATTCAATTAGAAACTCGATCTCTCAACCCAAATGGGAATTAAGATCAACTTACACTCGCGTAATTACAAAAATATTTCAATCAAATTTAAGAAAAAAAAAAAACAAGAGCTATTACTATATTAGCATAAAAACTAAAAAGAGTGGTAGCAGAACCTGGGAAGACGAATCATCATTTCGCTCGTATTGATGAAATTCAATAACCATGTGACCCTTTCAATAGGTTAAAAACTCGCATGTAATAGATAGCAAGATCAGGTGTGTTTTAATTTTGATTCCTAGTGCTTGCAAATTTCTTCGAGCAATTTTCTTCCATAGTAATATATATATATAAGTTTTGATATATACAGTCATTTTTATGTATTTCTTACGCGCTCTACTGATACAATTAATCAAAACAATTATTTTATGTTAAATAAAAGTGATGTAGTTAATCACAGTAGTGGAGTGCAAAAAGAGATTGCAAAAGTGATTGTACATAAAATTTTTGTGTATATATATATATATGTGGAGAACCTAAATATTCATACTTATCTAATTTTTATCCCACCATAATAATGTAATATTGTTTATCAACTTTTTGTTTTTTTAAAAAAAAGAAGGTTAATCCAATAATGATAAGTGTTAAATTTTTATAATATGATAAGATCGAGACCTGAGAATGATATATAGCATTATTTTATATACATGCAAATCTCTGTCATGATAACATCTTATCAAACAAATATTATTTGCGTGTCTTAAGTATACGGATCTTAAGAAAAATACAGACATACAATGTGGCCGAAAAACAGTAATTTCTATAATGTATACTTATTTTGTCTGTATAATTTCTATAATGTATCCCAAAATAAGCAAAATTCTTGCTTTCTATGTATAGTTTATTAATTAAAATGTTGACCGCCGTGAACTTTCTACCGCTAGTTCATTTTGAACTTTCTTTTTTTAATTTTTCTTTTCATATTTTTTTAATATTTTTAAAAAATAAAAAAATACATTAATATATTTTAAATTATTTTCTTAATTATTAAATAAAAAAATTAAAAATGACAAGCGGTATACTTGGGCGGTAGATTTCGGACGGAAAAGTGGTATTTCTCGATTATAAATGCCAAACAGACCAAATTGAAGAGAACAAGCGAATGCGTAAGGAAGACGCGATCCCAACCGGCGACTACATATTCCGCGTGGACATATAACTAGTTCTCTCTATGTGAAAGAAGGAAAAAGACCTCTCTCTCTCTCGACAAAGTCGGGAAGCCCTAATTCGCGAGTCTATTTGTTTAACACAGTATTGGAAGGGCGAAAGGAGAAGGCAGCCATGGTGTTCTACTTCAAAGCCCGATCAGATGCTGGCGATTTCACCATATTCATGGGCATTGACAAGTACGAGAACGAGGAGCTCATCAAATACGGCTTCTTGGAAGACATTTGGTAGCCTCTCGACTCTTCCACTCTGTAATTTTGATCTTTTCCTTTTTTTTTTTTTTTAATAATTTACAATGATCCTGGTTTGTTCTGTTTTGATGTATATTATCTATCTGAATGCACGCGTTTACAAATAATAAATAAATTGTGGAAAACGAAGAAGAATGAAGATTGCAATGTGCACGCGTGTGTATTGGCTTATTTTCATGTTTACCCAATAAACAATTTGTACTTTGTTTTGGTCTCATGTGTAATTAGATCCTCTAAAGCCTGTCTGAACTTTTAAGTGGTTTGTAATTCAATCAAGAACCGTTTTCTTAGTAAGGTTTGTTCGTTGCAGGTTCCATGTGGATAAAATGTCTTCCGCCCATGTTTATTTAAGATTGCACAAGGGTCAGACAATCGATGATATAAGTGAAGGTTTATTGGAGGATTGTGCTCAGCTTGTCAAAGCAAATTCCATCCAAGGCAAAATCTGAACTAGATTCAGATTCTTCATGTTTCTATAAAACTAATCGTTTAATTGGACATATAGTCTTCTAGTATGCAGTTAAAGAATTGGTCATTACCTCATAAATGTGAATTATGGTACTTTGACAAGTCCTGTTTGGAACTTGGACTGAATTGAGATCAACTCAGTTCAATCTAATTTAAAGTTGAGTCTAACATCCAAACATCCAACTCTCAAATCACTAAGCTTATCTCAACTCAAAACCTATTTACACGTAGGATCCACAACTTTTATCCACTATCACTCTAGATGTGAAGGGACTTGTTGTCACCCCAGAATCTCCAATGGGGACCCAGACACCAATAGAGAGAACCAATGGAGTTACTGGAGAACCAATGGATTTGACGTTGGTGCCTTATGTAGAGGAATGTCTAGAGTCGGGAGTGTAGTTAGGTACTGTGGCTCCCCTGGTCTCTCTTCCTCCAATAGCGGATTGGATTTTGCCTAAAGTTAACGAGATTCAGCAGTTTGTGGGAATTTCACATGGAGGATGTGAAGACCAATTTAAAGAACTAATTACTGCGATTGAGGCAAGCCGCACGCTTGAAACTAAATCAAGTTTCAAGAAAAACAGGGAGTTACAGCGTCTTTTTTCAACAATCAACTGCGACGTTAAGGGTGGTAGCTCATCTAGAGGGAAGTCTAAAGGGAGGGCATTGTGAAGACCAGGGGGGAATCAAGGTGTTAGGGTTGGTGTTCGGGTAGAGTTTTACTTTTACGGGAAGCTAGGGGTTGGGTCGGGTCTGATGTATTTTGGGTGGTTTTTTATGGACTTTTTGGGTCTTTAGGGGCTTGTTGGGTCATTTTGGTCAAGGTGTTTTCTTGTATATTTTCAGTGTACTTGGTTTCTCCTTTTGATATATAAAATATTTTTACTTATAAAAAAAAAAAAAAAATTCTCATAAATACATCTAAACTTATCTTAACATCCAAACACATATAAATTCATCTTAAGTGGGCTCCACAAAACTCACTCTACTATCTCAACTCATTACTATTCATAAAGAACTCAACTCATCTCAACTTAACTTAACATCCAAACAGAGCCAATAAAAAGGTCACACAAATGAAATAAGGTCCCCTCCCAGACATACTTTTAAGTTTAGGTAACTAGGATAAAGTTATAGATTGATCGAGCATTCCTCTTATTTGAGTTTTCATTGTTTATTTTTTATTTTTAGTTTTATCTCTGAATGACACAATGCTTGGTGTTATAGATGGCTTACTGTGTTATTATAATGCAGGCAACAAGGTAAACAACGTTGATGTTGTTTTCACTCCCTGGTCCAATTTGAAGAAATCTGCTTCCATGGATGTTGGTCAAGTTGGTTTTTACAATCCAAAAATGGTGGGCTTCTCCCTCCTTGTTGCATGTGCATATTGATATCTGGGATGCTATTTTGCTTAGTAACTTGTATCTATCTCGGATGAATAAGTGTGATAGATAGCTCTTTCTTTGATTTGATGCCACATACAGGTTCGAACTGTGAGAGTGGAGAAGCGTATTAATGATATTGTTAATAGGTTGAACAGGACAAAAGTGGAAAGGAAACCTGATTTGAAAGGTACAGTCGTGACTCAGCTTCCTCCCAGGATTCTTTTAGCTAGTACATGCTTAAGCAAGTACTCTTGTTGCTCTTGTTGCTCTTTATGGTGGAATTGGCACTCAAATTTTGGGTGGGTCTTGTTCCTGTTTAGGATAGTTTGCAATTTTTCCATATATCACGTTTTTCTTTACATGCATGGGAATTCAGATTGGATTTATTCTGATTTTAAGTCTTATTTGAATATTCTATAATCCTGACATGGTGATGCTACAAGTCACTCCATATTATCATGTAACTGCAGCTGAGCGAGAAGCGGTTAGTGCAGCAGAAAGAGCAGAAAGAAAACAACAGCTGAGAGATAAAGTAAGTTCCATATATGCTGCACAAAACCTGTTCAGGTTCAGAAATCTGTTTTGTACAGGGATTGGAGTCTTTTTTTTTTAGTAAAAGAAAACAATTTCATCAATCCATATGCAAAACAGATTGAGTTTTTGCATGTTAGAATATTGGCATATGCATTCCTTGGTGGTGGAAATGTGTTTTGGGTAAATATTTGATGATACTTATGCTCTTGTAGCCCTGATAGAGCTCATATGTTGGGTTGGGTGCTTGGAATGCTACCCCACCCTATCTAATTACTAATGACAACAGGTTTCGATTTGCCCCCCTGGAAAATCATATTCTGACTATCAACATCATCTGAAAAATGTTATTCCTTTGTTTGATATAAGTTCCTGTTTGACTGCCCTATTAGATCCATGTCCACCTGTATTATGAAAAAGCTGAAATTACCTGTTTGGTTTGTAACAGCAGTGGGAAGCTCTCAAAAGGATTTTTTAGAGTTTTTACAGCGTCTTTTTTCGACTAGAGGGAAGTCTAAAGGGATGGCATTGTGAAGACGGGAAACAAGGGGTTGGGGTGGGGTTTTTGGGCAGAGTTTTAGTTCTACGGGAAACAAGGGGTTGGGGTTGGGCTTGGTGTATTTTGGGTTGTTTTTCACGGGCTTTTTGGGTTATTAGGGGTTTTCTATTATGGGCAAGACGTTCTCTTGTATACATCAGTGTACTTGGTTACTCCTTTTGATATATATATATATATATAATATTTTTACTTCTGAAAAAAAAAAGGAGGATTTTTTGGAGTTTTTAAATTACCGCTGCATTAGGTTTACTTGACAGTTTTTGGTGATCCTTGGAAGGGGAGTTTTATATTTCCGGTGTCTTGTGGTTCGGCTCTGTCCTACACATTAAATAGGAGAAATAAGGAATGGTTAAACTTGTCTTCTCTGAATATTAAGGTCCCTGAGTGTTTCCTGTAATCCGAAGTGCACTAAGCATTCAACTTGAGGATTTTCTCCAATAGCATGTCATCGTGCATTGCCATCACTTTTATGGATCACTGCATCATTCTGCACACTTGTCTGATAATTTAGGGTACTTGATATGATGAAGGCTAGATTTTTTAAATTGCAGAACTCGAGGTTCAATTTTATCTTTTCCAATATTTAGACTAAATGTCAGTAATCTGTTGCATCAGGTGAGAAAGGAACGGTAAGCTTACTGATCAGAAAAAAGAAAGAAAGAAAGGAATGGAAAACTTTTGATGGTGTAGAAGTTCCATTTTCATGTGCATTAGTCAACATTGCTTCTTGTTTGGGTGGAAGTGTTGTGTAGCTTACATATCGACATTTCTTCTTTTTGGGTTTTATTGACATTCTAACAGAAATGGTTTTAGTTAGCTAGTGGGTTCTTTTATCTACTTTTTCTTAAGCTTGACTTGTTCCTGTTTTGTTTTTTTCCCCGACTTACAGTGGGTAAAAAATTGATTCTCCACCCCGGTTTTGTACATTTGCTAAGCTTTTGCTGTTCTGTGGTGTTCTTGACATTGACAAAATTTAGAACAAAGCACTGTTGGTAATTTTATAGCAGTCATCTTTTTAGATGCCAATTGAAAATTTACATTTACCGATCAAAGTCATTCACGTTGTCTTTGCAGAAACGGCGTGAGGAGATGGAAAGGCTTGAAAAGGAGAGACAAGCAGAGCTAAGGAGTTACAAGGGTTTGATGGTCTCTGAAAATATGACATCTAATAAACAGATTGCAACAACCAGCAAGTCCTTGCAGGAAATGGAAGAAGATTTCATGTAAGCACATCATTCTTTAAAAGCTCGGTAGATGCCTCTAGCTGCCAAAGTTACTGGGCCAAGAAAGAAGTGCGATTGTTATTCATTTTAAGGCCTGAAATTATTTCCCCTGTGCTTGAATAACTCAGTACTTGGTCTTTCTGTGGATGTTTAATTATTGACTCCCCACTACAAGAAATAGCATCTGCCACGGCAACAGAATGGGTTGGTGGAAGATGCTGAAATCTCCTTTTACTTTAACATGTAATTACAAAAGCAAGAATTGCATGTTCTATCTGGTTTATTGCTTGGTTTGAATTTGATGCCTGGAAACTTTTGCATCAACTTCCACGAAGTTGGTCCAGTCCGTTTCTGCAAAACCAGTTTGAAATCGATGAATTCAAGGAACAGTCTCTACCCTAGCGACCGCTTGGAGTGATTATAATGAGGTGGTGGTATGTCATGTAATCCTAATACAATATGCCATATTCTCTCATTGCATATATCTTATGTAAGCCCTTATTATGTTAGCGTCCTGAATCTACAGACTTTGGTACAAAAAGATTCTGTGCCTTCTAACTTCAATCCAGGGAAAAGACTGCTTGCGGTGAGTCCCAAGTGCACAGAGTGTACGGTAATATATTTGCTTTTCAAGAGATTTTCTAAAGGGAAATGATATTTCCACGAAGACAAGCCACCAACAAAACCCACTAATTGTACTTTTTTTTTTCTTAATGATTAAGGAAATATTTTTTTAATGAGTTTGTGATTTTTTTAAAAATGCTTAGTGGGTCAAAAAAATGTTTGAAAAAAAAATCACATTTGGTAGGAACTTTCGGTGGCTTTCCTCAATGGATGTAGTAGTATTACCCTTTTTTAAAAGAAAAATTTTACTCATCATCTCATACAATACATGATTTTTTTATTTTTTTCCTCTTACTAGATGTATGGTGTATAAATGATAAGTAGAATAATTTAATTAGTTTAGGAGAAAAAAAAAATATGGTATGGTATGTGGGATGATGAGTAGCAAAACTCAATTCTTGAAATTCTCAAGACTGATAATTTATATCTAGTTTTGTTTCCAATTGCATCAAACTGAAGATTTCTATTTGTTTTGTTCCGGAGTCAAACTTAAGTACCTGATTTAGGAGGAACTGATTTTTATTTGTAAAAAAGAAAAATAATTCGACTGCATCCTCATTATATTATAGAGTCATAATTTGCATAATATAACATGATTTTACATTTAATTATTTCATTTAAAATCTATTTCCACGCTGAATTATTTATTTATTAGTTAAAATAATGATAAAATATTAATAGATTATCCATCTATTATTATTTTCGCTATAAGTTTCTACGTCAGTTTTGGCATTTGGGATATGGCACAGGTGCTGTGGCAGCACTGGCAGGGCGCTATGACATGACTCTGTCAACACAGCTTTTTTTTGTATTTGTATGTGTTTTCTTTTTACTATTAGTTTGTGTTTTATGTGACAACAGCTTGTGTTCCTATGATTTTTTATGCTGGACAGTGTTGTTTGAAATTTATATTCAAGTTATTTGATGAACTTTTTAAATTATTCAAGGATTGAGACTTCATTTAATGCAGATTCTTTCTTTACCATTTTCTTTCAAAGTGGTGGACAAGGGGAAGACACCACCTCGTTCAATAGCATACCTGATAATATTGTGGTTCAACCATCACAAGCTGAAGGTAGACAAGCCACGCACTAAAAGATCTCAATGAGATGTGTCTTTCACCATAGAGGAGGACAATCTCTTTGTTTCAACTTGACTAAATATTAGCATTGATGCTATATGGGGGACTGACCAAAAATCCACACAGATATGAAAAATAATTTATGAATATTATAATGAGTATAAAAAACCAAACACTCCTGAACGTTAATTTCCACTCTTGAAAGTTATGAATATTTCATGATTATCACTTACAATTAATACAATATATTACATTGGATTATCCATTTATTTTATAATTATTACAATAAGTATTAATAATTATACATCTATGTTCACCTTCAGGATGATGATATAGCCATCACTTACGATTTCGTAGGCAAGGGAATTTCATGGTCATCACTTACGATTTTACCGTCATCACTGATAAGTCATGGATGATAGGTCAATGTAAAATCAGACTGTACATTGGTGCTCTAGATGTTTGGCAGGGTAGCGAGTGTTTGTGGAGTCATGGATTTTGTGAATTGAGTTTCATGCCAATGTGAACAGAGAATACTTTAGAGTTGGAGAGTAAATTTGTTTCGAGCAAAAAACCAATTCCACAAAAAAAATTCCTTTGATTCGAAACTCATGGGAGGATGTGCTTGAAGGACGATGGCCCCCTAAAAGCAAAGTGCTTCGACTAGTGCTGTTGCGACGAAACAGAAGGTGTTCTGTTTCGTCGCAACGAAGGTCTGTCTAAAACTCAGACAAAAGAAACAATGAGAGTGATTTTGTAAACATGAGGAGGGGATCTAAACGGCAGTGATTTTACAAGGACTTCAACGACGGGAGAGAAAAGGCAAGACGCAAGAAATCCTAGCAGAAAGGAAGAAAGGAACAAGGGAGAAACGGAGGGGAAATTAATGCGGGAGGAAGAAATGAAAAATGAGTTCGAGGGAGGGAAAAATCGAGGAGGAGAGAGTGTTCACAGAAAATATTTTTAATTCACTTTGGCCTAGCTATAGTAAAACCAAACATGACTCACAACACTAATTTACTGAAGCAAAAAATCATCCTCTTTTCTATTTAGATAATATATGTCCTTCTGCAAGCAAACTATATATGTAGACAGTAGACCAGACGTAATCTCTAGATCAAGCATTGTAATAAAGTTTGTAACCAATCAAACAGCTACATATGTCAATTAGACCAGTAGCTAGAACACAAGCTGACGGCACAAACCCAAAAAGCCCAAGATGCACTCGTGCCCTGGGTGTATAAATATATGCTCATATCACCTTCCTGGAAACTACACAAAGTCTAAGCACAGAGAGAGAGATCTACACATCCGCGAGCAGCCTAGCTCCACCTAAATACTAACTTTTGCTTGTCGTTTTTGGGTTTTTTTTCCCCCATATATATATACATGGATACCAAGGTTTTATCAACCGGAGTTGGCTACACGAGCTTGCCCCAAAGCTACATCAGACCAGAATCCGAGCGGCCTCGGCTGTCTGAAATCTCTGCTTGTGAAGATGTTCCCATCATCGACTTGGGTATTGCAGATAGAAGCAAAATTGTCAAGCAAATTGGCGATGCCTGCAAATCTTTTGGCTTTTTCCAGGTAAAAAGTACTTTCCATACACATGAGAGGATCAGTTCACTTGATTTTTTGAAAGAGAACTGTACGATTGTTTTGCCATTTTATTAAATACGTTTAGGTGATCAATCACGGCGTGTCACCGAGGCAGTGCAGAAAATGTTAGAGGTGGCTATTGAGTTTTTTAGCCTGCCGGTGGAAGAGAAGTTGAAGCTCTATTCGGATGACCCTTCAAAAACAATGAGACTTTCAACAAGTTTTAACGTGAAAAAAGCAAAGGTTCACAATTGGAGAGATTATCTTAGACTCCATTGTTATTCTTTAGACAAGTATGTGCTTGAGTGGACTTTTGGATCTCATCCTTTAGACAATAATCGTACAGTTCTCTTTCAAAAAATTACGTGAACTCATCCTCTCATGTGTATGGAAAGTACTTTTTACCTGAAAAAAGCCAAAAGATTTGCAGGCATCGCCAATTTGCTTGACAATTTTGCTTCTATCTGCAATACCCAAGTCGATGATGGGAACATCTTCACAAGCAGAGATTTCAGACAGCCGAGGCCGCTCGGGTTCTGGTCTGATGTAGCTTTGCGGCAAGCTCGTGTAGCGAACTCCGGTGGATAAAACCTTGGCATCCATGTATATATATGGGGAAAAAAAAAACCCAAAAACGACAGGCAAAGAAACCGTGGGGAATCGGCTGTGCCACGTCGTCGTTGTCTTCCAAAGAAAGGTACTACACATTTTCAAAACAGATCATAACGAGTAACTACAGAGATGATCAGCCTCGATTTTTTTTCAAATCGAAATAAAAAAGAAAGTAACACATGGGTCTCCAACTGAAGCTCATTTTCAAACTCAAAACCGGATTATAAAGCTTATGTCGCTTCCAAAGTTCTCAGATGTAACTGCCAAAAACACTAGCAGAAGTCCTCTTTCTCTATTCTCCTCAGTAACATTCAATCCTTCATCGACATGCATCATCGACAACAGAAGAAAGAAACTTGCGCCTAGACCCCCTCCCCAAACATATATACACAATATATATGTATATGGAGAGAGAGAGAGAGATCTGATCTCAAGAGGAGTGAGAGTCTATTGTCTGGGCCATCTTCCAGTGCCGCCATCACCACCTAAGCACCTTGCAGTCTCGGCCTCAAACCCACTGAACGAAGGAGTGGACACAGAAGTGGCGACAGCATTGGTGGGAGTAGTGGCAGCGACACTTGGAGCAGAATCAGAGCGAAACTCGAGAAGGCCACGCGACAACACATCGGCCCCTACTTCACGACCCACCATCAGCATATTCTAGTGGTGGCTGGGTGAGAGGTTTCCATGGTGGCTAGAGAACAGCTCTGGGGGCTGAGGGATGGACGGGAAATGGGACGACCTGACGTTCATAAGTTGCCTCAGATCAGGCATGCCGTACTGATCCTCCATTTCCAAGGGAAAACAGAGGAAACTTGAGGAGGAAGCCGGAAACTCAGAGGAGGAAGGAAAAAGGAAAGGATCTTGCGAATATGGAGATGAAGAAGATCAGAGGAGACGACACTCAGAGGATCTTGCGAAGATGGAGATGGAGAATATCAGAGGAGAAGAAACGGCGAAGTGGAGGGGAGAAGGAGAAGGAGAAGGAGAAAGGGGAAAAGCTTCGTGGGAGATCACATGGGGAACGGGCGAATTGTCTTCGTGGGATGCATATCCCGAATGAAACGAACCGTTTCATTAAGTCACGTAGGACACGGATACGCTGCGGTTCCCCAGTCGATTGCATTCAGCATTTTTCATTGGCCAAACTCCTCTTTTATTTTGGATTACAGACCAAGCGAGAAGCTCCAGAAGTGGATGGCCGCTATTTCTACGTGTCCACATCTTAGACGTCCAGTTACCAAAACCTGCTCGACCTTTAACCATAGGGTTTGAAACTCGCTAGTCCGCGTTTAATGTTTTTCATGTTTGAATAAGCTCCGGACAGTTTCGCTCCTCTCTCTCTCTCTCTCCCTCTCTCCTCTACTTCAAACTGCGTTTACAGATCGACTTTCTCTCTCCTTTGCTGTTTTGCATTACTTCGTCTGGATCTGCAGATGTGCACTGTGTTGATCTCACTATGGCTTTCCTTTTCTGCCTACGTTTCGCATTCTAAAGCTCAGTTCAGTGAGTGCCTGCCTCAGGCTTTCGGTTGCTTAAACTTTATTTTTTCTTATTCAATGTCTTTGATCAGTTTCAACTAGCTTTGAATTGGATCAAATTTCAATTATTCAATTGACGCAAGCTTGAAATTCCTCTCAAGTGTCTTGCAATTTGTCCAAATTCTTGAATATACTTTGTCGTATTTGAGTTCGTCAATGTTAGGGTTTTTTCGGAACAGTTTCAGTGTTTCTACGGATGAAATAACTTTGTGCTTAAATTTTTAAAGTTACATATCTTTTTTTGTTTAGAGTTTCAAAACTTCCACCAGACTGGCAAAATTGTCCTACAATTATCAAAATTATCTTGCGCAAGACATCATGATTTATGCTCGAGTTCATTTAATCTCATTGGCTTGAGGGATTGATAGAATAGATGCCAGATCGTGGCTATTGGATTGGAAATATCTTGGACCTCTTATACATTGTTTAACCAGCTCAGAAATAAGTGAATTCTTCATTAATCTTGTTTTATTTTCATTTTTAAATTCATTTTATGAGATTATGCATTGTACTTCATGTCCATAGGTGTTTACCAATATTTTGAATTATTGCCTTGCATGCTCCATTTTCTGTTTAGCTCTGCTTTTCTATCAATATTGAAGATTATATTAAGTAATTTTAGAATTTTGGTCTTTTTCTGTGCTTCCTTCCCTTAGTCTATGAGTTTTTTGTGCGACAAGGTAGCTCCTGCCTCTTCTTAGTTAGAATATAATGATTTGGAGAGCGTATTCGGGAGAGAGTTGTCGTCGTGTGGGAATCGGGGTATGCAACTTTACCTATTTGTCAAGAAACTATGGAAGGTGACAGGAAAATCCACACTCCACAAGATGAGCTTGGCGATGGTGATCAGAAAACACGACCTCTGCATGGGTAATCTAATAGCATCTTGAACTTTGCTTGCTCTTTCCTTGTCATGTCAACATCTCCAATTTTCTTCTATGCTAATATGAGAAGTCTCTCTTGTCAACCTTTTGCATGCCTGGTGGCTCAAGCAATTTCCAGGGCTTACTTTATAACTTCAGATGAATCACTATTTTAACTGGTGCTGAAGATTTTTCTTATATTTCATGTCATTTTGTTCATGCGCTATTGGGCTTTTATTGCTGACCCTTCGAGAAGTAAAATAAAAATGTTGAGAAACAGCTTTTTGAAACTTTTTTCCTTAATGTTAATTTCTCTTTTGGAAAACCTAGCTTCCTTGTAGAATAAATTGTTTGTCTTGGTAACGTGTTCTTTTACCCATATCATGGACAGTTAATGCTCAGATTTAGGCAAAGCTATTTTTCATTAGCATAACAGTTCTTACTCTTTTTTAGGAGGACAAGTGGTCCTACAAGGCGTTCTACCAAAGGCCAATGGACACCAGAAGAGGTGAAATCTATCTTTTTTCTTCAATTCCTTTCAGGTTTCTTATGGTGGAGGGGGCGAGAGTAATAACTAATTTTTTTGATATGTTTTTGTTGCTGATAATATAACAAGTTTGTTAGTCATTGTTTTGATTCACTTATTTGTTCCTCAGTTAGAATTTATTAAGGAGCAAAATTTCGCTGATATTTATTCAGATGTGAATGCAATTTCATGATTTGAATGAAATGGTTTTCCATGTGTTTTAGGATGAGATTTTGCAGAAGGCTGTTCAGCGTTTTAAAGGAAAGAACTGGAAAAAAATAGGTATTATTGCGGAACCAATGTGTTTATCTCCTTCATCAAATTATTAAACAAATGAGGGGTTCATTATACTTTAGAATTTCTTTTGGTCCTGTGTTTTTATTTTATTCTATGAATATATTCAAACATTTTTCTGTGCTTAGATCTTTGTTTGTTTCCTATATTAAACACTGAGTTATTGGTTGCCATCTAACATAGATGGCCTATAGTTTTTCCAGGCTTAATTTGATTTTTCACTAGAAAGTTTGACTTCTATAGGAAAGTAATAGAGGAAACAATAACTTGCAAATTTAGACAGTGGACAACCTGATCATCGAACAAGGAGGTATCATTAAAAAACTGACAATTTATTTGTTGGCTAGGTTTTTTGTTACATTAATTTTTTGGTTCCTTTTAAAATTTCATAACATGAAACAGTCACTTATAGGTGACCTGTACAGGAAATTTTAGTCCTGCTCAAGCTTTTGTCTGAAAGATTGTCCCAGATAACATTATCCATCTTTCTCCCTTTCACATTTTGTGCTACACTTTTCCATTCTAAATGGGCTCCTGTTGATCCCTTCTTGGGTGCTTTATGCAAATATTATGGACATTAATCTGCGTTCCTCTTTTCTTGCGGACAAGTTTAAGATAGGTGCTTTCAATGGACATTGCAAACCCATTTAAAACAAAAAACCATATTCCAGCCATTATTGTTTCTGCTACATTTGGGTATATGCGTCATAGGCTTTTATCTCTTTCCTGTGGCCTATGCAATGTGTTACCTAAATATGGAATGAACCACTTTTGGGTGCAGTTTCAGGTACTTGTCACATCTGACCATTTTTCTTATCCAATTTACTTTGATTTCTTAGTTGGTATTACGTGTATATGTCCCGTAAACATGAGCTATGCCTATCATAGTCATCAATAAAATTCTCATTTACCGATAAAAAAATCTTTGATTTCTCAGTGTTGCTACTGTTGTGCTCAAATAATCTTTAGCCTTTGCCTTCTCTTTCGATCGCTTACATTTTGAACTGAATATCTTTTGCTAAGCATTTCTTGCCTATGAGCGTACCATTGAACCGCTTTATGCATATGCAAAATCACCTTTTTTGCATATCCATTTTGCCATTCATGCAAAACTTCCACATTGGCTATGCATATTTGAGACATAATAATAATAACATATTATTTTATTATTATTAATTTTTTTCTAAAATCAATTTTTTTTATATATATTTTGCAATTAGCATCCATTTCATACATTTGACATTAATAATACAAATGCAATAATAAAAAATATAATTTTTTTTATATATTATATTAAAAATATAATAAAATTAAAAAAAATATATAATATATTATAATAATAAAATGAATGTGTAGATGAATGTTTGTTGTGTTGTTGAGGGAGGGAGAAGAGGAAAGGATTATAAGAGAGAGAGTGGGAGGAGAGAGAAATAATTAGTAAAATAACATTTGAAGAGTGAATAGTAGCTATCCAAATTTAAACAAGAACTGTTCATAGCTAGCTAAATATATAGATATGCATAAGCCAATGTAGAGAAATTTAGGTTTATATTATTCAAATATGACTTTACATATGCATATGCTTAGACCAATGTGGATGCTTTACATATTTCTTAGTTTGTGGTACTTTTGACTTTTCTTAATATTTTGACTTTCACTCATTTGTTAATAGTAAAATTTGTCCATGCAGCCGAGTGTTTCAAGGACCGTACCGATGTCCAATGCTTACATAGGTGGCAGAAAGTCTTGAATCCAGAGCTTGTCAAAGGTCCATGGTCTAAAGAGGTGACCTATACTGCTGTTTTATATCAATTTCCTTTCTCAATTTTGCCTAAGTTACATTGCTTGTCATTTTATGATTCAACATGACAGTTGCTGGTTATTTTTGTGAAATGAAAATAGGAGGATGAAGTAATTATTAAATTGGTGAACAAGCATGGTCCAAAAAAATGGTCCACCATTGCACAGCATTTACCTGGACGTATTGGTAAGCAATGTCGTGAAAGGTATGAATAAATGGCTTTCTCTAGCATTTACCTTGATGCTGTGTTTTTCTCTTTTTGCGTTCTGGATAAGGTGTTCAATTATATACATATCTTGCTGTCTGTGTTGGAAACTGTATTTTGTACTCATGTAGATTGATACCAAATTTAGGTGGCATAATCATCTTAATCCTGCTATAAACAAAGAAGCATGGACCCAGGAAGAGGAACTGGCTTTGATTCAAGCACATCAGATTTACGGGAACAAATGGGCAGAGCTAGCAAAGTTATTACCAGGAAGGTATGTCAACTAGTTATTTGTACAAGAGGGTACAATTTTCCACTGTCCTACGTAGTCTTTGTTTCTCTACATTCGTTTGTTCCTGGTATTCAATATTTCTTGCACTATATGTTCTATTCTGAGACATGTTACAACAATATTCGAAACTTACAAAATCATATCTTGTGATATATCTGCACTTGTGTGGTCAACAGGTCAGACAATGCCATAAAAAATCATTGGAACAGTTCGGTAAAAAAGAAATTGGATTGTCATCTGGCATCAGGTTTACTTGCTCAGATCCCAGCCCTTCCTCTTGTTGGACATCAAAATCAACACATGCTTTCATCATCTTTAAGGATGCAGGGTAGTGGAGATGATAGTGGTCTCAAAGGAATAGAAGCAGAGGAAATATTGGAATGCAGTCAAGACTCAACTGTTGCAGTTTGCTTTAAGTCTCCAAGTGAAATGGCCAATTCAGTTTTACATACGAGAGAGGAATTCATGTTAACTCAAGAATCTGGTTCAGCAAAGGAACAAAGCTTGAGCCCACCATCTTGTTCCGACCAATATTACACATCTCTGGAAGACTTTTCAATTCCTGAGTTTACTTGTGAGGCAGATTGCTCTGACAAATTTCTTCACCAAAACTTCTCGCATGATGCTGAAACTTCTGCTGGCAGGGATCACCAGTTTAGTCTGCATGCATTACCAGATATATCGTCATTGGAAGTGGGACAGGAGTCATCACAGTTGCAAACACATTGTACAGGCACTAATGAAAGCCATGAAACAATGAATATTGCTTGTCGAACTTCAGAGGAGTTGGGAGCTTCTACTTCAATGCGGGATATAGCCATGGATTCTTATAAACAAGAACCGGTGCTGATAACCGATGATGAATGTTGTAGAGTTCTATTTTCAGAGGCATTAAATGATGGTGTTTTCTGTGGAAGTCTCACAAAACGCTCCAATATAGTTCCCTCAGGTGGATGCACCGATTCATTTTGTTGCCAATCATTAAGCAGCATTATACCTGAAGCTGGTGGAAGTTCAGCTGTACAATTTTATTGTTCTTCGGGGTCTCTAATGGTAACTCCATGCTCTCAGCCTTCTGGGTCCATATGTTCGCTTCAATCTGTTCATTGTGGTGCAGTTCTCTACAGTGACGAACCAAATCGGTTATTTGAAACTCAAGAACATGGGTTTGTCACTAGTGCCCATGATGGCTTTATCTATACCAATGACTCTGCTGATCCTCCTTGTAATAATGATATAGATGACACAGGAATGCAAGAGCAACCAGATATTTTAAAGGAACATTCAAAATTAGTCCCTGTAAATAGTTTTGGCTCTGGATCAGATATCACAGACACGTGCCATTCCATGTGTGGAAGACCACATGTACATGCAGAACATCAAGATGCTGGAGCACTATGTTACGAACCCCCTCGTTTTCCAAGCTTGGATATTCCATTTTTAAGCTGTGATCTGATACAATCTGGCAGCGACACGCAACAGGAATATAGCCCACTTGGTATTCGCCGGCTTATGATGTCTTCTATGAACTGCGTTACCCCATTTAGGTTGTGGGATTCACCATCTTGTGATATTAGCCCCGATGCCGTGCTGAAAAGTGCTGCTAAGACCTTCGCTGGTACACCGTCCATATTGAAGAAACGACACCGTGAGTTATTGTCACCATTATCTGATAGAAGAAGTGACAAAAAGCTTGAGATTGACATGACATCCAGATTGACCAAAGATTTTTCTCGCTTGGATGTTATGTTTGATGAAAGTGGGACACAGAAAGCACCTGTACTCTCTCCATCGCCCAATCGTAAAAGGAGTTCTGGAGCCTCCCCTGAGGATAAAGAAAATTTCAATCATGCCTTTAAAGGGGTCAAGGGAAAGGGAAGAGATGGCATTGCATCTTCTGCTGATAGTAATTTGCAAGAAAATATAAAGCGGGCTACTGTTGATGTTGATGTTAAGAACATGGCTGATATTGAATCTGCTGCCCATGTTGTAAGTTGTTTACTAGCTTTCATTTTATTTATTTTTTCTTTTAATTTTAAAGCAGCATTAGTTTTCTATAAATGAAGAAATCAGCAGAGTATTTTTTACTTTGTCATGACAAATTAAGATTTGGTTGACTCTTGCCTATTAGCTACTATTTAACTCTGAATGTGTAATTGGACTACGTTGCCGGTGTTGCTCTGCTCCTTACATCGTCGCGAGATTCTTCCTGTTGTTGCTTAGACTCTTGGGATGCAAAAAGAGTGACAATTTATGTTGTAGTTGTCCTTGTACTTTTTGGTCAATTGGTTGATTCTAATGGAACCTCTATTTTGCGTATGTTGTGCTTATGTAATTGTAAAGACCTGATTCTTATTCCTAGTCTCTAGTCTCTAATTTTCACCTTTATCAGGTCCAGCAGCCTTCTGGTGTCCTTGTTGAACATAACATGAATCTGCTTTTACATTCTCCAGACCAAGTTGGTTCAAAAATAGACAGGTTGTTAGGTTCAAGTGCTAGAACTCCAAGGAATCAACAACCTAGAAGCTTGGCAGCTGCATCAAAGCAAGGCATTTCTAGTACTTTATCTTCTGGAAATCCCCGGGCACCTGTTAAGTCCCCTGCTGTTTGTGGGAAGAAGCACGGAAGTCATTCGGTTGTAGTTACATGTGTACTGTCTGCTTCTTCATCAGCTCCCCTGGAGACTACTGATAATGTTCGGAATGATGCTGGTGTTGAAACCTTTAGCATGTAAGATTCAGCTAGTTTTCCTTTTGTTATCAGTTTTTTTTAATTATTTCTCAGGTGTCTTCTGTGGGCAAGTAGTGGTGATAATGACAGGAATGATGCTGGTAATGGAAGTTTTAGCATGTTTATAGGATGATTTTCCTCGAGTTTCGTTGATAGTTGAAGCTGCTTCTGCCTCAATAGTTTTTTTTTCCCTGCTTGCAACTACAAAAGTTACTCTGGGATTATAATATTGCCAACAGCATGATCTTGCTTTGTCTGATTTCTGGCGTCACTGAGCTTTGAGTTTTTAGTGTTCCCTGCTGATTTCTTGCTGATCATGGAAGATTGACTATGGTTATTGCTGATTGGTGTTTGTTTCAGATTCGGTGGAACTCCATTTAAAAGAAGTATTGAATCCCCTTCAGCATGGAAATCCCCTTGGTTCATCAATTCTTTTCTGCCGGGCCCAAGTGTTGATACTGAAATTGCAATTGAGGTATCGTAAGTTCTGGTTGATAAGTATTTTCTGCAACTTTGTGTTAGATATGATTATGGTTCTTTTACTAGTACTTGTAATTTCTTTCAGGATATAGGGTATTTTATGAGCCCAGGGGATAGAAGCTATGATGCCATTGGGTTGATGAAACATATAAGCGAGCACAGTGCTACTGCATATGCCAATGCTCAGGAGGTGTTGGGAAATGAAACTCCAAAAACATTACAAAAGGGCACATGCAACAACCTTGGGAATATGGACCAAGAGAAAACTCCCCACAATCGTTTAGGGAACCTTTCCCACTTGGTATGATCAATTTTGCATAAATTTTTACTTCCTGACTCTAATGGAGCCAGCCATGGTTCCCCCCCCCCCCCCCCCCCCCCCCCCCCC
>QEOT01000675.1:1070553-1297001 GCA_003123785.1 Pterocarya stenoptera
CCCCCCCCCCACCCCCCCCCCCCACCCCCCCAAGAGAAGGCAAGTGATTCATAAACATGATGGAAATGGTCACTAGACTCTGAAATAAAGAGACTAACATTGTTTTTCTTAAGCTCTTGGATTCTACTTTTAATAGATTCCCTCATGAATATAACGGAGTCTTCTGAATACTGTTATGGAATCTTTGCAGACGGAGTGTCGCACCCTTGACTTCAGTGAATGTGGAACACCTGGGAAGGGAACAGAAAATAGCAAATCCTCCAATGCTGTAGTAAGCTTCTCAAGTCCCTCTTCTTATCTGTTAAAGGAATGCAGATAGCGGTTTCCTTGTAGGGTTGGAGTCAAGATATTTTATACATATATAATCTTCTTCTTTTTTCTCTTCTTTTTTCCCCGTTTTATAATTCTTCCACTTTTGCTGCACTACTCTTAAAAATTATGTTCCCTCATTCATTGCCTCTTACAAAAGAGGATGCATTTACACGTTGCTATACTTCGTCTGACGTCTAACCCCCGACTTTCTTCTGGGATTAAGTTAGCTTAGAAGTATTGTAAAGGAAATATTTGTATGGGAAAAGTTAGCTCAGAAATCTAGCCAAAAAAATAAGAAGAGGTTAGCTTAGAAGTCGTCCAAGCTATTTGTAAAGGAAAGATTTGTTTTGGCCGACTTTGGGTCCAAGCGTTATGCATGTTTTAGACGTTAAAGAATCAATCTGCTTTTTAGGAACTTCTGTTTTCGCATACTTCTATCAGATCAAATCTTTTTGTGTACCAAATTCCCCAATAATAGTGCATTCGGCGTACATGGAAAGTATAGAGGGCCAACATTTTCTAATCAAAATTTATGGTAAAGGTGAATTACAAGCCATCGTAGACAAATCAGATTAACAACTCCACACCAATCTCATGGATAGGCCGAATGAAGATCTCAGAGTTGCAACAGGCCCTGGCCGAAAGCCCGATAGTAATAAAATTTTTAAACACGCTTTTTTTTTTTTTTTTTTTGTACTAACTATTGCTGATTTTCACGTCCTATGTTTGAGGTGTCCACAAGTACAACTAGGGATGCTTGTGAGTAAGATGAGATGAAAATTTTGTAAATAGTAATAAGATAATTTGAGTTAGATATGTTTGTTAATGCTTTTCATTTCATCTCATTTCCTTCCCAAACATCATTTAAATTAATTATTACAACTTTTTCAAACTTTTAGATCTTATTTAGTTATGCAGTTTAGATGAGATATTTTGTTGAAAGTTGAATAAAATATTATTATAATATAAAATTTTAATATTATTTTTGTTTTGGATTTGAAATAGTTGATTTTTTATTTATTTATTATATTTTGTATGTGAGTTTGGAAAAGTTATAATTATTATATGAGACGAGATGCGATGATTTCAAACCAACTTTTAAATAAAATATAAAAAATAATTTAACTTTCAAATACCAAAATAAATATAATATTAAAAAATTATATTTTAACAATATTTTAAATTTATAATATTTTTATTCAATTTTTTTCCCTCTTTTTAATCCCATAAAACATCATAAATCAAACCATTTTATTATTATTCATAAACTATTTAATTACTATTAACAGATTTATCATCTTATCTCATTCTTTAAACATCTCTTTAATATTTTATCATTTATGAGATTTTGAGAAGGAGAGAAAAATTTAAATATTGTAAAAATATATTTTTTTAATATTATTTTTATTTAGAGATTTAAAAAATTGAATTATTTTTTATTTTTTGTTTCAAAGTTTGAGAAAATTGTAATAATGAGTTTGAAACTATTTATATTTTGAATAGTGTTTGGAAAGGAGATAAGATGAAAATTTTGGAATAAAAACTTTTTCCAAATAACCTCTGTAAACATGGCATGAGGTTAACTCCAACCGGCTCAAAAGTATTTCTTTTGAGTAATGATGGCGCTAAGAAGGCCTCCGTTTATTATACCTCTTTTTTTTATTTTTTATTTTTCTTTAGATTGTGTTTGGACAGTGAGATGATTTCAGATATTTTGTGAATAATAATGAAAAAATAATTAATAGTAGTAAAAAATAAGTAAAAAATAATAATATAATAATAAATAATATTGAAGTATTGTGATAATATTCAACTACCCAAACTTGCCTCCATGATTCCTGTATTGGCCAGGACATAGAAGAAAACGAATAAGCCATTAATAACAAGCAATATCTCCAAAACACAAGTTGTAAAAAGTGATCAAAGTTTCTTTAGGTTAAAGCAAATCCCTTCAGATATTCCTCGGTACTTGAGGGAGCAATTATTACAAGAAAGTAGCAAAAATGGAAGTCTTCAAATGGGATTTAGATCCTTTAAAGTTCTTGGCCGAACTCTAGCTTCGAGGATGAAGAGAGATAAAAACAGAAAATAGATTGATTCCATAATATTTATTGAGTATTTAATAAATACTTTGGGGAAGCCATAATCCATAATCCTTAGGAAGACGCTGTGCTGGTAACAGATTCAGACAACATAGTAACAGCCGCATGAATTGCATCCGCCAGATGTGGGACTGCCTTGGAGGTCAGACTTGCCATGCTAATCCTCCTGCACGATTGGACAGAATAAAAGAATTGTAATGGGTGGGAAATTGTCACATATGGATGTGATGTTCAACACGAATGCCTGGGCATGCTTTTAAGAAAGTCGTCATAGATCAGCTTTGAATATGACTGGTAAGATTTTTCGGGTGTCATCAAATCCGGATTATTGAGGTTGAAACAACTCTATCGCTACAGAATGGTCTCTTATCACTGAGTTTGGCAATTTGATGGCGATGTGATTGGATTAATCCATCATGGAAATTAAGGTTAGTAAAGAATGGAATGTTGAATAGCACTTATTAAAGCCTTAAGAATATTATTTTTTCCCACACGTGGAGAAAAGGCTACTGGGAGTATAGTCTTCAAGAGTTCTTTCTTTACACATGAAGTGTTCTGGTGACCATTATGACCACTGCAGACATAATTCAGCTAAGTGCTATTAACATTTATTAGGGTGTAACCAGTTCAGTTTTAGATAAATTTTAAAACAGAACTAATATACACCGATTTCAAAATTTTAAAAATCAATACAAACAAATTCATTACTGAAACTGGAGTTTTTGGTTTTTTCTAATTTTGGTTTGGTTCAGTCTAGTCCGATTTACCATTTACATGTATGGCCAATTGTGAATGTGTATATATAATCAAATGTGTAAACATGCATTTATTAAAAAGAATATATATTATAATTTCTTATGCCAAAAATATATTTGTCTTTGATATATATTGTTATATTAATTAGTAATTTAACTTGTAATATATAATATAATATAATATACAAATTAAAAATATATATATATCAGTCCGAATCAGTTTAAACCGATTTTCATAGCACCGATTTCAATTCTAAAAAATGGGGAGCGGACCAGTTATGAAGTGTACCGAACCTAACATTTATTTTTAGAATTAATCTTTGCATCATCCTACACACCACATATCATAATTTTTTTTTTATTTTTTTTATTTGTTTCTCTTATTAAATGTGTATTATATGGATGATGAATAAAAAAATATAAATATTTCAAGAAGAGTAAAATAAAAAAAAAAATTGAAAAAAAATTTTAAAAAAATAAAAAATAGTTTGGTGTGTGGTGTGTAGGATGATGCAGCATAGCAATGTTCTTATTTTTAAAATAAGAGTCCGAGAGAGAGAGAGAAGGGGAAAGGAAGAAATTTTCTACACACTACACTTCCTCTACGAATAATAAAGACGGGGGAACTGAAGTTTCTTACCCATCAGATGTCATGTATATACGGTACTCTCTCGTCATAAAAGCAACTTGTTCTGAGTTCAATCCCGTGAAAGTAAACATTCCAATCTGCTTAATAACATGACTCCGGTCCCCAGGTGTACCTGCCAAACAGATTAAGTGAAATAAATGCATACATTTTTTAACGCAATTAAAAGGCACACAAGCACTCTTCTTAATGCAACAGAATAAAACGGAAAAATACAGACCTCTAGCACGCAGGGCATCAAAAAGTTGCTGGCGCATGCTGATAATACGGTCAGCCATTGCCTTCAACTCAATAGTCCATTCGTTGTACATGGCCCTGAGAGTGAAACACAAAGATGCATGCAACGGAACAAATAAAAATTAGAACTCCTTGAAATAAGAGATATTTCACGTTCTCAGTCTGTCGTTAGGATCTCTTCTGTCACAGAACAAAGTAAACAGTGGAAGTTCTTACCTTTGATTCGGTGGTCAGTTTGATAAAAGTTCTTTAAATAATAATAAAAAATAAAAAATAAAAAAATAGAAGAGACGTGATTCTTTTAAGGCTATTGAAAAATAATTCAAACCCATCTCATCTTATCTCATCTCATCATTACAATTTTTATAAATTTTCATATAAAATATAATAAAAAATTAAACTTTTTCAAATTTTAAAATAATAATAATGTTAAAAAATAATATTTTATTCAACTTTAAACTTTATCTTATCTAATCTTAACTCACTATTTAAACCTAACTTTAAAGTCAATTTGCCTAATTGTTAGTGAGAAATGATTACCTCTCCTAAGAAATCCAATCATGGGATCGAATTATTTAGTACCATTTTCCGATTGACTTTTAATTTTTCCTTTATTTTTTGTTTTTGGATACTTGTTGAACTCGTCACTCCCTCTTACGTATTTCTTTCTTTAGTGATGAAATTATCTTTCTTCATCTTAAAAAAATAAAAACAGAGAGAGATTACCTATCCTTGAGGATGGTACTCGCAATAGATGCACCATGAATGGGTGGATCTGAATACATTGGCCTGATTACAAGTTTCAGCTGGCTCTCAACCCTGCTTGCAACATCAGCCGTCTTGCAGACCTAAATTCGCATGTAAAATATAGAAGGAAAAAAAAAAAAAAAAAAAAAAAACAGAGGAAAGATGGAAAGGTCGATATCAACTTCCGGTGAACAAACAACGGGAGTAAGAAGCGAAAATCTGATCAGATATAAATATTCATTTTAATTACAGCAGCAATAAATATATGAGGGTAAAAAGATATAATGGTGTGCAGAGTGTAGGAGTTCTGTGTAGCACTGACTCTTATTGTTAACATTGTATCCTATAGGAAAATAGAACTCATGCACCCGTACAATCCAAACACCATCAGGCAAAAGGTATGAAACATTAACCGTGTGGATGTTAGTGTAAGAGTTCTTACTATGCTCAAGGCGCCGACACGTTCCCCATAGAGTCCCATGTTCTTGGCATAACTCCAGGCTACAAGGCATTCACCACCATTGGCAGCAAACATACGAACAGACTGTGCATCTCCATCCAGGTCTCCACTTGCAAAACCCTTTGATACCAAAATAATGAGTTGAGTTCATAAGATGGAACGATATTATAAGAGGAATAAACATTTGAATCCTGGTAAAGGAAAATCACTTGTTGTATCTGTTGCAAACACAGTCATCTACCTGATAAGCATTGTCGAAGAAAGGCAATAGCCATTTTGATCTCATCAACTGCCTGATCTGATCCCACTGCTGTATGGTTGGATCAACACCAGTGGGGCTGTGAGCACATGCATGGAGGAGCAGAATAGCTCCAGACGGGGCAGAACCAAGGTCTTCAAGGAGGCCTGTTAGCAACAGTAAGTAATATCTTAAGGTGAGAAAGAACTATTGATATAATATGTTCTTCGCCACTTACATATTCAAGAATCATAAACATTCTCCAAGATACAAACAACTTGCGATAACAAAAAAAAAAATCAAAGGCAGGAAACCATAAGATAAAATACAAGAAACGCGAGTTAGAGATTAAAGCATATCATCTGATCATATTTGTCACGTATAAAAGCAATCCATTCAAGACTTGTAAATAGGATAGTTGCAAACCTTGGAAGTTTAGCCCACGTGTTGCTGGATCATAATAGCGGTATGTTTTTACAGATAGACCTGCTCGAGCAAATGGTGGTTTCCCCACGTTGGCTGGGGAATGTATATCGTGGGCTGCATAACAAGGCAGACCGTAGATGATAAGCTTAATATGACGCCATATAATGATCAACTATAGTAGATAAAGAAAGAATCGAGTGAGCACTTTACTTGATGATAATGTCTAGCCAAAAATTCACCTCCGACTCTCAACGAACCTGTACCAGACAAGCATTGAACAGTAGTAACCCTGTTCTCTTGAATGGCAGGGCTGTATCCATTGTCAAAAAAAGGGAAAGCAATCAGGCAAACCGAGAAACCTCTTAAATCAAGCAAGTTGATATTCTATAAGAACTAAGAAGGGTTATCAAACACTGCTGGGTCTAATACTTCACATAAAACATAACCATAAAATAGCTTACCTGTCATTAACAAGCTTCTGCTCTGCCTGCCTGACTACGTTCAGAACAAGAGGTTTTCCTTCCTGTTATATAATTGATAATGCTAGCTTAACAACATGTCGACTCAGATATAAAAATATGAAGCCCAACATTTGAGATCAATCAGATTCCTCTTAAATTTGTTTATCTAAAATCAATTAAGCCATATTTGTAATTCTCAACACTAGGAAAGCAAGTACAATGCTTCCCATCCTCCATGTATGGAAAGACAAGAGTGCATGAAAATCGGTGCTTCTTGTTCAACAAATTCTCGGAAACATTACGTCAAATTAGTCCATGAAGGGGGAAGAAAACTCACGTCAGTCCGGTAAGCGCCAACGCCGACATTCAGTTTAACGGGGCTTGGATCTTTGTTATATGCAACAGTCACCTATTAATCAAAGATGAGACACGACTATCATCGAAACATATACATGGAAAAGTTTATCTAAGAATCTGGTTTGTTCAACATCTGCGGTCATTAGCTGAATGTTGAAACTAATCGATATAAAAAATAATAGAGAATTGAAACTAAGTCAGATTTTAAGGATTTAACTTCAATCTCACTCATTCGTATAATATCCTTAAGCTCTGATTTGCAGCTGTCAAAATACAGAGTAGCATGAGAAGCTCAACAAAGCGATTTAGAGAGCACATGGTCTCCAACGATCGCGATCAAAATCCATAAAACCGAAAAAAAAGCACTGCAATCTCGCTGGAAAACGTGAAAACTAGTTTTTCTATCGACTGAGCAAAGGAAGATCCGTAGAGAGCAAAAATCTTGTGGAATCAATATACACAAGTTCAGATAAATGTTCTTTACTTTTTTTTCTTCGGTTCTCTGAAATCAAACTGAGAGAGAGAGAGAGAGAGAGAGAGAGAGAGTACCCCGAGGATGGGATCTTCGGGAGCGCGATGAAGGTGAGCGAACACGGAATCGGCTTGAAGGCCGGAGGTGGGAGAAGCAAGAATGGCATCGTTGGGATGCAGAGAGTCCATGAGAAGCGAAAGTATCTGAGGAGAGCGTCGAACCTGCGGTCAGTTAGTGAAATAGATGAAGCTGAACCAAAACCATGGCGGATGTCGTCGTCCCTCCCTCAAGTCCTTGAAATGCCTTCCGAAAAACAACAATACAAGCGCGCCTTGATCTCTTGTTTTCGGCAACTGTTTGATACAAATAGTAATAATATATTAATAATAAATAAGGAAAAAAAATTAGTTGTCAGAAATTCTACGTAATAACATGCGTATCCATTCAATATGATTAATTAGAAAGTATATTTTATTGAAAATAACACTAATTTAAATTTAGAATATGAAGATAACAATATTAATACACAAATTGATATGCAAATTTACTTGTATATAACAAAACTCTAATAATAAAAAGCCTCTATGTCTTCGACTTAATTCTGAGAATTTATAAATGGAAAGTAAAGAATGGATAATTATATATATATGAAAAGTACTAAATGTATTTAAGAAAAATTTACAAAAAACTTAATTCTCCACATACCATTTATTGATATGTTGAAAATAATAAAATTATATATATAATTTATTCTCTTTCCATTTTTCGTTTATAAGCAAAGAACGAGGATAAATTAATTAGTAATAACCCTTTCCTTATTCTTTAATAATATATAGAATAGAAATTAATGAGAAATAAATGGATGAAATAGAACACGATGGAATAAGCATAATAAATGAAAGGAAAACTAAGTATAATAAATGAAAAGGAGATTCTTGAACTGCAAAAACCATTACAAAAAGTTGCCTTATAAATTGAATTGCGGATCGTTTAAAACGATATTTTGTAGTTCAATTTTTGGATGGCATATTTCGATTATTTGAAATAGTACATCAAATTATTAAAATTATTTGATATGATACCTCATATATATATATATATATATATATATGAGGTATCATATCAAATACGCCATTTTAGTATTTAACCCAAAATTTTTATAAAAACAAAAATCCTCGGTGAGATGAGCAATTAATAAAAAATATGAGACAAATTTTTGAAGTGCGTTTTATATTTGTGTGTTATAAAAGTGATAAGGTAATCGAATACACTTACTTCAATTGATTAATTAAATTTATGTCCTTGAATGATTTTTGGCACTTATAAATGTATTTAGCATATGAAATTATCAAATTTATATTCTTCCAAAATAAAAAGAAAAATACTTTAGCGATAAAGAGATTTTATAAAAATAAATCTATAAACTAAACTTAGCTTGATGTGGTATGTTAGACTGTAAAGTTATTTTTATTATAAAGTAGATTTAACGTATCATATGAAACCACATCAATTTATAAATTTATTTATGTGAAATCTTTGTGTACCCATAGGCACATGAATAACTAAATTCATTAAACGAAAAACACTACATCTAACTAATTTAAAATACATTAAAGTCATCATACAATAAGTAAAGATAAGTGACATTTGATTTGAAAGGATAAAAAAAACTGGGGTTTGCTTACCATGTCCTCATTGAGAGCATTGACAATGCCAAGTCCAAATTATGACTAAAATTTGAGATTTTGGCTATAGCCAAAACCTTTGGAGAGGTTATTCCCTCTAGTGTTTTCTTTGCAAAATACTGCACTTGGAGTTCTTTATAAGCTTCTCTCATCTCCTAAACAGGTAAGAGAAAATCACAGTTGATACTTCATTGACACTTTATCATACATGACTTAAAGTTGTAGCTCTTTTGGATGATAAGCAAATGCATCCAACATATTTCCCCCAAGTGCAAATCAAGTGCATCAAAGTAGTAGTAAGGGGCCTAACGGCATATTTTGGGGACTTATTACATCTAGTAGCAACCTGCCCCAAGGCACCCAACAAGAAGTTTACAAAATCTGCTCATGGATTTTGTACTTGACAAGTTAATCATAAAAATAACCATCTCAACATTCTTGCTATACTACACACTGATATTCACTTCTCTTGCAATCTGAAAACTTCCTCTTATTTTAAAATTTGACAAATCCAAGAAAGATTTGTTTGGAAATACACTATAAACTAATATATTCTTCAAACGTACAAATTTAAATCACTTCTACCCCACGACTATTAATATAAAAACCACTTCGGCTAGTAACTACATTTTTGTTCGTGCTGATAGAAAATTGAGTTTTGCAAATATGGACATGACATGTTCAGGACAAATCTCTATAGAAAAACATAGACATGATCACAAAAACATGGATATGTTCATGACAAATTTTGTGTTCTGATCACAAAATTAAAACCTAAAAGAAAATCACTAAAATACAACCACTAAACTCAACAAAATACAATCAACAACAACAAAGATTAGCACAAGTAAGATCAAAAAGAAATTTCAGAAACTTTTACCTTTGCATATATTCAAACCAAAAAACACAGTCTCGAAGAGGTAGTCTAGGGCTTTGGATCGAAATTCCTCAAAAGGCATCGTATCACAGGTCAGAAGGAAGCTAGCTGCCAATTGTTGGTGTAGAACAAACACAAAGGACTGTTGTTTGGTCCTTCACCCAAGCCAATAAAAGGACAATGACTGGGCTGAGAGAGAGGGAGATCGGGAAAAAAAAATTAGAGAAAAGAAGAGAAACCCACTACCGAATGAAGCTTTATGAGAGAAAGGGAGAAGAAATTTCTGTCAGGCTCGAGAGAAAGGGAGAGAAACAAAGAAAAAAGGATGTCGGGCTCGAGAGGAAGGTGGGAAAGGGAGAGAGAAGAGAAAAAAAAAACGAAAATGAAAGAGAAAGTGCGTGAAATTGATTTATCGTTGTTGATTATTTAGAAATAAAATATGGGTTGATTGATAAACAGTGCCTCTCCAAATTTAGATCTGAATTACTGTAGCTCAAAACTTAAGCTAAACGTTTTTTTATAAGTCCAATGCAGATCATTTTGGCAAAAATTATCTATATTTTAGACTTTACTGACATTTGGCCAGTTTAATACCAGTGCTCTCACAAGCAATTCCATACATCCAAGGATCATACCTGTGTGACTAATCAGTCAAAGCGAGTAATTCCATATCCCAATACAAACAATAAGAGAAAACGATGATTTTTCTTTCCCTTTGTATTGGTAATTAAATCCGAAATATAATTGGAAAATACAGTCCCATGTAAAAAGTTGGTTAGTTGGAAATTGGAATTACAATTGGCAATTAAGTGTTAGAGATTCTTCCAAGAACTCGCACTGTAAGGAAGTCCTTAATATATGATAAGAGACTTTGGCGTGGATTTCCTCTGGATAAGGCTTGGCATTGTCTGCATATTTGTCTTAAGTTATGGAGTATAGGCGTGCTAGTTCTCAAAAGAAATGAATGATTAAAATCATAATGTATATCTGAATGGCTGACAGCTTGTATCGTTGGCTCAGTACCAATGGCCCAAAGAAAAATTGCAAGCACAACCACATTGATCTGCAAAATGATTATTGAAGTATATTATTTTTATTTCCAGGAGAGAAGAACTTTGGATAAATCTTCATTCTTTTCGTCTAATCTACATTCTAATTGAGTGGACCCAGATGCCAGAAGCAATCGAAACAGTTATTGGAGCATTAATGGTCTTCTTTTTTTATTTTTGGTGTCCAGCAGAATGCTAAAATGATTTCTGCAATTACATCAAATATTTCGCAGAAAGCAATCCAAGATAGTTGTAGACCATATCACATAACTCAAATCTAATTTGAAAGAAAATGGCAAAAACATACTTTTACTTTACCAAAAAAAAATCTTATTAAAATACCCACAACTCAATATTTATGCAGATATAATTAAAGAAACCAAAGCTAAACTGAGGGGGTGTTTGGTTAACTGGATTGTTTTTACAAATCATCTCATCTCATATCATCTATACAATTTTCTTAAACTCACACACAAAATACAATAAATAATTCAATTTTTTCAAATCTCAAAACAAAAATTATATTTTAACAATATTTTATTAAATTTTCAACTTTCATCTCATATTTATAACCAAACGAGGCCTCAATTTTAAGAATTTTTGTGAGGTGTACTGTATATTAAGTTATGTGAAAGTAGATAAATAAGTTTTGAATATTTTTTTTTAATATGTTTATATTTTATTAGGGTTTGTGAAAATGGATAGATAGAGTTGAAATCTGGGGAAATGATTGGACTATTGTTGGCATATGACTTTTTTTCTAGATTGCAAGATGATTTGATTGAAGTTGAAATTCAAAAAAAAAAAAAAAAAACTAACCAAACATGGCCTTAAGGCCATTTGAGGGAGAAAAAAGAAAAAAAGGAAAAAAATTAATGCGGAGAATAAGTTTTTTTTTTTTCAATACAAAAAGAATAATGTTAGATACAGTCATGTGTTGTAATATAATTGAGTAGGTGCAGTATAACTCTAGCCAATTTGAAGTAGGTTGCATTGACTTTTTTATATTGGATTTTCTTTAGAAATCAAATAAATTTGTATGATTGGGTTGTTTAAAGAAAGCCAATCGCCATATTTGGTTGTATATATGAATCGAACATATGGTAGACAAAAATTTTCTCAAGATTTCCTTCAAAACAAACATTCAGATAGAATCGATTTAAGATCATGATAATCTTAGAGTGAGACTACAAATACGGACGAATTCACAAGCAGAAAAATGACTACTTACATTTGAGTACTGTTCATTACCAAGTCAATGAATAGTAACACAAATGTGAGCATTCCCTTCGTTCTCCTTGTGAATCCACCCGTTTCCCTATATTTTTCATAATCTTAAATGCAGATTCAGATACCTGTAGTACCAAAATCGTGATTAGAACCAAGCGACACATGGTTAGATGGAAGACCACAAAACTCTCGAACTTTTCATGGTGCTCATCAATGTACTTCATGAGTTGCTGTCACAAGAGAATATCGATAGGGGCAAAGGTAGAATCATAGCATATAGTTGCATGAAAAATCCATTGACTATGAAAATTATTAGGCACTCCCAAATTAAAAATGATATAGTACTCTTATCTTATTACAATATGTCATCTTATTAAAATTGTTTATGTAAGTTTCAATTTTAAAAGTAATGTTAGATATAGTCGTAGGGTATGCCAATCTTACGCACACTCTTTAAAAAAAAATAGAGTCTATTATAAATAAAAAATTATTTTTTCATGTGAATCCTAAATTTTTCATACTTTAAATGAGAGTATGCGAGACTTACACACTCTATAACTATATAAATCATTTTTTCAATTTTAATTTACATGTCATCTTATCATAAGATTGAGTATTACTTATCCGTACTTAAAAATTATCTAATAATAATTCTGCAATTCTAACAATTGCTCTGTAATTGAGTGTGCATCGGTAAGTGGTGTTAAGAAAGCATACTAGTTAGTTATGTTAAGAAAACATACTCGTTCCCAGTCCATGTTGAATAAAATGGCGACAAGCACTGCAACTTCTAGAAAAACAAGAGAGCAAATGGTGACAATGTACTAAAACCTGGTCAAGGATTCCTAAATAAATAATAAGAATTCCAAATTAATTTATAAAAAAAAAAAAAAACCGAACATTTCCCCCGGCCCCAGCGGAGTCTTTTCTGCCTGCAACCAGAAATAGTAGATTTCCTAATATTTTCAAGTCAATTTCCCTTTAGAATTATGGGAAATCAGGCTTATTTATCATGGGAATCATTCTCAGCGAAACAGCTGATTTCGTCAAGTTCATCTACTCCCAAGATTCAAATCATTTTGAAATCATTTCCGGGGAAACAAATGAAGCATAAAGCCAATACAATCTATTCCAAGTTTATAAGCAAAATTGAGAAGGATACTAGGCAAAGCGAATAATTGTTGATACAATTAGCAACCATATGACCCACGAGCGTGCTCAGGCAGACGGCAATTCCCACGCCTAAACATGTGTATATAAACCTGGTTAAGGGGAAAAAAAACATATATATTTTCTCAGAGATGCCATAAGAATCATCTACAAATGCAAATTTGTAAAATCAAAAGAGCCAGACAATTATATATAGGGGAATGAAGACCCCCAATCTCTTTTTGACTTTTTCATGTTTTGAATTTGGGGAGGTAAGGGGTTCCCAAAAGTATGAAACAAGGAAATGGAGAGCAGAAAAAAGAAAAAAAAAAAAAAAAACAGAGAGTGAGCGAGTTTGTGAGCGCGAAAGTTGGAAAAGGGAAAAAATTACCAGGGTCTAGGTAGAGATGAAGTGGTAGGCAGCTCAGAAACCCCATCTTGCCACATCTTGAGAAGCCAGAGGGAGTAAACGATCATCCCAGCCCCGCAAATAGTGACAACCAGGTTTACTGCCCTGATTGAGCTGTGCAGGCAACACCTCGTGCAACGTTCCATATTTGTTTGCACATATATCCCAGAATTCAGTAATTTACAGGAAAGGAAAGCATTGCTGCCTTGGAATCCTCTGCCCCAGAACTCCAACCATTTTCCTTCCGAATGAAGATGTTTATTATAATTTCATGGGCTTTATAGTATGTGGGGGTTGTGGGCCGTTGGCGGGGGTGGATGTGTGCTCGTGGCAGTGAAACTGTTAGATAGAAAGAGAGAGAGATCGGGTGAAATTTGTACTGGAAAACAAATTAATAATTCACATGAACACATGCCCACCTAACATTTCGATGACAAGTGGTGGGACAAGTCTTATAAAGTCGACAAGACAGCATTTATTATAAAGATGTAGCTGCATACTCGGATAGGATAGGATTAGGATTGAGGAACCTATTGTGTGTCTCTGTATGAGAGGGAGAAGGTCCTACTGCTCCCATAATAAAGGCAGTGCTTGAACTCCAGCCTCTATCTGCAGCAACAATAAAAAAAAAAAAATGAAGAAATATGCCATGATAATTTTGGAAATCTTCTCTTTGGGTTCAGTCAGAAAATCTAACTCCCCGGATAACCCTTTTACTTCCTTAGGGGGAAGGGGTAAATACGCAAATTTCTACATCTTTTTTATTAAAATGCATGATCACGTTCTGCAAAAACAATCAAAGGTAAATCAATCCTTAGTATTAGCTCCCTAGTAAATTTCTTTCTACAATTATAAAATGATCATTTTACTCCTTGGGATCTGTCACGTAATGATAATGATCCTTGCACTCACAACACGACGCGTTTGTCATGTAATCAAAACAATAATAGAGCTGTTCGCGTGTCTTATTTGTAACATAATGACCATAGTGTTACTTGCGTTTTATTTAAAGCATAATGATCAATCATAACACGATGGATTTCCAAAAAGTCATCAGACTTTAGAAAAACAAAAAGATTAGAGAAAAATAATCAAAGAACAAAATTACCAAAACAATACCCCTCACACGGGAAACGAGGAGAGGTCAGAGTCGCCTCTCTCTGGTTTGCTCGGCATGGGAGAGAAGGGTCTTTCTGCACACGGTTTAGCAGAGGGGATGTTTTGACGTTAAGATGAGATAAAAATAAAATAAAATATTATTTTTTATATTTTAAAATTTTAAAAATTAAATTATTTATTATATTTTAAATAAAAATTTTAAAAAATTATAATTATTAAATAAAATGAAATAAAATGAATTGAAAAGTTTTCTCAATCCAAATGATTTACTATTTAGGAGAATTTTAGATAGTAAGTTAAAATGAATTGAGATTAAAATTAAAAGTTGAATAAAATATTATTACAATATTATTTTTATTTAAGATTTGAAAAAATTTTATTATTTATTATATTTTATTTTAAAATTTAGAAAAATTAGAATAATAAAATAAGATGATTTTAAATAAGATGAAATAAAATAAATTAAAAATTTTTCTCAATCCAAATAATTTACCATTTAGGAGAAGTTTAGATAATAAGATGAAATAAGTTGAGATTAAAATTAAAAGTTGAATAACATATTATTACAATATTATTTTTATTTGAGATTTGAAAAAATGTCATTATTTATTACATTTTATTTAAAAATTTAAAAAAATTAGAATAATAAAATAAGATGAATTGAATAAGATGATTTTAAATAAGATAAAATAAAATGAATTGAAAAGTTTTCTCAATCCAAATAATTTACTGTATAAAAGAAGTTTATATGGTAAGTTGAAATGAATTGAAATTAAAATTAAAAGTTAAATAAAATATTATTACAATATTATTTTTATTTGAGATTTAAAAAAATTTCATTATTTATTATATTTTATTTAAAAATTTAGAAAAATTAGAATAATAAAATAAGATGAATTGATATGATTTTAATATTCCTAAGCAATCTTTACTTTACGTCGTTTTTCCTTTTTGAGGGCGGACGCAACAATTGACCACGGACGGCATATTTTAATTAATATCGTCCAATAATAATACCGAGACAGTGGAAACAACCATCTCAACATCACCGTCATCAATTATACTCGGGTAAGACACCTTACAAAAGACAGCAAAGGCAGGGACACAAAATTAAAATACCTGTTGTAAGGCAATAATGTATTTTTTTAGAAGTAAGAATACGCCAATAACGTAATGGGCAGCAGCCAAAAGACCTACAAAAATTCATAACACATGGCAAAACCACATGGGTCAATACTAAAAGGTGATGGGCAACTCAGTCCAGCTTTATCCTGTCCAAATCATTGATCACCCCTTCAAGCTGTTACCAAATAGAAATCATGGATGATTACATTAACAACAAGGGAAAAACATTTGGTAACAGCGCCAAAGAAATTAAGTTAACAGCAACACAGCAGGCATACCTTGACAACCTGACGCAGGAAATAATCCCCGTATCTCTTAGCTGATTTGGATTCCATAACATGAATCATGTCCTGCAGCAATTACCACTTATAATAATCCAAATCTTGTTTGGCTCTAGGAATTCTATGTTTATATGAAAAATTCTTCTCATTAGCCACTATTTACCACCCCACACCTCCCCACCCTATGAAAAATACCACATACCCTATGAAAAAGCTATAGGTGTGGGGTGTGAGAGTGAATCTTAATCATTGATCCACATAAAACAACATTAATGGGCAGAGTCACCAAACACAATAGAAGGCAAAGCCAAAGTCACCGACAGTTTCCACGGCCTCGTCAATTTTTTTAATCATTTCTCTCTTTAATGGGCAAGTAATTACCACTCAGGATGATCCACCTCCATGTTAAAAAAAAATTTTTTTTTTGATAAGTACCTCCATGTTAAAAAAACATGAGAAGATACCAAGTAAGAAAAAAAAACACATAAGAAATAAGATAACGGAAGAAATCTAGACATACATCGTCAATGTAGAAATCCACATCAGCATTGGATGTGATTTTTCCATCACCATCAACAGCATGTGTCTTATGCTTGTATGTCATCAAAATAGTCCTGCGAGGCATAAGACAGAAAAGCTCAAGATATTGGTTTAGCATATTATTGCAAAAAGAAACGGAAACATTTAAGCCAAAACTGTCCTCATGAACTACCTCAATGTAGGCTCGTCAACTTCCATATAATTTGCAAGCTTCCCAAGAGAAATGGTTGAATACACTTTCAAGAAGGTCCTGACACCTGATAATAACTGTTGTTGCTTCACTTCATAAAGAAACAGTTTCAACTGAAGCCTATAGGCATCCTGCAAGAAATAAATGTATTTGGTCAGAGGGAAAGCAAACATGCAACCAAATATATAGATTAATTAACTACCCCTGGAGCACTAGGGAGCTACAAGGGTTTTATGGAGTGGGAGTGTGGAAGAACATTAGAAGAGGTTGTGGGTGTTTGCTCGACACACTAGAATCGTGATGAGTGCTGGATCTAGAATAAAATTCTAGCATGATTTATGGTGTGGAGATCGAGCCCTTGAGGACAAAATCCCTACCGTCTTTAAGATTGTGTGTGAACAAGCATCTGTGGTGGACCTCATGGAGATGTCTGGTGGCTCAATCCAATGGAATGTGAACTTTATGAGGGTGACCCATGATTAGGAGATTGGCAGCTTTGCAGATTTTTTCAGACTCTTGTACGCCATGGGATTCATAACTCAGGGAACTGATAAGTTGTGGTGGATACCCGCTAGAAAATGTACATTTTTTGTTTGTTCATTTTATAAGACCCTCATAAATCCACAGCACAATCACTTTCCATGGAAAAGTATTTGGACAAATAAGGCGCCTCTCAAGGCTATTTTTTTTCTCACTTGGATAGCTTCTTTGGGCAAGATTGTGACTATGGATAACTTACAGAAATGCCAGGTGATTGTTCTTGACTGGTTCTGTATGTGCAGGAAGAATGGTGAGACTGGATTATCTTCTATTGCATTGTGAGGTCCCCAGATCATTATGGGATGATGTGTTCAGAAGATTGGAATTAGCCTGGGTCATGTCTGCTATTGTGGTTGAGCTCCTAGCCAGTTGGAAGAATCTAGGCGGAATTTCACAAATCACAGCTGTGGAAGATGGTTCCTACATGTATTCTATGGTACCAATGGAAGGAACGAAATGATCGGACTTTTGAAGATAAGGAGCGCTCATTGGAGGAGATTAGAGTGTTCTTTGTGAAAGGAAAACACCCTTTTTAGCTTTAACAAAATTTACTACGAAATGGTTGGTTAAGAGCTCAACCGGCAACTTCTTTAGTCAAACAAATATCTTCGTTTCTATTCTAAAAAATTAGCTCATGACAACTGGGATTGGAAAAAGAAAATGTAAAAGATATGTATACTTAAATGATAAATTTAAATCTTTTCCAAGTATATGGGCTCAAAAAAAGGATAGCACATACCTGGTTGTAATTTACAAGCGGCTCCTCAAAACTTGGAGCCGAAGGGGTAATGAACTTTGGGCATGCATAAGAAAAGTGCTCATCATAAATAGCAAATGCCTCATCATCATATCTTTGCATTCTGATCATCTTTTCACCGTACTTCTCCCGTAATTGAGAGTTCACAGTTTCATCAACAAGCTTCACTTGGGGACAAAGTGAGAGGCAAATTGCTAGCAAGGCATACATCTGCTCATTTTTCTTTAGTATCTGCTCATACTGTGGAGACTTCTGATGATATTGCTTGGTCTTGTAAATGTACAAAAGAATCTTATTGAATTCACGAATTGCCTCCACATACCTGTAAAAAAAGTTACATAGACATTGAGATCAATAAACAGAACAAGAAAAAAACAAAATATTAAGGTTTTTTGTTTTATTGGTGATTACGCATGCGCCCGCGGGTCATGAACCCACAATCCAACCTTTCACTACATTCTTATAAAGAGAGAAAATTTCATGGGATCTAATTTCATTAGCATGAATAAAATGGTGATATGACAACCAAATACAATCATTTCCTCCTTTTCTTTATTTTGGGAGGGGGGCAACTTCAGAACAAGCTCCACCTACAATTACAAACTCCTTACTCTCATAATTTCTTATGGTTCTGAAGAGTTTGCCCATATTTAGCATGTCAATGAAACATGTTGTAAATATCTGTAAAAAAATAGCCGGAAGGAATATTATCCGACAATGATTAGGTGAGGCTCTACGTAACAGTGAAATATTTGAAAAAAAAAAATAGAATAACAGAGGCGAGGAAGAGCTTCTAGGAAAGTATTAAATTCTTTTTTATGAGTAATCGAAAATTTCAATGAATAGCACAGAGGCTTAGCCTGGGAAGGGGGAATCAATGCATTTGGCAAGTGACCAACATTTTTTTTTTTATAAGTAATAAGAAATTTTATTGATGTAAAGATAGGCATACGCCAAGTACACTGAGAGTATACATGAAAAACACTGTTTTAAAAACTAAAAACCGCTACAAGGAACTCATAGAAGCTGAGACCATTAAAATCTAAAGCAATGGCCCACATAAATAAAGTCTTCCATAAAAAACTCCTAAACTCTTCAACAGAGTGTTCGTGATCCTCAAAATGTCTATCATTTCTTTCACTCTAGATACACCAAAAAATACAATTTTTTTTTTTTTTTATAAGTAAATGGTAGTATTAATAAGAATAGGCATAGCCCAAGTATACAAGATGGTATACAAGAGATAAAACCTATCTAGTTTGCTAAAAAAGAAATAAGAAAATCATGTACATTTAGGCCATCAAAATCTACAGCAATAGCCCAAAGAAATAAGGAGCGGAAAAATAGAATTCTAAGATCCTCTATTGTCCGCTCCTTATCTTCAAAAGTCCGCTCGTTACGCTCCTGCCATATGCACCATATAATGCAAATAGGAACCATCTTCCACACAGCTTTGATTTGTGGAGCACCACCTGGCATTACCCAGCTAGCCAATAATTCTACCACTGTAGCAGGCATCACCCAATTTAACCTTATTCGAATGAACACGTCGCTCCACAGGCTTTAGCTGTCTCACAATGTAGCAAAATATGATCCACTGTCTTGCCAGCTTTCTTGCACATACAACACCATTATGGAATAATTACTCGGCACTTCCGCAGATTATTAATAGTCAGAATCTTACCCAAAGCTATTGTCCAAGTGAAGAATAGTGCTTTGCGAGGCGCCTTATTCCTCCACAATCCTCTCCAAGGGAAATGAGTGTTTGGAAGTGAAGTAAGGGATTTATAGACTGAGCGAACCGTAAAAACACCCTTACCTGCAGGATTCCACCACAACTTATCTTCTTGCAATCCAGACATCCTCGAAGAATACACTCGACAATAAAAAGCCTCAAAACTGTTTATTTCCCAGTCTTGAGCTGCTCTACTAAAGGTGACATTCCAATGGACTTGATCCCCTGAACGAACCATGAGATCCACCATTGAAACCTCTTGATCACATGTCAGACGAAAAACGGATGGGATTGCTAGAGCCTCCTCCGTGCACCAAATGTCCCTCCAAAATTTTATACAAGTGCCCTCCCCCGCCATAAATTTAGTATGTCCAAAAAACACCCCCCATCCACGTCGTATATGCTTCCAAACCCCCACCCCATAAGACCCATTCCCCTGTCTAGTACACCAATTTCCCCCCATCCTACCATGTTTGCAATCAACCACTAATTTCCATAGAGCTTCTGGTTCCAAATTGTATCTCCAAAGTCATTTTCCAAGCAAAGTCCGATTAAAAGTTCTCAAGTTCTTATCCCCAAACCACCTGAAGGAATTGGTCTGCACACCTTATCCCAACTGACTAGGTGAAACTTGAATTCATCTCCCATCCCACTCCATAAGAAATCACGATAAAGTTTTTCGATCCGCGCCGCCACGCTAGCTGGAATAGGAAATAAAGATAGAAAGTAAATTGGTAAGTTAGAGAGAGTACTCTTGATGAGAGTCACCCAGCCTCCTTTCGACAAATACAATTTCTTCCACCGAGCCAATCTTCGTTCTATTTTCTCAATAACAGTGTTCCAAATAGATAGAGCCTGTGTTGTAGCCCCCCAACGGTAACCCTAAATATGTCATAGGGAGAGAAGCGAAAGGAGCCCTAAGTTGGTCTTGTTTTGCATCACAGAAAATTAAAGTGTCATCTGCGAATAATAGGTGGGAAACTGAGATAGAACCCCTCTGTTGATCACCCACTGAAAATCCAACCATAAGACCATGACTAACCACAGCCGATAACATCCTACTCAGGGCCTCCATGACGATAACAAATAGAATGGGGGACAGGGAGTCACCCTGTCTTAAGCCTCTAGAGCTGTTGAAGAAACCCTTTGGATTACCGTTGATCAAAACTTAAAAATCTTGTCATTGAAATGCACCATCTTATCCACATACACCAAAAAGTACAAATGGGAACCATCTTCCACAAAGTTGCAATCTGTGGTCCCTAAGATCCCTCTCCAACTTGCAAGTACTTCAACAACCCTTCCCGGCATTGTCCATGCTAACCCCACCCTGCTAAAAAAATGATTCCATATATTCTAGGCAAACTCACAATATAGGAGTAAATGGTCCACTGATTTCCCACTGTTTTTGCACATACAACACCAATCTATAATTACAAGACCACATCTTCTTAAGTTATCAATGGTTAGAATCTTCCACAGGGCTGCTGTCCAAACAAAGAACGCAGCCTTAGAAGGTGCTGTACTCCTCCATATGCTCTTCCACTGAAAGTTGGGCGAAGGTTGGACTGTAAGCATCTTATAAAAAGAACCTACCGAGAATTTTCCTTTCTTAGAAGGTCTCCAAACCAACTTATCTTCATCTGCAACAGCTGGAGGAATGTTATGGAGCAGATTAAAAGATTCCACCAGCACACTCACCTCCCAATCATGTGCCTCCCTAGTGAAATTGATGTTCCACTCTTGATGTGTAGATCCCCTCAAGTCCACCACCATCGCTTCTTTCTCCCGTGCTATTCTGAGAATGGTGGGGAAGTAATTTTAAGAGCCGTATCACCCACCCAAACATCATGCCAAAAACTTATCCTCTGGCCATTCCCCATACACAACCCGGTATTGCTAGAAAGAACCCCCCATCCTTTCCTAATATGCTTTCATAACCCCACACCACAAGTCCCTCTCCCCTCATTAGAGCACCAACCCCCCTTGCACAACCATACTTCGCATCAATCACCCCTTTCCATAAGGCTTTCCTTTCAAAGTTATAGTGCCACAACCATTTCCCTAATAAGGCCTTATTAAAAACCCTCACATTGTGAATCCCCAAACCACCATCTCTCAATGATGTACACACCTTATCCCACCCAACTAGATGAAATTTAAACTCATCACCTAGTCCACTGCACAAAAAATCACACTGAAGTTTCTCAATCTTAGAAGCAATACTAGCTGGAAGGGGAAATAGAGACAAAAAATATATGGGAAGGTTAGATTAAGTACTCTAAATAAGTGTGATCCCCCCTTGATAAATACAACCTTTTCCACCTGGCCAGCCTATGCTATAATTTTTCCACCACCTCCATCCAAATTATCTTACTTTAAAACATGCGCCTAACGGAAGTCCAAGGTATTTCATTGGCAGCGAAGAGACCATGCACCCCAATATGTTGGCCAGCCACCTAGTGACCAAAATTTATTTGCACAATTGACCGAGTTAAGCTCAGATCCCAATCTAAGATTTCCTGTGAACCACATTTCCAATAAACCACTTGAAACCTTGTCATACTCTGAATGACTCTTGTTCATTAATTGATAAGGAGAACCTTGTCTCTAGGCTCCAATGAAGCCAAAGCTTGCAAGGACTATTACTAAAACCTACAAAAGTTCTACATCCTTTGATGATATTTAAAACAACGGGGTTGTTATCCAAGCCTCAAGAGCACCAGCTTCCAGTTTCTTTGGCATGCTAATTTATTATAGCCCACCCCCTTCCTCCTCTTAATTTTTTTTATGTCCTTCTCTTAAATAGACCAGCCAGTAGGTGAAGATGTTCAAGCCTAGGCAAGAACAACAACCAAGGCTTGTTTTCTACTTCCAACATAAACATACTGAAAACCTTCTCTACTTGTCTACTGATAGTGCTTCCAACCTCGTTATTTTGATTTCACGGTCAAAACAATCACAATATCATAAGACAATTTTGTATTTTCTTTTTTTTACATGCAACTCTGAACTCTTCCTACAAGGGAATATTCCAAATCATCATTCGGCTCAATAATTTTCAAGAAATAGGGAAACCATCTACGACCTATCATTCAAGCTTAAACGAGCCTAAAAAAGGACTGGTGAAAATCCAAAATTTTATTCTATAAATTAAAAAAGAGAATAAAATCAAAATAACAAAGCTAGAATAATGCATACTGAAGAGGAGCAGCATAAAGGCAGATACAGAAAAGAGATCAAAATAGTTACTATGGATAACAAGACATAACAACTTAAGACATAATGGACGAGGCAATTAACTAACGTACCTACGCAACATAAGGTTGGCAAATCCATAATGATATATGGCAGTGATGTGACTTCCTATCACACTTGTGTAAACGCCTTGTTGACTAATGTCGATGGGAAGTAAGCATTTTAAACCAGTATGATAATCACCTAAAAGGCAATGAACTCGCAGCAAGCCCACCATACTGAAATAACCCAACACCTTCAATACATTACTTCCACCATCGTAATCATATCCGTCATTTGCAGTAAACTGTTCTAGACCTTCCTTCTCCTGCTCAAGAATCTGAATGATCATGGACTTCTCAACAAGCGCTTGCAAGTAGTTGAGTACACCATACACATTCCAAGCCTGTTATAAAAACAATAACTCTACTATTAAGAAAAGCCAAACAAATAATAATAAGGAAAACATCAAATTTTAATTCCTTCTTTTATCTCTCTCCCCACATCTATCGGAAACAAAAGCTTATAGGTTCCACAGCATGAGCTTTTTTTTTTAATTCCCGTGCATTCACCAATAATCAAAATCTACCATCAATTAGCTTTTCTCTAGCAACCGGAAAATAATGGAAGAATATTCCTACTATTCTCGGAAAGCATAAATAAAACAAAAACAAAAGAAAAAACACCTGGTCATACTCCCTGAGAAGCGCAATCTCCTGCTCGGTCTTGTTCTTCATTTTAGCCCTATACTGGCAAAAGCTCTGAAACTGGTAGACAAACTCATCGACCATGTCCCAGAGCCACTGATTGGGCAGCTGCATGTTGACGACCCCGTGAAGCACCACCTGGAAGAGGCTGCAGTAATTGTCCCAGGAATCGATCCTCTGCTTGAGCGTTGGGGAAAGCCTCGCGTACAAGTGCCGGAACCACATCTCGCGGTAGAGGAGGCAGAACACGTGGTCGTTGTCGACGTAGTGGGCAACGGCATCGACGGAGGGCCAGGGGGTGTCCTTGAAGAGCCGCTCCGAGAGGGTCTGGAACGACGTCTCGTACATCTGGTGGATCTCGTATACGTTCTTCTCCCGGATGTGCCTGTAAAGGTGCACCGCGAACGACTTCACCGAGTCCGGCACGAAGTTCGGGTCGTACCCGAGGACCTCATGGGATTGAGATGAAGCTGGGGCCGCCGAGTTGGCTGGTGCGTCTTCGTAATCGAAGCTCGCCATGACTTGGAAAGAAGGCTATGATTGAGCAATAGCAATGACCGCAGGGAGCTGAGAGAGGACGACCGGGACGGAGAGGAGAAAAGAGGAAAGGAGTGGAGAGTGGAGACGAGGGAGGGATGTTAGGGTTTAGTTTTGCGAAAAACAGACCCATCTATTGGGCTCGGATGGGGTTTGGAATGGAATTTGGACCTCTTCGTCAGTTGCGAAAAACAGATCGATCTGGCTATTGGGCTCGGACGGGGTTTGGAATGGGATTTGGACCTCTTCATCATTCAGCTCTGTTCAAGGCAACTACACCCAATAGTTCAAGATAATTAGAGGGACACTTCCGCAAACATTTTGGCAGGTATTTTAGCGCGGTTACGCCTATGACTCCCAACGGCCCGAACTTAGGACGCGGCTTTCAAATATGTGTAATAGGTTTGGACAGAGAATTTTTTATTTTAGATAAAAATTTAAAATATTATTTTTTAATATTATTATTAGTTTAAGATTTAAAAATTTTAAATTTAAATTTAAAAAAATTAAATTATTTATTATATTTTATATACAAATTTAAAAAAACTTTATTATTAAGTACGTTATTTCAAATGCACTTATCTTAATGCACTTAAAATGATTAAGTGCGTTATTTCAAACCGATGATTCAAGTACATCGATATAACAGTTACAATGTCTAAAAATAATTCAAGATTCCTACCAAAGATATAATAACATGTATAAAAATGAATGAAAATATTGTTTTGTTTTCACATAAGATGATATAAATTGAGATAAAAGTTGAATAAAATATGATTAGAATATTTTTTTAATATATATTTTTTTAGAATTTCATATTTGAAAAAATTAAATTGTTTATTTTATTTTATATAAAAATTTAAAAAATTTATAATGATTATATTAGATTATATGAGATAAGATAAGAATGGTTGTGAAAACAAATCAAATTAAAAAAACAAAAACAGGATTTGCGTCAAATAAATTGGTTCTCCCATTCTTCCTTTTTGTGCATGTTCTTCCGAAAAATCACGTTTAAATTATAACTTATGTTGAGGAGACAAGCCAGAAATATAAAAAACTAATAATTATTTCTAATTATTTTTTTACAGAAGATTAGCCATCATCCCAATTCAGTTTAGAAATCTCGGTAGGCCGGTAGTTTGGACTGTACCGTAATTGTCCCTTTGTTTTGTCTTGTTTGTTTGTTTTTAGATTTGTATTATATATTCTCGTCTATAATGTTTTGGGAATCTTTCGAGGCACTTTGCTAATTAAACTCCCAATCATCTGCGGTTGATCTCATTGATTCTCAATGCCCTCTCTGCTCGCTTCCATGGTTTCTCTACCAGCTTCCACCAAAACCGCCTCAGAAAACCCTCATGTTCTTGCAAAGCTCTATGATCATTCTCATAAGTCAAACGTAGTTTCCCGAAATATCTCGCTTTCGGGAGTTGGGTTTTTTAATTCACAGCACAAGCCACTAAGAGAACTCAGGATTTTGGGAAGTTCTAATCACAATGAAGCTTTGGTTGGCAAGTTTCTATTCCTCCTCTTTCTTCTTCTTTTCAGATTCTCTGTTATTGACTTTTCTAGATTCCAAAACCGTTATTTGACAAATAAAATGGGTTTGTTATCTAAATTAAACATGGTCTTTGGGCTTTCAGAAACTGATGCGAGGTTGACTTTGTTTTGGCAGATTCTACAGCTCCGATATCGGATGTTCCACTATTGTCTTGTTTAGAGGTTAATCTTCCTAGTCCATTTTTATGATTAGCTTTTATTTTGCATTTGCATATAGATGAGTTGACCGGTAATCGTTTGATTTTCCTTGGAAAATCAGAATCTAAAGGGGAAGACTCTTGAAACTTGTACATTACTAGAAACGGATTCTTCTCTGCATAAACATGTGTGTTGGTCAAGGCCTAGACATCGTTTCTTGGCCATACTTCAGAAATTCGTAGAATTACTGTTTCTGTTAGTAACGCTTTGTTTCAACTTTCACCTGAACATTTTTCAAGGCTATTGAAAGGCTAAAAACAAGCCGAGAAACTCAAAAGGGCAAGCAGCAATTCCTAGCCATGTACTCGAGCATTTTTGGTGGAATAACGACAGATCCAGCAGCTATGGTGATCCCCATTGATGATCACATGGTCCACAGAGGGCACGGTGTTTTTGATACTGCAGCCATAATGGACGGGTCAGTGATTTTGGTTGTGGCCAAAAAAAAAAATGATCTGTACAGTTTTAATATTATCATTATAGAATATTATGAATATATCGGATTAGAACATATCTACAACAGGATCTGCCATTGTGAACTTTAAACTTTACAAATCTTTCTGAAAGGGACCATAATCAAATCGTATCTTATCTATAGTATTTAAAATAGAAAACAATTACTTGTGCCGGTGAATAATATAATGAACTTTTGTTGGTGTTAGTAGAAATCAACCAATATGTATTTAGTGTTTCAACTACTAGATTATTTTCAAATTGGATAGATTACTAATTATTACAAATGCTTAAGTTGATAGAAAATGGCAAGTTTAATTGCTTCAAAATATTCTAACTCTCCCTTGACAAATATGTCTAAACTTAGGATCCCACACATAGAAGTTTAAATTTAAATAGGAGGGAGATCAGTGGAATCAAGGATCAAACTTAGCACAGTATTCTCTATTATCTTCATAAACTACTAATTGTCCTGAAAGACTAAGCTATTAAGAAAGAGTGAAACAGATACGTCCTTGCTGTATTCTCGTTTTAGTCTGGTCTTAACACATCTCTTCTTGCTGTATTTCTCCCACCCCAGATACCTCTACGAGCTGGACCAACACCTTGACCGGATTTTAAGGTCTGCATCTATGGCCAAAATTGAACTCCCATATGATCGGGAAAGAATAAGAAGAATACTGATACAAACTGTGAGTGCTTCCAAGTGTAGAAAAGGGTCTTTGAGATACTGGCTCTCTGCAGGACCCGGCGATTTCCAACTATCCCCATCGGGCTGCCATCAACCAGCTCTTTATGCTGTTGTAATCCAAGATCAATCACCATTTGATTCAAAGGGCATTAAAGTAATAACTTCGTCAGTCCAGATTAAACCCCCAGAATTTGCTACCATGAAAAATGTGAATTACCTTCCAAATGTGCTTTCAAAGATGGAGGCAGAGGAAAATGGTGCATATGCAGCTATTTGGCTAGATAGTGAAGGGTTAGTTGCTGAAGGGCCTAACATGAACGTGGCTTTTGTTACAAAAGACAAGGAACTTCTCATGCCTAACTTTGACAACATTCTAAGTGGGTGCACAGCTAAGAGGGTATTGACTCTTGCGAACGAACTGGTTAGGGAGGGTAAGCTTCAAGGAGTAAAAGTAAGAAATGTGACTGTAGATGAAGCGAAGAAATCCAATGAGATGATGCTCATTGGCAGTGGAATTCTTGTTCGGCCTGTAATCCAGTGGGATGAGCAGGTCATTGGTGATGGTGAGAACTTTTCTGCAATTTACTTTCACTGTGCACCCCCTATAAATAGTTGTTTGTTTAGATACGTGAATACATGCGGGTATATGCATTTTATGTTTGTCACAAATCAAAATCGCATTATTTTTTTAGCGCACTCAGTTATATACATGTCATTTGCACCAAAAGTTAGAGTGCTTTCTTTAATGCTAGTTTTGTTTAAGGGATGTATTAGATATTTTGTGAGTTTACTTCTATGAAATCTTTTTGTGGCTGTAACACTTCTCTTTTTAACGTATGTATGTTGTTGGAGGCATAATTTCCTTCCAAAATTAGTTACCAGAAGCATCAGAAGTACTTCGGAGCTATTTTGGCACTGTCCAGTGCAGGTGGAGCTAATTTACTAAGTGGACAATATTGGAGCTTGAACATATTAAAGAAAAGAGTTATGCATGCATGTTTTAGTTTCTTCCCTGTGCACTGCACTACTCCATCGATTCTGGTTATCTAAGAAATTTCAAAAAGTAATGCATTTTTTATTATTCTGTGAAGCTTGGTTATTGAGTGGAATGAATGTTGCTTCTAGAAGTCTGAAAGTTGACAAGTTGCAACTCTTGTTTCTTTCTAGGCAAAGAAGGTCCTGTGGCTCTCATTTTCTTGAGTCTCATCATTGAGGACATGAAATCTGGTCCCCCTACGGTCCGAGTTCCTGTTTCCTACTAAGCTTGCTTGATTCCTTCTGTGTGTTACGTGACACGGCTTTGCATTAGGGCTCAATCCATGATGGTTGGGAGCCGTGGAGTTGTGTCATTTTCAACCTTTGCTGAGAGATCCATCGTGCTTTGCTACAAATAAGTGCTTAAAATTCTTGACGTATGCCCATTATCTCCACTACAGAAAGGCAGGCAATGCCATGCTTGATGACGGCCTATCTATTTGGTCTTGTACTAAAGAAATATAACGGTAAGCTTCTGTAACAGGTTAGTGTGGATGAATGCATGATACGATGCCAAAAATTCCTCTCAGCCGGCCGTGTCTTGTGTTTACATCTTCTAGGAACAACAACTATGCGGATTGTACTAATTGCTTTAAATTTGCAATCTGAGATACCGAGTTCATGCAAAAGTGTTTCTGAATGAAGAGATTTCATAATTCCTTCTATCATAGTGGTGATAACTTTTCACATGTTGTGTTTGCACTATCTTCGGAGTTTTTCATCAGATAGACTCCCAATCGGCCCGCCTCCCGTCCACTTAAATAATGGACTACATTTTATTAGGTTTAAAAATTATTTATAGGTCTAAAAGTGATCAAAAACACATTTGAGAGACTCAAATTATAAATTAAAATTTATAAATATAACTATAATTTAAAATTTATGTAGTTTTTAAATTTGCAAGTACATATCTTGTGTAAGTTGTAGTGTAATACAAAAATCTCACATTACTTAAGTGTAAAATTTGTATTGCTAAGATAATTTATAACAGAGTCATCTTACTACACTATAATTTACATAAATAATTAATTAAAAGTTCAACTTAATGTATATTATTATATTTATATATAGTAAAAATAATATATATTTATATTTTAAAAAAAGTACGGAGCAAGAAAAATGTGTGATGGGATTGGATGCGCCAGATGCAGGGGCGAACGGGAGCGGGACCCCCGCTGCCCACCCCTGGACTTTTTAAACTGGTCCTCGGGGAAAAGACGTACATATTCGTACATATAGAGCAAGTGGAGCTTCTATCTAGATTTATAATAGAAAAAGTCTGGGGAGCAGCCTCTGTTTGGGAGCAGCCGTTGCACACCCTACGTGGCGTAAGTGAAATTACTAAAACCACCCTACAACAAAACTCCACCCGTTGCCTCTCTGATTTCTCATTGATTTCTTTTTCCCCATTCCTTCTTTCGCACCTCTGTGATTTACCCCCTCCCCGTATTTCATCCCAGCTCCCCCTCCCTTCTGTGCAGCATTGTCTTTGATCGATTCTTTCAACGTTCCCTAACTGGGTTTTGCTCTCGTCGCAGAGATCTACGGTAGGGATCTGCGTGCTTCATTTGCGCCACGGTAAAATGGGTTTTTCTCTCGTCGCGGAGATCTGCGTCCTTGTTTCTTGCCATAGTAAGGTATTTTTCTTTGTGTTTCCTTACTCGGGTTCCCTTAATAAAACTATTATCTGTTTTTTCATCCATTGACCTAATGGATCTAAGGAATACTTACCCAGATCTCTGGGTATTACTTTTTGTAGTCTGGATGAAATTTTTTTCTGTTTCCTTACTCGGAAAAATACCTGGTGATTGTAGTTTGGACGAAATTTTTATGGGTTATAGGTGCTTCTAGTCTCTCATTGTCCATTTATCTCGATTGGTTTGTGGGATCTGTTATTCATATATAGAAGTACTCGATTGGTTTGTTGGGTCTCTTAGTTTAAAAAGTTTGTTTGGAGGAGAGATGATCAATTAGGAGGAGACCAGACGTGACCTCCTTGAACATCAACATCTTCTGCATATACAGAAGCACTCGATTGGTTTGGAGGAGAAAAACCTGGTGATGATCAGGAAATTGTTGAGCCAAAATGAAGTACTCCCAATAATATATATTGTTAGTAGCTGTAGCCTACTTAGTTAGAGAGAGAGAGAGCCTGCAGGGAAATAGTTTCTGGGTTTGAGCAGCAGCAAGCTAGCATGAAGAACTTGCAAGCACCATAATCTTAAGAGTTACTGTTTCCTTTCAAAGGAAAAATGGAGTATTTTGCAACCTTTTTATTAATTTAAAGTTCATTGTTGAAACTGAGAGTTTGGGGTGATTGAAATTTTGTATAAGGAATTGCTACCGACTAATGATTTATATGAGGCCACCTAATTTGAATTTTTTTTTTTTTGTTATTCAACTTAAATGAAGGATTTTTGAGATATGGTGCTTGCACACTCCAGTTATGAATCGAACACCATTTACAGGCCCTTCTCTCTGTCTCACTTGTTATTAACTACATTTTTCTAACATGCTTGTGAAGCATACTCGAAGTTATTGTAGTGTTGGTCATATATATTGTGTAGCATTAACTGTTGCTCTAGTTTTGGGCTTGAGATTCACATAGAGATCACAACATATTAGAACTGACAAAGTTTTTTTTTTATAAGTAGAACTGACAAAGTTATCACAAAGCTATGGTTGAAGAATGAGATCAACTTTTCTCTTGTTTTATATCTTACGAAAAATCTAGTAAACTGAAGAAAAAATAACTGCTTTTATCTTTCTTTTGTTTTTTCTTTTTTTGAGCGTGGAACTCATTACTCTAGAATTTCATTTTTAGAGCTGGTGAAGCTGTTGAAAGAACAATTAGGTCCCAGAATCACCTTTCACCCAATAGGCCCATATTTCTTGTTGGAGAATCATGCGGAGGATGCCTTGCTCTGGCCGTGGCAGCTTGTAATCCTGATATTGATCTTGTGCTAATTTTGACTAACCCAGGTAAATTTTGTTTCAAATCAACTAGAGTAATAGGAAATTTTTTGCTTGGCCAAAGTATAATGCGGTAAAACAACTTATCATGTTAAATATTGATTTTGATTTTGCGGAGTCTAATTTATCATGTTAATTAAATGTTCTTATTGTGTGCAGGGAGAACCGAGATGTGAGTTTTTCATTTGGGAGGATATACGTCATTTGCTAAAGAGGAACATTCGTACAAGAGAGAATGTAGTTTGGAAGAGGTGGGATGACGTGTTGCGACGCGAGTATGAAGTTCAAAAAAAGGGAAGAAGAGAGAGAGAGAGAGAGAGAGAGAGAGAGAAATCTTCAGAGGGAAAATCGAAAATTTGTGTGTTTATGCTGGGTTGTATTAATTGTAATACTTTTTGCATGGTTCGGATAAATTTAGGGTCTATTTTGTATGGATCAAATGTAATGGTACAATCCACCCACTATGTTTTCTGTCAACACTTGGACATCAATTAACTTATGATGTTTTGGTACTTTTTTAACTAGCAAAATTAATTTTAAGCATTAATTAGTTTAATTTGTAACCATTAGTTTAATTTTCTGTTTCCTTGCTTGATTTATACGGTTCCCTCATGGCTCATGCTTTAATCAATGTCTATACACACGAAAACCCGAAACAAGGGTCATGGACCCCATCGGTGAATTAGGACTTATTGCAAAGAGTGAATTTTGGAACATTCCATATTTATCACAAATTCAATGATGGGTTCTGCCATTGTACATTACTTCACAGCATAACAACACGAAGGTTGTGTTTGTCATCACTGAATATCAGAAGTGGTGGAAACACTTCAACCTTCAGCTAGAAACTACCAACTACCGTCCATTTTTAATATAATTAGCTGGAAATCAAGTTGGAAATGCATAATAACATGCTCATATAATAACCATTACATATAATTAGCTGCACCAGCCCTCCACATAACAGTTCAAAAGGTTACAACATCGACACAATAAAATGGGCCAACTTATAGCAAGTGTTTGCACACAAAACCCCTAGCCTACAATCTACACAACCAATACCAAGTGCATCTCCACAATATATAAGGTTGAACCATCTCCAACACAACATATACAAGCCAAAAAGTGATTGGTTACATGTAAGGTGGAACGATCTCTGTGACTTCAGCATGTCTTCACCAACATGTTTCACAACATATCTCCATGACTCTGCAAAATCTCCATGGGAGTTACATAGCATCAATATGGTTTAGTATTACATAAAGAATAATGAAGAATCAATCCATGGTCCACTTCTTCTATGTAATGATCAACTCCAACAAAATTAGCTACTTGCCTGTTCACATCCCAAAAAAACTGAGGACAATTAGAACAGAGATAACAAAAAAATGGTTGATTTGAAAATTTTACGCTATAAATAATGTGATCATAAAATCCCAAAGTCATGATAAAAACTAACCATTACACAAAATGGGGTAGGAAATGAGCAGCAGTGTTCAGTGTAGCAGTTTCATTACTGGTAAGTGGCTGTAACTGGTAGAGAAATAGGTAAATTAACATAGCAGTGGAGTAACCAAGGCAACTAATACACCAGGACCTGCTACAGATTTCAAAGTCACTGCCATTTTGGAGAAAGCTAATGCTATTCCCCAGGTTCATTTAGTGCAAGGATTATTTTAGGTACTGCTTTAGTTGTTTTTTGTCATTGATCTCCTCTCCAGTAGGAGCAATGAACACAATCTCATTATTCCTTGGTGTACCTCCTTTCTTGGGGAAGAACTGAAGTTAACAATGAAACGGGTGTAAGTCAAAGTGCCACATGATAAGAATTTTGAATCAATGCTCCCCATCATAAATACAACATAGTATGATTAAATTCAAAAGTATCTTGAAAGAAAGCCCATCAGTACTAACTACTTAAATCGAACATCCTAACCAAATAAATCAGAATGGATACCAACTAGTCCCTTCATGAAGTGGTTGGATCAGACAACAATACATGTAGATAAAGACAAAGTTATCGGTGACAGTGTACAAGAAATGGAAGAGCTAATTCTTTTGAATTTCCACTCAAATGAATTATGAACCAACTGCTCGTTTTGCCAAACCTTAACTAAATATTTCAACAAACATCCTAGAGATATCACATAAACTTTTTTTTTTTTAATCGGTAGAGACATCACATAAATTAATGAAGGGAAAGTGAACATTCAGTTTTGAATACTCGGTGAAAAAAGAATTGGAACAAGGAATTGAATATTTAATACCGATAGTCAAACGATATAATTAGTAAGATTTATAACTATAATACATGGCTAGATTGACTAAATCATTCACTGAAAAAAAAAAAAAAGTAAAAAGTTAATGAAGCAAATACCATAGCAGTTATAAACAAAAAAAGAAAAGAAAAGAAATCCAAACCTTCTGAAGGGAATGCTAGTCAATGATAAATTAGCAGGGTTGGGTGTATGTATCTTGCATGTGGCACTCAGATACAATGACGTTGGTAGAGGGGTCCATGAAACTCTTGTTCTTCATATTTTAAGTTATTTAAAGAGAACAAATTTGATGTTTGTACACCAATTACTGCATTATAAGAAGTATACCACAGGCTCACAGCCAATCGTTCCAAACAGCAACTACTAACCAAATTCAAGTTTCACTTTTCCTCCCAAAGGGGGTAAAAAAAAATATCCTCAAGGCTTAATTACTACATAGAAACACAAGTGTTATAAAAAACAAAAGCAGTAGAGTTCACAAAGGTTTTAAGCCAAAAAAGTACAAGGATTAGGCCAAGAAAGACATCGCTTGGCCAAAAGGGTTCGACTCTTTGAAAACAAAGCCAGGCACATCATAGCTTAATGCAATTTCTAGAGGACAGAGGCAGAAATTCTAAAAACCAAGAAACCTTTTTGTCAAGAGAACAAAACTTTCGCATGAATTTTCAACTTTCTTCTTCTCATCTCAAACCAAATTTTCAGAGTGCAAAATAATTTATTGTAAAATTAGTAACCAAATAAATTATTAGAAAGTTGGTGAAAGGAGCAAACATTTATGCATTGCTACGAAAAGAAAAGAAGAAAAAAAACCTAAACACAAAATCACTCCCCCGACACAAAATTCAAGCACTATCCCTAGCCGAAGGAGACAAAAAGAAAAGAAAGCTATATTATCAACCATATCCCACCACATAATACAGAACACTGATACAAAACAAGCAAAAACCAGATACCAAATATTACCGACGAGCATAATAGAACAAAAATTTCAAGAAAGCTGAAGTCAATGACAACGAAGTACAAGAATTTATTCTGGAGATAGATAAAAAGACTAATTTCATCCAAGGAGGTGCTGGAAGAGAAAGCTGAAAACTACAATAACAAAGTTGAAGAATTTATTCCAGTAAGAGAGAGAGAAAGAGAGAGAGAATTTATTCCAGACGCAGGTTGCTTGGTGAGGGATCTTCGCGGGATTTCACTTGGGTTTGCTCCGTTCACTCAGCTCGCGGGGACTGGCGGCGTTGGGCAGAAGAGGAGCGTCGCAAGGTGGCGCTGAACAGAGAGAAGCCATTGCAGAGTGGCGCTAGGAAGCAGAAGGCAACTCAGGTTCGGCAAGGGAGAAGGGTGGGTTTTGCGGGATGCATGCAAAATTTGAATTTTGAATGGGGGAAGACGAGCGTCTAGAGGAGGAGGAGGTAAAAAAAAAAAAAAAAAAGAGTGCCAGCTCAGGTGTGCTACGGATCAGCCGTGAACAGGGGCTGATCCGTAGAAGAACTCTTTATAATATGCTGGGCGGTTGTTGCCCACGCCATTGCTTTGCTACAAGTGATGCGAATTTGTCTTCTAACTCCTCCTCGTTCCAAAAAGATATATTCCAAACTACATTGTAAGTGCCATGGGCCGTGTGCCCCTTGGTTGGGGCGATCTTGAATATATAGTCTCAAAATCGACTTACTAATAAAATTGATATACCATTATCTTTTTTAAAAAATAAAAATACAATGAACGATTGGAATATAATAGTTTTACTTCTCATAAATTGTGTTAAGGTTGTGTTTGGATATTGAGATTATTTCAGGTTATCTAAATCAATCTGTAAATAATAGTATTTTGTAAATTCTATTGAAATGTGTTTGAATATAAATAAATGAAAATATATGTTCAATATATGAAATAAATTGATATGAGTTTAAACTTTTTATAAAAAATTAAAAAAATAATAAATCCATTAATGATTGGTTTGAAATAGATCGATGAAATCTTAATATCCAAATATAAGTATATAATATTAGATCTCGAGAACCATAGTAAAGAAACGAGATTTGTGAATTAGTTCTACTCTGTTCATGATTAAATTGAGTAGTTATAGTCGTGTTAAATAAATATTGCGGTCCATTTACTTTTATCATCTCCATTCGTAAGCAACGAGCTGCTGTACATCTATATTACTACTAGAAATGCTTTATTCATATAATTTATTATAACTGTTCTGTCCCCATTTTATATTGATAAGATGCCATATTTTACTAACTAAAAAGATCGACTGGTGTAGAAGAAGCATCATTTCAAAGTTGTAAACACAAAATGAAGCGAATAAACATAATAGAATTAAAATTAGATTAAAAAATTTTAATGTATTACCACAAAACTTTTACTATTAAGCAATCCCATAAATCTATTGTACTAGAAAAGACTCAGAAGACTTAAAAAGATTATATTTTTAATTCGATGTACAGCATTCAGTAAAGTACTTATATACGATAATTTATTTTAAAAATTAAAATTAAAATTAGAAAAATTATATTTTACTATTTAAATAATATAGATAATGTTATTTATATATACAGAGAATAAAAAAAATTACGTCGTAAAGTTAATCTGCAGGAGATAATCTCCGTAACTGGCAATCCTACCGGGTGGCCCCCGTAACAGGGGTTTTAGGGGCTCAGGACCACGAACGATGAAAAGCGTCTGCTAAACCAACGGTATCGGGAGAGTACACATCAGTACCGGAACGCTTGACTCACGAGTAGAGAAACGCGGCCCTTTATGAGTGGGCTTGTGTCTTTTAAAGTTCCTTCTCTGACTGGAAAGCCCGAATAAAAGTAGAAGGACAAGAGAGAAAAGAAAAAGAAAACGAAAATCTTTTCACAGCAGAAAAGTAGAAACGAGAGGGAGAGCGAGAAAGAGTCGCCGGGATTTTATTGCGGGAAATCTCTGCGATCTCGCGTGAAAAGTGTGTGCTCGGTAGCTGGATTCGGGTTTCATTACTAGGATCGATTTTTTTGCCGGTGAACAGAGATGGTGAATTCAATGGTGGAACGAGCGACGAGCGACATGCTGATCGGCCCAGATTGGGCCATGAACATCGAGATCTGCGATATGCTCAATCACGACCCTGGGTACGCGTTGCAGCTGATTCCAATACCCCTCTCGTTTTTGCTAGATACCGTCCCTACTGCTTTTGTGTATCGAGGACTCTATTATGTATTTTGTTTGCACATTTGACGTTTGTGAATTGTAGCAGCTTTATCATTTTATTGTCTGAACGTAGTTATCTAGGGTTTTTTTGCTGAGGGGGTAGAAAAATGCTAAATCTCAACGAGATCGGCTCGTTGCTTTCATGCCTAAAAAGTCAGCTTAAAGAATTTTTTTATTTTATATAAATTGCGTTTTATAATTGACTTATGGAGCAACACAAGCTTGCATAAGTAGTCAAGTACCTTGGGCCATGGTTTGGATCTAGAATGTAATCTGGACGATTTAGTGAGAAACTATGTTTCCGTTTAATCGGCTTTTGCATCATTTTTGTGAAATAAATTTGTGTCAATTACGTGGTTATCTCTCTTTGGATAATTTAGGGATGAGCGCATTTGGTAAACCTGGGTTGCAGTTTAATACTTGTTTGAGTTTACTTATAAAGTTTTCTTTATGTTACCAAGCTGGATAACTTTCTTGTAGACTACTCGTTGTACTTGGATTGCACCTTATGCGCTTATGATGAAATTTGTATTACTTATTCAAAAAAAGTAAGCTAAATGTTGCGAACTTGGCCAATGAGCTCTAGCATCAGATGGCATCTCCTCCACCACACGAAAAGGGGTGGGTCATAATAATAATAATACAAATGGTAATAGTAGTACCATTTACTTGAATGATGTGGCTTTTTGTGATATAAGGAAGCCCTGATTGGTTATTAATGATCATATAGCAGGCAGGTTCAATTCAAAGATTAGCATTACAATTATTTGACTGGTTTCTAAGACTATTTTTCTACTAGGAAGAGGTATACCAATTCAATATAGACTTGTTTGTTATAACTACAGAACAAACTTGTAACCCCTAGGTGTTGGCTCAAGTGGTAAAGGCCTCGGTCTTGGTGGTATGCTCCTCCAAATCTAAGATTCATATCCTCTTGGGTGCAAACAATTTTTTTAGGGGCCATCGGACTGGGGGAACTTCCTCTTGAATTACCCAATGTGCACTTGTAGAAAACTCCTTGTCGAGGGCCTGTGCACCCCCAATTAGTCGGGACTTTGTTCTCGGACACACTTTGCCCATAAAAAAAAACTAAGGAACGAACTTGTTTAACTTGATTGTGTTTCTGTAATGCACTGATGGTTGGGAATGGGAAATGATAAGCCTCAAGAACTTGGCAATAGGAACATACACAAGTTCTTTCTTATAATGAGTTGTGTCCTACAAATTATGGGGCCACTGAGGGAAACACATGCATGGTGTGCCTTTTAGGGGGTAAATGGATTTATATAATTTGCTACTATTGTGTTTTCCTTCTGTTTCCCTAAAATTTGGATTTCTTGGTTAATTATATATGATCAGGCAAGCGAAGGATGTTGTTAAAGGTATAAAGAAGCGCCTTGGCAGTAAGAATCCAAAAGTTCAACTTCTAGCCCTAACAGTAAGTCCATAGAACTTGATATAAATACGAACATGTGCACGCACGCACGCATACACACACACAAACACACACATGTACGAGTATATGAATTTGAAAAACTTTTCTAAATGTGGTTACATTTTGGGCTCACTTTCTTCTGCTTCACAAAATATCCTGTATAGTTGGGCTCTTGCCCATTCTTCATCTTTCTAAATTTCATTAGTGCTTCAACTTCTTATAGATGGGAGTACTCACTTGTACTATAATTTACTTTATTACTTCTCTAAGCATCTTGTGCATATTTTGGAAATTGAGAAAGGGGTGTATATGTGCTTTGAGCCTACTTTGTTTCATGCTATAAGCTGAACTTCTAGAGGCAGGAGAACCCTTTTAGGATTTGATGACATCCAATTTTCAAAATATGGCAACATTTTTTAGCAAGTCATCATTTATGGCGAAAGAATATCCTGATTACATTCCAACATTTTGAGGTTATATATTTAACAAATATATATTAAACATCACCCAAACCAAGGAGCACACTAATGGACGATTCAGTCAGAAACTATGTTACCGTTTGATAACATCCAATTTCCAAAAAAAAATTTGGAATCCTTTTTTCTTTTCCTAAAGAAAAACGGTGTCTTCGGGTTATATGACGAATTAGCTGGGTTGGAAATGTTTTTTTAGTTTTTAATTATTTCAGTATTTCAAGTTTTAAGTATTGTGACTTTCTATATCTCAATAGTTAATATAGATGCATATCAGAATTCTAGGACGATTGTGAAACATAATGGATTAGATGGATGCAGGAGGTATTGGCTCCATCCCTGAGTCATACGATATTTTGGCAGTCTGCATGAAACTCTACTTGAAATCTCATCATGTTAGGCTTCAGTGAAATAATTGTCATATCGCTTATCAATTTTTTTAAACTTTTTCTTACAGAGGACTAAAATTGGTTTTATTTTGGTTTGGTCACTGTATCTAGCTACTGGAGACAGTAATTAAGAATTGTGGGGACATTGTTCACATGCATGTAGCAGAGAAGGATGTTCTTCATGAGATGGTGAAAATAGTGAAGAAGAAGGTGCAAATGTTTCTCAAATATTTTTGTTGCAGGTCAATGTTGTATTTACTCTCATTTGTTATAATAAGTATTTTTTATGCATATTGTAGCCTGACTTTAATGTCAAAGAGAAGATATTGATCCTGATAGATACTTGGCAAGAAGCTTTTGGAGGACCAAGGGCAAGATATCCCCAATACTATGCTGCATACCAAGAATTGTTGGTACATTTACCTAGTGTTTTCTCTTGAAGTACTTTTCCAGTTAGAGAAGAAACATAGTTACTTAGCTTGACTTTGCCTTTTCATTGCCCTGACACTATCATAGTGCTTATGATCATAGTTAGACCATTTTGTTTGTCATTCTCTGATACAGAGCACATATTTGTTTCAGCGTGCTGGGGCGGTATTCCCTCAGAGATCTGGAAGTTCTGCACCTGTGTTCACACCTCCACAAACACATCCTTTGACATCATACCCTCATAATCTACGCAATCATGATAATCAGCAAGAGACAACTGAGTCATCAGCAGAGTCTGAGTTTCCAACCTTGAGGTACATCTGCAACTCCTTTTCTGATGTCATTAAGGGAGACAAACATGTTAATCATTTGGTTGATCAACACACATTTGCCTGACTGTTTAAGATGGTACTTCGTCTTTAGTTGTCTGTGATCGAATGTGGAATTGTGGCAGTCATCAAATCTCATATAAACATGCACTACCTTCTTTTCCTAGATTTTCCTGCTGATTGTTGTATCCTGGCCTGTTCTTTACTTACATATGAAATCGATATATTAATTGAAGAAAAATTGATGAAAAAATTGTGGTCCTTGGTCCTCTCTTTGGTATAGTTTGTGGTAAGAAAACCTGCCACATCCATTTAATCGTCAAGCATAGGGAGAGGAAGTAAATTTGGTCTGCAAGGCTCAATTAATGTTGACTTGAAACTGTGCGATGCTGATGGTTTAAATATTTGAATTATGAGAACAAGCAGAGGAATGTTTGTTGGATCTGAGGATTTGAGTATTCAATGTTATTTACCTATCAAAAAAAAAAAGTATTCAATGTTATTAGATTGAGCATGAACTAACTCTTTCCAGTGCCAAGGGTTGCATGACAATTTTATTCATCCTTTTCTTGTCAGTTTTTTTGACTAATGATTCATCGTTTTATATTCTTTTATAAATTGAAATTTCTTTTGCTAGCTTGTCAGAAATCCAGAATGCACGTGGCATCATGGATGTCCTTACCGAAATGCTGAGCGCAATAGAGCCAGCGAACAAAGAGGTATATGTGAAGAAAATTTAGAACCATGGAACAATAACATAGATGCTGATTACCTCTTTTAAAAAATCATCAAAACTGGGCTATGAGGAACTTTGGGTTATACTCTATTTAATTTATAATGCTAATGGCTTATAAAAAAAACTACTGCTGACTGAAAACTTTTATGGTAAGAAATTTAAAAAGATCAAAATCAAGTACTTTTGTTAATATTTTTATCTAGATGTATAGCTTGTCACTGTTTTTTTGGTATATTCCAATCTCATCAATCTCTATTTGCATGCTGGATAATCTTTGTTTCAATTTGCAGGGGCTTAGACAGGATGTTATTGTTGACTTGGTGGAACAGTGTCGTACATACAAGCGGAGAGTAGTGCACCTTGTTAACTCAACTTCGTAAGGCCTTTGTTCTTTACCTGTTACCCTCTCCCGTCAAATTTAGCATTCTCTCTCTCTCTCTCTCTCTCTTGCATGCACGTATGCACAAATTGTGTGCTTGCACATACATAGTGGTTGTCTGTATGTGGGATTCACGCATTTATGTCCAGCCAGATCATGTAGGGACTTTCAGCATGGCATTATTTGTATGAATAGTCCTTTCATTAGCGAGCAAATCTCCCAAGGTTGTGAAATGTTATTATGTCATGTACGTTGCTTTAAACATGGTTTGTAATTTCCATTCATCTCTTTCAGGGATGAGTCACTGCTGTGTCAAGGACTAGCACTGAATGATGACTTGCAGCGTGTACTGACCAAGCACGAAGCAATTGCATCAGGAACTTCTCTTCAAATAGAGAAACCCAACCCTGAACCTGTTAGAGGACTTGTTGATGTTGATGGTCTTCTGGTTGATACTGGAGATAAAAGCAAACAGCCTGACGGGAGGTAATTAAGCTTTCTTGAGCTGGTTCACATTCACTGCATTCTCTTTGATAATATGGTGACTAAATCCACTGGTATGTCATGTTGTTATTAGGAATGACCTAATAAAATCAATTAGAAAATGCTGTACTAAGAAATTATGTTTATATTCACGGCCTAGGTTTTTGTATAGTCTGACACTATAGGTTTAATTATGGTATTGAAAGTGCTTGATCGAAATGTGTGGCTTTTGCACTTGGTATGTGCATCTTGACTTTGAGTTCCACCTTTTGAGCCCTCATGTTTTATTTTTTTGATCAGTAAATTAGAATTTTATTAAAATAGGCGAAGCCAAGTACGTGGAACATATACAAGAGCAACACCTATGCATGAGTGGCTGAAGATACAAGGAAATCATGTACGTCCATGCCAAAAGTCTATTACAATCGACCAATGTAGTAGAGTATGAAAAAATAAAGTTCTAATCTCGTCCATTGTCCCATTCACGTCCATTTTCCGTTCACGATTTTCAAAACTTTGACCCTTCCTCTCCACCCATATGCACCGCCATAGACAGATCGGTATCATCTTCCACGTAGTTGCAATTTGAGTGGTACCTCAGATGCCTTGCCAGCTGGCCAAAAAATCCACAGCCCTTCATGGATCACCCAATGGAGCCCCGCTCTAGCAAGTATATCATTCCACAAACTCATGGCTATGTCACAATGCAGTAACAAATGATCCACCAACTCCCCACTGTTCTTGCACATATAACACCAATCGAACACAATGAGTTGGCGTTTCTGTAGATTATCTAAGGTCCCTAATGAAGCTGTCCTTACAAAAAAAGAAGCTTTTAGGGGGGCCTTGGTCCTCCATATGTTCTTCTATGGGAACGGTCTTGTAGAATATTTCATAAGGGACTTATAATACGACTGTATAGGAAATCTTCCCTTCTTGGATGGTGACCACAAAATCGTATCAGCTCCTCCATTCACTCTACAATTATACACCAGATTAAAGAAATCTGTAAATGTGTCAATTTCCCAGTCTTGGGTAGCTCTAAGGAACATGATATTCCATTGGGGAGAACCACTAGACAGATCCATGAGTTCTGCTACTGAAGCCTCCTGTCTTCGTGCGATGCTGTATATTGTTGGATAAGATTCCTGAAGGACTTGATCTCCACACCATAAATCAGTCCAGAATTTAATTCTGGAACCATCCCCAACTGCAAAACGTGTATATTGATGGATGTTTGTCCAGCCTCTTCAGATGTGTTTCCAAAGCCCCACCCCATGAGGTCCACTCATCTCATTCGAGCACCATCCTCCCCCAATCCACCATATTTTAAATTTATGATAACTCTCCACAAAGCTCCCCTCTCCTCATGGTATCTCCATAGCCACTTACCCAATAAAGCATTGTTGAAAACCAACAAATTACGAATTCCCAGCCCGCCTTCATGTATTGGGGTACAAACCATAGCCCAATTCACCAAGTGAAACTTGAATTCTTCATCTATTTGCCCCCATAGGAAATCTCGTTGCAACTTCTCTAACTGATAAACCACCTTGTATGGTATTGGAAAAAGAGATGAGAAGTAGGCAAGTAGATTGGAAAGAGTACTTTTTATCAACGTAACTCTACCACCTTTGGGTGAATCCTCTTCCAACTCGCCAGTTTCTGCTCCATTTTTTCCAATACCCCGTCCCAAGTGGATTGTGACTTGAAGGAGGCACCCAAGGGAAGACCGAGACAGTAAGGGGTGGTTTGGATAATGAACACTCTCATCTCATCTCATCTAATTATTACAACTTTTCCAAACTTCCAAACAAAATATAATAAACAATTCAACTTTTTCAAATCCCAAAACAAAAATTATATTCTAAAAATATTTTGTTCAACTTTCAACTCTCATCTCATCTCATCTCAACTCAACTTACTATCCAAACCTCCCCTAAATTTATGTTTGTTGCAAATATAATATATGTTTCTTCTGCAGTTAGGAGGCCTCATGTTTTTTTAATAGTGGAATCTGATATAAAGATAGTAAAAAATCTTAATAGATTTTGAGTTGTTTGTTTCAAATATGTTTCTTCTTACTGCATACAAGTTGATGTAAATTTATTGGATTTTAATTCAATAGATTTTTTTTTCCTTTTAGTAAAAGAAAATAAAATTATTGCTGGCTATTGAGCAAATGGCATCTCCTCCTTCCTACAAATAAAGGATGGAGGTGAAGGTCACAGGTCCAGTGTACAATTACATGAGTTTCATTTCCCCATCAAAGAATATAAGTTTTTGGTAAAATATTAGATACCTTCTGTTTACTTGAGCTGTAAGAGCTGAACTTTTTTCCTCAGAGCCTCCTCAAGTACTAGCGTGGAGGTGCAGCCACTGAACCAACTGTTGCTTCCTGCTCCTCCTGCAACTAATGCTGCAGCTCCTCCAGCAAGGGTTGACCCCAAAATGGACTTGCTGAGTGGTGATGACTATAGCTCACCAAAGGCAGAAAATCCGTTGGCTCTTGTTCCTGTGGTAGGACAACAGCCTGCCAGTCCTATTTCTCAGCAGAATGCCTTGGTTCTTTTTGACATGTTTTCAGAGACCAACAACACTCAAAATCCTATCAATACTCAATCTGCCAATTTGACTAGACAGGGCAATCCCTTGGCTCCGCAAATCGAACAGCAGCAGAATTTTCAATCTCCCCAAGGTGGATTTTACTCAAATGGAAGTGTCCCAACTGTTGGATCATCTCAATATGAGCAGCAGCCAATGTACATGCAAGGTGCTGGTTCTGCCTGGAATGGCCAAATTGCCCAGCAGCCGCTGCAGCCACCTTTGCCAGTCTATGGTGCACTTCTTGCTTAATTCTATGATTTGCATGCTAGAAATGTGTATGCTTTTATCACATATTCTTTTCACCAAATTTTCCCATCTTTAGGCAGAAACGCCTTCATAATGCCAAATCACAATTATGCTAGAAATTATTTATGCATTTGTAATAAGTAGCGATGTGCTGGCTGGGCCCTATTTTGTTGCTTTAGTTATGGAATTGCGTGGTGTTATGTGAGGAGCTTACAATGCTTGCTTCTGAACAGGTGCTCAAAGCAGTGCGTCATTACCACCACCACCTTGGGAAGCTCAGCCAGTGGACAACAGTGGTCCAGTAACAGGTGCTCAATACCCTCAACCAGTGCAAGTTACTCAAATGGTTGTCACACATGCTCCAAGTGGTGCTCATTCTCCTCTGGTGCCTCAACAAATGGGTAAGGACCAGGGGGTAGGTATGTATAGTCAGCCAATTACAAGCAGCAGCCATTTGTCAACAGTTAATAATCAGGTTGGTCAGAGCCAGCAGTTGGGTTGGCACTCTCAGCCAATCCAAGGCGGGCCATACATGGGAATGTTTTCACAGCCCATGCAAACTGCCCAGATGGCATCTATGTACCCTCAACAAATGTATGGGAACCACCAATATGCGGGTTATGGCTACGGTCAGCCACAAGGAGTGCAATACCTAGAACAGAGAATGTACGGATTATCAGTCGGTGACAACAATGGCTTGAGAAACTCCTACCAGGTTTCTACTCCATCTTATATCCCACCTAGTAAGCCTTCTAAGCCAGAGGACAAGTTCTTTGGGGACCTTGTTGATATGGCTAAATTGAAGTCAACGAAACCCACTCCAGGTAGAGCTGGGTAGCATGTAAAGTCATGACTGGTTTTGGTGCTTTTTATTTTGTTCATTTATTTTGGTTTGCTAACTTGCTTATTTTCACTGTAATTTTTTAATATATATAATTCTTGCTTTTCGCCTGCATTTCAGTTGATTATCTGGCATTGGGATCTTGTACATTCATTGTAGAGTAGAAAAAGAAAAAAGGAAAAAATGGACACCTCCCATTAGATTAGGATAGAGATAATGAGATTGCACTTTTATTGCCCTCCAATTAGTTGGAAGCATTTAGTTTTCTTTCTAAATTATGGCATCTTTTTTAATTAATAGACAGTGTGAGTTAGATTTGTCTGCAACTTTCAAGGCAAAGATCTCTTGAAGAATTTTCTACCGCCATTCGGCTTGCAATGGCCGAATTGGCTGTGGAGTCTCAACCCTCGATACGCAATTTGGCCTGATCTTCTCCGAAAGCTCGTTATGGAATACTGATGTTCAAATGACTAAAATAACTGGAGATACATGGTGAGATAGCCTCTGGTCTACTTTCGAGCTTGAAGTTTAGGATCATGAGCTCTATATTTTCCGGGTAGAAACTGAAGAGCATGGCTAATCTGAAAAGCGAGGCTGTTTCTCATATAAGTTGTGTTTGGTCTGGCATGTTTCATTTTTTTTTTTCCCATTTTTTTCGGCAACAGGAGTGGAGTTAGGAAAATATAACGACGATAAAAACATTGCATCTAATTTTGAAGATCTTAATTTGAAGCACTTAAAAACTATCTAGTGGTGCCTATAATAAGGTGGAGAACCGAGCTTTCTGATAGAGAACAGTATGCACAAAGCATGCAACAATTCCACCTGCAGGGAGGAATAGCCCGTGCTGCGTAATTTTTATAAAAACATCAGCATTCCTCACACGAAATTGAAAGAAATGCAGCTTTATTTATAACTAAACTTTAAGTGGCAGATGCCATACAAGACTTGAACACGAGGTCTCTAATGCATACATCATTTGAACCAAACACGTACTAGACAGGTGGAAGGAGGAATATGAGATACAACAAACAGAAGTACTTTGACAACACAATTTATTGCTTGAGGAACCTGTCAAGCCAATCACAAGCTTCTTTTACCATAAGCGGTGTCATTTGGTGCCCAATTCCAGGTTGTGCAATCAACTGCATGTCAAGGAAATGCAATAAGAGAATTATAAACGAGGGGCATGCATAAAGGAAAAGGGAAACAATAGAAATATACTGAAATAATGCATGCATTGTGAGATGACATTTTTGTTTGTCTAGTTCAATGAAAATGAAATAGGAAAGAGAAAACACGATCATATTCCACAACAGTTATGGGAAATAATAATAGTTCTTTCCCTTTCAAAGGTCTTCGTGAAATGTTAGCTAATTTCAAGATGGTCTGATATGTTTTCAACTATATAATCTTTCGCCAGGTGCTTTGATCAAACCTTAAACTTATCCAAACAATGGGCCTCTTCATAGACCTTGCATGCTCTTGATTCAGGCATTTTCAGACCAGGAAGTGGACACCGAGGATCTTCTGCACCTAAATTTTCAAAATTAAAAGAAAAAAGAAGCACGTCAAACTAAGTATATATTACAAACTACCAAAGGTAACCAACCTCAAAGAGAATTCAATTGAAGGGGGAAAAAGGCAAAGAGCACCAATGGCCTCCTAGCCTAGTAAAATTTTGTGGGAGAGTAAGAATAAGTAGTTAATCTACAGATAAATTGATGCCAGGAAGGATTACTGTGCGTCAGAATTTGGGAACATGTGCATTATTTCATATATAGCACGTTATTTGGACCTTCCAGATTCTTTAAAAGATCATAGGTATAAAATCATAAGCAAACCAAACAGTTGGTTGGCTCCAGACACCCAGGCACCATACGTGTGCACAAGCCAACACACACACACACACACACGGCAAGATAAAATGTTACCATTGACAATCAGCAGAGGACGTGGTGCAATAGCCAGAATGGTGTGATGTAAATCGAAGTGAGATGCTAGACCAGGAGCAATCCTATCCCAGACCTGGTCAGTCCAAAGAAAAAGAAGAGCAGGATGTAATTAAATCTAAAATGCACAGTGAGATGAGAAAACTTCCACATGGAAGCCAGTTTCTGAAGGACAGAACATAGCAAATGAACGTAATATGTATGACTCCATCGAATGCTAATTCTAAGTAGTACACCTCGAATTATACATGCACAAAAGTAGATGTACCCAATAATGAATATAGATGCATGGTAGCAAAATTAATCAAAAGTAAAAGGTGCTTCAAACAGTCAAAATTAAAAAGCTAAAGTGCCATTAAGGCTCAGCAACAATCGGACTGCATGTATACTGTACAAATTTGGACAATAATCCAGCCAACCTTCTCCACTACTTCTTTGTCGATCTCTTTCTTGCCTAAATCAATCCGTGCTTCTGCACCAAAAAATATATGGACATCAGAACAACATATACCACCACAGTATCAAAAGAAACTCATCCAGTTCAAGTATGCTTTAAGAAGCTCAGTACTTGAATATCATATGCATTTAGCATATGTAGATCTTATTTAAACTAAACAAAATCCACAATTTGCTCCTGATATTTGTAGCCCATATAGTCCGTTTATCTCTTACCCTCAAAAACAGGCTTTATACTGTCAACTCGACCATGCCACTTATCATTCTCAATGGCCCATCGAAACCCCTAAATTCACATTGCACAAAATTCAGCAAGCTACTTAAAACATCAGCTACACTAGTAAACTTTTTAATTTCTAATAGAAGGCAGCACCTGAACACCAATTATGGGAGCAACCACTGCATAGCGAGTGTCAGCAACAGCACCATACCATGCATGCATACCTGCATTTTCAGAGTTTTTTAGTACTGCTTTTTTTTTTTTAATAGGCACGTTTTCAGAGTTGTCAGTAATGCCGACATGAGTTTGCATGTCAAATTATCATTTCTAATGTCCCATCCTTTTAAGACCTCATTCAACCAACCTCCAAGTGATTCACCAGTGATTCCTATTCTTGCGGGGTCTATATCCTCCCTCTGGGTTAGATAATCTGCCAGTTTTATCAAGTCCCAGACCTGCAAGAATCAAAAGCTTATGCTTTCTTACGGACCAAAATCATCTGACAACTAAACCTCAAAGGTTCTATTAACTAAAACTCACTAGATCTCCTATTAGCAGGTAAGAGTTGAGTGTAAATGAAGGAATTACCGTATCAAATATGAACGGCATTGTATCACCTTTTTTCCATGATGAAATAAGAGCCTGCATTTGAATACAAATAACATGAGTAGAAATGAAATTTATAGATGAAATACGGTTTCAATGCCCAATGGCTGCTAGGATTTCATATTTAATTAAGCTCGCTCTACTTTTTTGTCAGAAACACATGAGAAGCTATGGACTAATTCTCCAACTTATGAGACAGAATTAATATGTTATGGTCACGAGACAGAATTAATATGTTATGGTCACGAGACAGAATTAATATGTTATGGTCATGAGCTTGTCTTCAGAAACCTGAAGGCCGTATAAAAGAGAAACAGATGTTGTGCATATTCAGAAAATATGGTGAAAATAATTGAACTGGGTCCAAGAAAAACAAAATAAAGGTGTAAAAATGCGCACATCTCGGTACGTGGTTTTACTGCTGGCACGTTCACCATGGTATCGAGAATCTATGGCGATGGCTATATATCCTCGAGAAGCATATGCCTGAGACAAGCATAAAAAGTTGACCAATGCCAAATCAAAATAATGCAAAAGAAAAGAAGACTACAAACCAAGAAAACGACCATTAGAGTAGCTACCTCAAGCAATGGCCGCAACCACTCCTTGCATTTATGTGTACTATGAAGAAAAACAACAGCAGGCCTTCTTTGAGGATTGCTTTCCTTCATGCTTAAAATCAAGACAGGCAAGCGCCCTTGGTCTCCTGCCTAAAATGATCATTCACAATAAGTTCCTTTGACGCTAGAAATGAGCAAGTGGGAAGCCATAAGAACTAAAGTAAATAATGTCCCCCTTGGTGGCCCCCGCTTCCTAATGTAAGGGGATGAAAAAAAAAAAAAAAAAAAAAAACAGAAATAGACAACATTCCACAAGAAATAAGACGTGAACTTTGGTGAGGTGGAACTTAATCAAACTCGAAAATGTTCACAAAGCACGAAGTTGGGTTCAGGAAAATTGTTTCACTTTCAATTAACATGGATCACTTCAGTTTATGGCACCGCTTAACTTCAATTTGTCACAAAAAGAAAAGATAAAGTTCCAATACGTGGTCATTCTACTAAGAAAAGTCAAGAACCAAAATTTCCACAACTAAAATGTAACTTCAGAATCAGTTCAATTTGAAAGCCCGTTTTTAGCTCCAATTACCTCGGTAATCAAGTACAGGTTTTCCTCTCTCAGTAAGTCCTTGAACCCATCAATGTCTACCTTTGGGCAACACTCCATCGCCTGGCATTAAGTACACGAGTATATTCAGAAATTTCCAACAGAACATGGACCAACATATACTTCAAGAAAATGAAAGAGATTTCAACCTCACTGAATCGAGGTGGGGTAGCATCTTGATACAGAGGGTTAGCCACAGGTTTTGCAAGCTCCACCGATAGCGGAACTGGAAATATTTACCAGCAAAAAAAGAGAATCAACAACACAAATTCCCAATTTAAATTTTTGACTTTTTGCGACAATTCCTCAGCAACCAATTAAATCCCAACGTCGACCAGGAACACAACACTCAACCTCCAATTACCGATAACTTGAAATCTCATACCATTACAAGAAAATCTCCCTAAAACTCTTAAACCAGCTTTGGTTTTACCTTCAGTGGATCGTCTGCTACGGAGAACTTCGAGGAAATGCAACCGGAGCTTCTCCACATCGATGGATTCTTCCATTCTGCTTGCTGCACTGCCAGCGATCGCTGAGGTAATGATCAGGGACTGACATTTATAGCCAAAGAGGCTGGATCGTGGCGGGTAGGATCGTAAGCGAGGAGGGTGGCGAACACACGTGAGGAAAAGTGCAAGTCGCACGTGCGATAGATGGGCCAGAAGGGATGATGGTGTTCGATGCGGAAGCCGAGGAACATCGACCGACAACATTCGTTCCTTGTTAAACTGGGAAACTGATAAACGGAAACCAAGTGGGGATGGACTGTGCCCCTGTGGGAGTGGGACTTCTTATTTTTTATTTTTTGACGAAAAAATATATTAGATATATGTTACATTATTTTCTAACCATCTGCCGTAACGTGGCACGTGCACTATCTGGCACTGCCAATAATACATCTCCGTGCCACGTATTTATAATTTATTAACTAATTAAATCAATACGTACATTAAAAAAAAAAAAAAAAAACTAATATTTTCACCTTCATATATTCTCTAAATATTTATTTGTAACGCAATACTTCATAAGAATCAAAGAGATTTATCATTTGAAGTTTCAAATTGAAATAACTGTTTTGAAAATAATTTTTAATTAACCAGTCAGTCAGGATTTAAAGGAGAAGAGGGCTCTTTACGTCTAATTGATAAAAATAATAATAATTAAAAAAAAAAAAAAAACATCTAATATGAGATCCAGATTGGGCCAACTGACAATCGAAACAAGTTTTGTTGGTATGTAAAATGACCAAGAAACGAAGGTGGAAGGAAAGCAGTAAGCACCATAAATAAATGACAATAAAATTGAATAACAAGAAAGGAAGGTGCAAGGAAGCTCCAAAGGAAACTCTATCATCAGTACAGCTTTTACTTAAATTAGCATTGTCTCAAGATCCTTCCGTGGTTAAAGAGTTAAAAACAAAAACAAAAACAAAAATATTATTATTAATTTTAATCTTTATCATCTCCGATCATACAAATTCATATATTATATTTTAAGCAACTTTCTATTTAAGTAGTCGACTTAATATATATATATATATATATATACATTATAACCTTATATGATACAAGGCTACAAGCACGTAAAGTATGAAAAAATATAGCTATAACAATTGTTATATAACGGAAAAGCAGGAATATAAAAGCTTCAAACAAGAACATATCAATTATCATCTAACTAGAGGAGTTAGGTTAAAACTTCCACTCTTAACTATTTCCTATCTAACTTCCACTCTCTGTCAATATGTGATTTTATCTCCCCGTTCCCATTAGGCAACCCAACCTTTAAAGACAAGACTTCATTACAAGAAGTGGTTGCAGTGGCTCCTGGAGACGCTTCCGGAACAGGAGAGTTTATAATGCCATTGCCGTATGCTTCCTCGTGACTTCCCATTTCACTTCCAGATTTTATGTTGCCATTCTCTGCAGGTTTTCGTTCGCTTCCTGTATCGTCTTCGGCTAATGGCGAGGGCATGGTTTCTGCAAAGTGAAATAAACGAAACCGTTTATACAAGATAGGTAATAAATATAAGTGTCTAGGATACAATTTTATCATAGCTCAAAATGGCTCACTGTTCAAGAAAGGTTCCCCCACCCTTTCTCTCTCATCCCCCCATGTTAAACCTCAAGTTCTAATACAACGAAATTCCTGACCTTTTGTTTTCGTATTCAAGTTACAACAAAGGTTTCAATGGCTATAAGGAGACATACTTTCCATGCATTCATTCGATCTGTGCACAAACATGTTGATACTGGACTTCAATAGCATTTTTATACTAATAAGGGGAAGATTCAGTCGAGAGAATGAGCTATAGTGCGTGGTCTTCTTTATTACAAAGCCCAATAAGCTTGACTATATCGGGTGTTCTTAATTCACAAGACTTCCAACTGATTACATGATGGAACTGAACCTCTTGTATGATGGTTCTTTGGCAGAGAAGAAAACCCATACAGAAGTTCTCACATTACCATATTGAAAAAACTGAAAGTTTGGAAATATAAAATCAAGAAACTTACCCCTTACGCTCCCGCAAGTTATGAGCCGATTAAGAAAATCCCAGAGCCTTGTCAGGACAAGCCTTTCCTGCTCTGCAAAAAGTTCTGTAAAGCCATGACCATCCAATGACTTCTGATCGATGTTCTCAACATGGCACACCACCCTTTCTGGTGACCCAGCTGCCATAAAGTCTTGTTCATCACACATCAATGCAAGTGTTCCGGGAGATATTGGCCTACCATTATCCATACCAACTCCATCAGATCCAGAATCATTGCTTCCAACTCTATCCACTTGATTCCTGCTGAAACTGCCATCAGGAGTAGTGTTCCGACTACCATGTCCTTTTCTACCCTCTTTGCTCTCTTGAGCGGATAAACCAACAAAAGTTTCAATATTCCCCCTCTCTGTCTGCCCATCCATTTTGCCTCTTTTTTCTGGAAATGTTAAATTGCAGATTTAGAAGCAAATCATATTTGATTTGGAGGGTGGGGTGTAGGCGGAGTGATATATCTCTTTTCGGTATAATCTACTTCTTATCTACAAACACAGACATAAGGAATGCTTAGAATTAGATCTTTTAAATGCTTATCTTGATCAAGTTTCTTACCAGTCCACTGTAGGGTTTCTTCTGCACAGAAAAGTCCAACTCAAACTGGAAGATCTTTTATTATTTAACTGAAATGGTTATGATGACATCTTTTCATTCACGGTATGATGAGGAAATATACTTCAATTTGGGTTAAAAAGTCCATAAGGAACAGATTTAGAATTCGTTATAGATGTGTTTCACACACTCCAAGTAATTTTTAAGGAAGAAATTCCAAAGCTTTTGGCTCAAGTATCCACGGACTTTCCTCTCTCCATATGTACTCTTCTATCCTCAGTCCAACCATTCTCCACTTCCCTTCTGTCTAAAACTCTCTCTCCCTTTGTCCAATCATTCAATAACCACATCTAAGCATGCATTTAACTTTCATATTTTTTGTAAGCCGAAGAGTGTGAAACAACTATATAAAACCCCAAATTACAAAATCTTACGTAATTCTATATTTAATGAGAGACTTCCATTTCCAATGCACAAGTAAACACGATTTTAAAATATTAGCAAGGACTAAAATAATATCGTAAAGAGTAATTTTAAAATCGACCAATAATGCCAAGGAAAACTACTTTATACATTACTACTGATATTCAAGTAGAAAAGTAGGCATAGAAACATATAATGATATAGTCGTCATAGCCATGTCATTCAAATAATAAGCTAAAATTCAAGTAGTCCCGAACATAAAGTATCAGCAGAAGTCTATCTATTTCTGTATATTATTTGCAACCTGCAAGTGTTTTTGTAGCTTCTTCTGAAAGAACGACCAAAAGTGAGCAAAGATCCTTCACATCCTGTAGTTGGAGGATGTCTGCCAATGGAGATCTTCAATCATGAGCAGTTATGACAATTAGTTTGTGAAAAGAGAGAGAGAAAAGAAAACATGTCATTAACTATGGGCAAAATCGTGAGAAACTATGCCTACCTGTAATTCAATTTTGAAGATCCTGATATTGCTGCATTCATAGTGCATGAAACAGGGATGGATGACAGAGAAGAGGTCACAGAAGCTTTTAGATGATTGTCCTGAATGAAGTATTTTTTTAAAATAATTATTCCATTTTGCTCACTCAGAAAATTGAGGAAAAAGCAAAAGGAAGAAAAAAAAAACTAGGAATCTTAATAGCATTTTGTTCCCTTGGAAGTTGCAGGAAATATGAAGGGGGAATTAATAGCAAAATGAGATTAGGGAGTTCACTGGAAATTAAGAGTTCCTTCTTTTCCCCATCGTTTTGATAAACTGCAAGAAGTAAAATGTGCAAAACGGGGGCACAATCTTAGTAAATCATATTTAAACTTGGATGACTAAAACATGCCTCACAGGAACTAGAATTACTTGACAGGAGGATAAAAGAATTCAAATAAATTGTGTCCCTTGAGCATCAGAAGGGATACCAAAAAAAAAAAAAAAAAAGGCTACTGTTCCAGAGTCAACAAATGATTGAAGACACGAAAAAATCAAATACGCACTTCACAGTAAATAGGACCAACTTTATAGATTAAACAAATACATAGATACTCTTGTATTCTAGGATCCTAAGAAAGAGTACCTGTTGACATGGTGCGATCTCTTGATTGGACCAGTCTTTGGCTGCTATCCCAAAAACATATTCCTTCCTCTTTCTCTTCTTCGATACCAGTGGGGTTCCATACCCAGAGGACCCAATGGCCCCACTAATGGCTACATTAGCTGCATTTGGGACGTAGACTATTGCATTACGGTCTTCGTGAAACAAAGCCCTTCTTTCTTCGTTTCCTTCAAAATTTTTGCAGTCCATGCATTTACAGTTTTCAGAGCACAACACATTGGCTTGGAAGCACTCACAATACTTCTTTAGGCACCCTGATTTCTTGCAGTGACATCCTTTGCTGTGCTTTCCCACCACTTGAGCTTCTGCTGCATCTTCCTAAATATTTTTGAAGACATAATCATTGCATGCCAAGTATTGCTACAAAAGATAATATGCTTGATCCTAAAACATAAAAATTCTACATAAAACGTTGGCAAGTTTTCTTTGCACAAGGAATCAACATTTGCCCTTCCTTTTTCCTCCTCTACCAAAAGCATCCACATCAATAATCAAACCAGATTCTTAGAAGTATTCAAATTTGAAGGGCACTAACAGAAGTGATGTGGCAAAGCTTTCATATATCATGCCAAACCATCAGCTGTAGAAGGGATACATTGGTCTATCTGATTAATTAAAGCTGTTCAAGTTTTAGTTGACCTTGTCTTTTCAAGTTTATGCTGTAGATTATAAAAAGTTATGTTTTTAGTCACACAACCGCAGAAAAAAGCATCACCTAACCTAAATGCCTTTGGTTAAAGGAACAAACGCCTCCTGAGCATAAGTGAAGAAGTATTATTAGATTAGTGTTGGAATTATTGTAGGCTAGTAGATAGTTGTAGGCTTGCAGCTCTTAGCCGTAGAAAAGTAGTGACAATGGATGAATATTGCATTTGTAAGAAGTAAAGACCTTCATTACAAGAATTCATTTTTCACGTCTTTATGTGAGAAGAATAAACAGAGCACTAGTCTGGCATATTTTAAAACCATGCAGCCTCAAGCATAATTTTAGATAGACCCTCCCTCACCTTGGAGTTCAAGAAAATTTAAGATGGATATCTTCAATAATATCACAGTTAATGTCAATGAATGAGCACTGAACAAGTGATATTGTTGCATTAGTTGGAGCCAGATTATGTACCATCCTATCCCGAGATTCTCGTGGGCTACTAGCGATCTTTGGTCTGAAAGCGTTTGGATTGCGCTCTAAGGTTGTTCCAACTGCCTCCTGCCTAGCTGCCTCATTCTCCACATTATTCTGACAATTAACGCAGTTGCAACTTTCACAATAAATTCCAGCTGCAAAGCACTCACAATACCTAACAATTGAAAACTTTTGTTTCTTAATGCTCTAAAATAAGTAGGAAGAAAATATGATGCATCACATATGCAAAACATGAACTCAATAAGTTATCGGCAATAAACTAATAAAAGTTCAAGTAGCTACATGCAGATTAAATTATTTTATTTTTTTGATGAGGGAGGACCACCCCACACTCCGATTAAATTATAAAGTAATATGGAAAGAATGAATCCAATAAGTAATCGACAAAAACTACTAAAAGACCCAGCAGTCACGCTCAAATTACATTAAGTAGTATCGGAAGTGAATTTAGCAACGTCGCCACTAATTTAACCAAGTAAACCCATTCCGAGACAAAGTTGCAATAAAAGATCATATAAAGAAGAGGAATAAAGGTGACTTTCCGCCCAGAAGTTAAAAGGAGGATTTGAATACAACTACAGAGTGTTCTCTCAGAATTACTTCATGGCTTATTATGAGCCCATCCAAGAAGATTTGGAATGTATCTTTTCATTTCAGATGTTGATGGGCCGAAAAAAGATAAATCATAATGAACAAGAACAAAAGGGGGTAAGGTTTAAGGGAGAAAGTGAAGGGAAGAGATGGATAGAGGAGAGATGGAGGCAATTGAGGGGGGGAAATGCTGCAAAACTCATTGATCATGTATATGATATTTCCATAAAGGGAAAAATTCATATAAACATTTTATATATATTCTCTACCGTATGTCACCTCACTGTTGAGTGATTTGGCAACTATCCCTCTTTGAGGAAACAAGTTAAAACAAAGACAAAGGGTGTGATTGTTTTTCTAGTTTAAATGATTCCATCATATCTATGAGACACGCAATAGTCCAATATAGCTAAAGTTATGTAAGTAGACCAATTTCAGCTTCATCATTTGGACAGGAGTTTAAGATATCCTCCTCTTATAGGTGAGGAATTAGGTGCTGTGTCTGGGATAAAATCTAAAGGAACTTGTCAAGGGAAGCAAGGGTTGCAAAATCACAAAAGCAAAGCTAAAAATATAAATATGCATCAAAAGAAGTCTAGGGACTTACAGCTTCAAGCACCGAGTGCTTTTGCAATTACATTGCTTTTGTTTCTTTGGAGTCCCATCTTTTGCCACGCTGTTAGCCCGTTCTCTTGATATAGGGGACTCTTGCTTCCTGAAGGCAAACACACATGGATAAGGTTAAACGAACAAGATAATACTACCGCATCGTTATTGATAAAAAGCTTCCATTTTCTTCCTCAGTATCTCAACATTTTCTGCAACTGTTAATGCAAACTCGTAATAAGCATTTCCAAATCGTTAATTGTTGTATTTCCATTTCCAAATTGTTAATTGTTGTATTTCACCTTGGTAATGTATTTAACACTTTAAATAATATATATTTTTTGTAGCTTTAAATACTATATTTATGAATGTGCTGCAAATACTCCTTAGCGATCATCATTACCATATAAATATACCATACCTATTTGATATTTTTGTTTACAAAAAAATAAGATTTTGGCTGAAAAATCAAAATCTACATGTTCGAACTTAGGTGGCATAACGTACCCTCTTCAACGACAACACTGACGTTAGTACATCCCGTCAATTTATCAACAAAGCCGTAGACATTAGAATCTTGAGCATAAACGATAGATTTAGTTCTCAAACTAACTGATTTTTCTAAACCAGAAAATTTTCACCTCGCAAACCAAATCTTTATATAGTAACTAAAAGAAAAACTGCTACACAGAATAGAAATATTCCGCGAAAACACTTACGCGACTTGCATTGGCGGTGTCGGAAGTTTTTGCACTGGGTGGGACCGTTGTACAGGCCCCAGCTGAGGCCGGGGCAATTGCGGCGGCATTGGCTGTAATTTCAACTGCAGGTGCAATTGAGCCGGTGAGTGAGGCTGTTGTGGTTGTAGTTGCGGTTGCGGCTGCGAATGTGACTGTAGTTTCATTTGCGATTGCGGATGCAAACGTGATTGTAACTGCAAATGCAATTGCGACAGTGACTTAGATTCCAACAGTTTCTGCGAATCTTGGCATTTCGGCGAAGACACATTCACCGAGCCCCTAAAAGCGTCCGTGAAATCCAATTGTCTCGCCAATTTTTTTGATCCGGAATCCGAATTCTGTTCTCCCTGCTCCACTTTCTTTTTTAAGTAAAACCAGTAAAAATGACAAAATTAAGCACACATAAACAGAACGAACATAAATCCAAATCTTTAAAATCAAATACACAATTCACCTCCATTTATATACGCAGGTTAGTTGTATAAGTCAGAGGACAACATTGAAAAGATCAAACGCGGCCGTCCTCTTGTCAAATAGTTGACGGGAACCAACGTGCGTCACCGGAAGCGTCTTTCGAATGGACTGGTAGGAATTCAGAGTCGTTTCGAAGTTGTTGATAGTGCCAAATCTGAGGCACGCCGACGGAGTTTGACGGATTCGATCGGAAAACGTGGAATTGTACGAAGGTAAGCGGGGAGAGTGAGATGCACCAGCTTCCGCAGCAGCTTTAGGCTTTTTTTCTTCCCAGCCTGCTTTCTCTCCCTCTCGAGGTTTTGAAAAATTGAATTTATTATTTAGATAATATTATACGGTACGATAGCAAGAGTGGGCGATCAGACGGATGAAATTGAAAGAATTCGTTGACGGATGATATTCCATAAAGAATAAAACTACTTTGCCCACTTGTNTTTTTTTTTTTTTACTTAGTGATTAAGGAAGTGATTTTAAATGTATTGATGTATTTTTTTTATTTTTTAAATATATTTAAATATGTAAAAAAAATACATAAAGTAAAATGAAAAAAAAAAAAAAAAAAAGTTACACTGGGCGGTAAGCCCAGCGATAACTCTGGGGCGGCAGAGTAGCCGCGCCCTTCGATAAAAGAGAGACGATGAGTCGGTAGCCGTTGGATTTTAGACGTGGAGGTTTTTTTTCCTAGGAACGTGACAGGAAGGAATTTGGCGGTAATAGAGTCCGAGAGCTGTGGGTTTAGTTAGTTGCACACGTGTACGGTTGGAGTGGATTCTGACTTGACTTGGGTTGTGAATTTGACGGACGATATATTTGAAAGTATAAATACCAAATAAAGTAGGTGATTAGACAAGGCAGTTTTTGATGGACGCAAGGTCTCCAAATAAAACAGAAAGAACAATTATAACGACAATTTTGAATGAATTGGAATTTGGAAGTGTTTGACTCGACCAAGAACTTTCACTATCTCTTGAATCAACGGAATAAAAATAAATAAATAAATAAATATAAACCTATAGAGTAAAATTATAAAAAATGTCAAATTAATTTTTTTTTCTATAATTTATAAAAAGTCTTAAAAATTAACTTGTAATCAATTTGTTGAGATTTTGAGAGAACACGCCTTCCTTTCATTTTTATTAAGAAAAATTATATTCTCAATTCTCGAGATAAAAATCCAAATTAGATCGAAAATTATCGATAACTTAAAAAGTGGATCATTAAATAGGAGATATAACTCAAGTCATCTCTCATATATTTTAACTATTAAAATAATGTGGAAGAGGTCAAAAACTTGTTTTTCTCATGAGTGAATGATCTCGACATTATAATACTATTATAAGGGCTCTTCTATTCGTATGACTGGATAGTGGAATTTAACGAATATATACATATATACATATATAACAAAAACTATATTCTATCATTTAAGATGCATAAGTTATTAAGTACGACACCTAACCTTATTTCTTGAGTGTCGGAATAAATTCTTTTAAGAATATTCTAAACTTTTTTTTCCGAGAATATTATATTCTCAATCTATTAAGTATAAATATCTATATGGATTGGATGAATTGCTTTCAAAGTTAACAAATTTATTTTCAAGTTTAATATTGATTGTAAGGGAACTTTCCCCTCACTTCATAAACCCATTGGGCACTCCGTCATAGGTTTCGTCCCGATACCTAACCCTAGAGCTCAAATTTATCCTAAGTCGCTTGCAAGAAAATGTAAACAATGATAGTTGATAGGACGGACATGTTTGATACCGCTTAGCCTCACCTTGCTCATAGGAACTCGTACAGGGTAGAATGGGAAAAACGAGAAACCGTCGATCTTCTGACATGGAAACATTAACGGACTGCCAAAAACACTATAGAGTAAACCAAATCGAGGAACCATGCTGCATTAATGGCATCACTACCTGAACTACATGCCACATTAGTAACGACCATTGTAGAGGCACACCCATTAAAGGACCCTAACAAAATAAATAGTAAAAAAGACATGGACTCCACGGGGGCATGCACGATCTGTCTTCTCAGACTCTCAGTATAAATAGCAATTTTCATATAATAAAAAGCTCTCTAATCTTTAGACTCTTTTATTATTTACAAATTTACAAAATACTTTACTAACTTTGACATCAGAGACTCTCCGGCTCCAAGGCCTCTCTCTCTCAACTGCTTTCTATTTCATTTTCACAAGCCCAATTTTGAAAACTTAAATTACTAGAACCTGATCCAAAATCATATGAAACGCGACGTTAACATTTGATCGAATATATATAATTAACCAATTTCTTTTTAAGTGGTCATCATGGCAAGACACATTATATATTTTTAGTTGGACCATGGTCCAACTATGTTTTGCTATTTTCAAGCCGCTAGCTCCTCGTGCTTGCCTTTTGCCATGTATAAAGTAGGGTTTTATCTTTTTTCAATAGATGATGGTCTAAATCATGGTGAATAGATACACATATAGGATAATGCTATATATAGTCTTAAAGTGTGTAGTCTCTACATATTTGATTTGAAAAAAGTGGGGGCCACCATTAATTTTGTTTAAAAAAAAAAGGAGTATGCAATCTATAGGATACTTCATCGAGAAGCGAAATTTTGATTCTAGAAAAACAGAATCGGGGTCACAAATAAGCACAAAAACCCCTTTACTATATATTTTCCCGAACCTTCTAATTGTTCCGGCCAGCAACGGCCTCCACTATATATATGATTGTAAACATAGTTGTCATCATTAATCTTCCCAGACACTAACACAAGTAGTACTATCTGATCCCCCAATACATATGCCCTCCTTGTTGATCTGTATTAATATGCATGGTATCCTCAATTTTCGTTTATGGCTTTCGTAATGATCCAACGCACCAACGCCGGCCGCCTCTCTTCTACTAGCTCGCAGATCATTAAGAAACAAATTATATGTTAATTTGTTGCAGTCTATACTGCCATGCACATCTATCATTACGTACCAGAGCCGGCGGCATATATATGATCATGCCCTTATTATATTCTGTGATGAACAACCTATCTAGCTAGCTAGCAGCTTCATGTTGCTAGTAGCCTGTGTTTTTGCGATCGAGGAACTTTGACAGAAGTCAATTATCATCATGACCAAAATTAAGTATAGTAATAGTACATGCATATCGATCGTTACTAGCACGCATGCAGCATGATAATGTTAGTCGTTCTTTATGGAAATAGTACTACTTATATTAATTAATTATATATATTTCCGATGAAGTAGATCATGATCAAGAATGTTGCGCTTATAAGTGACATTACAATAAAAACTGTCTTTTCTAATTAATTTATCGCGACTAAAAGACTACTCATACATATATATATATATATATGAGTAGTATCATGGTCAGCCTCCGCCTCTGACGCAACATGCATGGCATGCCCTTTGTATCATGTACTGTTTCCTTCACAAATAATCTCATTCATTCATTCCGATTGATCTAATTTCCCAAAATATTTAGTGAATATTTCCTGATCATCTTATCAACATCATTATATATCAAGGTCTCTATTCCGAAAATGCATGCTGATCAATATATTATATATATATATATAATATGGATAAGCACCGATAAGAAAATTTCAAAAATATTTTGTAGAATATATATAGGGATATTGCAAAGAAAGAATATTCATTATAGTTCATTAAAAAAAAAAAAAAAAATATTTATGACGAAAATAAATTTATTTTAATAAAAAATAATCATTTTTATATTAAATAATTGACCACGATTAAGTAATTTTTTCTAATTAATGGCTAAATCCCTAAAAGTTATCTGAAAACATGACATGATATATCTTATATATGTGCATGATACCTTAATTAATATTATTGATTCAATGAAAAGTAGTTGGCATAAGAGAATATTGATGATCTGTACCATATAACATGTTAGGTAGATCAGAGGTGATCAGCTTTACCGTACTGCCGGTATTGGGAAAAGATACAGATAAGATAAAAACATGCATGGAGCTAGCCTAGGGACCTACTATTTGCTATGTACACGGCGGAATCGGGCGAGGATATAATAATATTGTTGACTGGCCCATCTCAGGGAGCAATATCGGTTCTACTGAGGTTTACATATGTTTCTTAATTCTGATCGCCAACTACTAACGGATGATCAATTGATGATGAAACTATTTTAGGCCTAATTCATCTGATTTTATTTTAATATTATATATTTTTATAAATTATTACATAATTTTTTTAAATTTTTTTAAATTTTAAAATAAAAATAATATTAAAAAAAAATATTTTAATAATATTTTATTCAACTTTTAATTTTAATCTCAACTGATCTCATTTCATTTTATTGTATATACAAAAACAAACTATGCCTAAATTTTGCCTCATTATTCATGTATTTTTTTGAAGAGACTAAATTAATTAATTGAACTAGGTACGTAGAGCCCATATGTTAAATTATATATCATACAAAAAATTAAGTAATTATCTTTTGCTGATATATATTATAATGAGTATGTGTAAATAACATCTCAATTAATACGCGCGTAGTAGTACTACTGCTCAATATTTTGTTCTACGTGTAAGTAAAACCCAATATATATATATATATTTATATATATATATTTTTTATTTCAATATAATAACTAATAAGGATGTTGCTATGCTGTGTCCACAGAGGATTGAAATCCTCTCTACGGATCAGTTAAAATCTTTTTTAATTTTTTTGGTTTTTACTTAGCTTTCACCATTTTTTAAAACTATTTAGATATTTTTTAAAAATAATAAAATCACATATTTATTTAAAAACACTTACTTAATCACTAAGTAAAAAAAAATTAAAAAAATTTCGGTACTCACCTTCTGTGGGAAAAACATTTCCCAATTAATAAAGTATAAATTCTTATTATCTTATTAGATATTTAAACCTAATTAATTTTTAATAATTTTTAGCTATTGAATGCATGCATGGGATATATCTTGTTTGTTTTCACAACTATTGTCAATTCATCTCATCTCATCTTATATAATCATTGCAACTTTCTCAAATTTTCATATAAAATAAAATGAACAATTCAACTTTATCAAATTTTAAGATAAAAATAATATTAAAAAAATATATTCTAACAATATTTTATTCAATTTTAAATTTTAATTTCAACTCAATATATCTCATCTCATCTGCAAAAATAAACGAGCTAGCTATATGCCAGAAAAATAAAACATGGACACGTTATTTTTTTGAAGTTTCTTCATGATTAATTCTATTGAATTTTTCTCGGTCTCATTTTCATAATTACCCCTAGATCAATCCCAGAATATCGAACCAAACGAAAAAGAAAATAACAAACGGGGAAAAAAAGTATTAGTCCTTGCATCAATTAATAGTACTTCTTTTAATATTGACTATATTCATTAAAACTAAAAAATCAGTTCACGATTAATTTAGTTTTCAAAGTTTAATAATAGTACTCCTATATATATATATATGATGATCTTTCCGTTCACGAAATAATTAAATCGATCCTAATCATTCCATTAATGGTTGAAACAATGCATACTTCGGAAGTACTACTGATGAAAATAATAAGATCACCACTGAAAGTAAGAGTCTTTGGAACAAAAAGTCTGGCCAAATCTGGAAAAGATCGAAAATAATGAAAAGCAGGCCAGCAGGATAAATAAATAATTGGAATTTCGCAGCGCAAATAAGGGGGAAAAAAAAAAACTAGGCCAAAATTGTCGGTGGTTGAGGGAAAAAATAATAGCGAATTTAGAAAAAAAAAAAAAAAATCTACATCATGTACATGATATCATCCATTACAAAGTATCGATCATTTCCTCGATAGAATGCATGAAGTAGTACTGGCGATATGATCAACCAGTTACGTCCAAACACATGTACGAAAAATTCAATTTGTAAGGGTCCAAAAGTCTGAATCTCGATGGATGAGTTTCAAAAGCTACCGGCCAGCACATGATAAGGGGTTTTACAAATAGCCAAAAAGCCTTGAATGACGCGGGTCCATGTCCTATATTATTCGAACCAGTAATATGAAAAACACATGTAGGTTATGATTAACCTTAGACATGATGTAGTACATGATTCGAAACAGTTAATATTATATATGCGTCATGCTGCATGTAGATCTAGCATCATGTACTATATATATACGTTAGGCATGAATAGGGTATATATATATATATATAGCTAGATCTGTGCCAATATTCTTCTGATCTATATATAAATCAAGGCCATGATCTTATTGGCCTGGCATCCAAAACGTGCCATTACTACTAAAATTAGAGAAACTCATAATTAATTATAGGTATCTGCCTGATGATCATATATAATCAAGCGGCCGGTGATCTATATATCGATATAAACTGTCTTTAATTTGCACTACTACAAGTACTACACCACACACACACACACACATATATATATATGAATTTCGTCACATATATATAGATATATGTTCACTATTTTCATGTAGTTCTATGTTATAATGTCGATTATATTAATTTTTCGGGGGTTGGTTGCCCAAAGATTGGTGAAATTACCGGGTTCGGTTCCTGATTAGCTATCTTTGTCAAGCTAGCTAGCTAGCTCCCACGACTTTATTTCATTTAATTTGTTGTGTACGTTGCTCAAACTGATATTCCGGCTGGCCTCTTACTTTGCAAAGTGCGTCTCAAATGGAAGGGCACCTGCCACTCGTATATTCTAAAAATGCAAAGCAAATTAATGATGGCTAATCATTGCCATTTCAGCTATATATATATTTATAAATATATATATATAAGAAAATGATAGAATTACCACCCTCCTACTACTCATTTATTATTTTTTTTATTTGATTTTTTATTAATTTTTTTATTTTACTTAATGATTAAGGAAGTGATTATTAGCAAAATTATATATATTTTTAATTTTTTCTTAATGATTAAGAATGTTAAAAAAATAGTTAAAAGAAAATGATAAAAAAATAAAAAATTTCAAATATGATATAAGTAGTAAAGGAGTAGTGAAGTGGTGGTAAGTGTATCATTACCCATATATATATATATATAACTAGACTATAATTTCGTGCTAGAGGGCATATTGTTTTTTTTTTTTTTTTAATCTAAGTACTCGTGAGCTAAGGAAAAAAAGCCTGATAATTAAGTACTCGATCCATTTGCAAAAGAAATTTATGATATATAAATATATATATATTTATATATATATGACAAAAAACTGCAATATCATTGTGGCCTTTGGAATTATATAAGAATTAAGCTCAGAACTATACCTCTATCCAAATAAGATAATCTAGCTCCTTCGGCAGGGTAAAGATCAACGACGTGGGATTTAACGAGTGCGACGGTTATATATTCAAGTTACACATGGTCATGAAGGATATATATAACTATAGAGAAAAATCAAGTTTCACGTACTAATTAGTGTAGAGCTTAATTAATCGATCGATTATATGTGGGTCAAAACTTCAAATCCATTTATCCATTTGTAATCCAATATGATAGGGTCTTTGAATATGAATATATAGGGCATCGATAACAACAAATATAGGGTCTGGCCTGCAGGCGCAGACGTTCCATATTGTACGATGGCAACATGACATGTACTTAATTTATCTTTGTTAAACTCATGAGTAGCATATATACGTGCATTCTCATTCATATTGTTAAGAATTGACCTCTATATTTTTTAAAAGTATTTTTTACATACCATGTTAAGAATTGAATTCTATATTTCTGAAAAACATTTTTTACAGTGTAAGAGAGTATAAAATATATAAATATATGCCTAGCTTTTATATGATAACTATTAAAAATGAAATAATTACAATTAAATGATAAATTTCCTAATATCAAAAGATCGCTAATTGTACGTGTGGGATTTGATTCTATCAAAACATATTGTATATATATGTTCCCGTTTGAGATTTTGGAGGAATGCAGTGTGTGAAAGGAAACCTTTACTAACAAATTAATTAAATCCATGCAAAACATATTCATCAATTATATAATTATATATATATGCATAATACACATGCAGTAAGCTAGGGCCATTAATTTCTATTCTTGGGGACCCATCCACGTACGTACGTATATATATATATATGCATCGATCAAGTACTCCTAATTAACATGTACATGAGTGATATTGATCAGTTCATGAATTAATTATACGCAAGAAAATGAGCCTGGAAATTAAAAAACAAGATGCCATGCATATATATATATATATTTGATCAGCTAGCTAGCAAATTAGATTATCAGGGTATAATAGAGCTAGCGGGAGGACGTGATCTGAGGTGGATTTAACCATGCAATTAATTGGCCAACTACGTACGAACGTATTCCAAGTACTAGTTGGAATTCAAATTTTTTTGGTTTGAGTTGATTGTTTAAATTCACGAACTTTGAGTAAGAAAACGCATTCTGCTAGCTGCTTGGTTGAATCTCAAAGCTGGCCGGCAAATTATCACTTACCTGGACGCGCTGGGAGATACAGTAGAATATTAAGTAGTCATGTTCAAGAAACTCTAGAAATGGCCTTTAATGAATAATTAATTCGAGTTTCGATCCGTCATATTAGAAATTAATTAAATAAAAATCGGGGAGTAGTTCTGGGTGGGGGGCGGCAATTTTATAATATATAGAGTACGTACGCGGTGATGCATGCAGTGCTTTACATGTTTTGCAACTTTGTAGAAGATAAAAAGTTTCTGAATCATTAGCGCCTAGCTATCAAACTGCAGTAATGTTTTGTATTTGACTTGAAGCTGATTATACATCATCGGAATAATTAATCACCTTTCCAATTGCTAAATACTAGGATAAAATTGTATTTAATATGCTCAGTCATGTATTAATTTTATCCTAGCTAGCTCGTACGTGATGGGTAATTACGTATATTATATGTGTGTGTGTGTGTGTCGTGTGTATGCGTACGTGTGTGCAGATATCTATAGCTAGCTAGCTAAGCTTTAAGCATATCAACCTTATAAATGCCTCTACTGGGTGACAGGGATATATATATATATATATAGGGGTCGTCATGGAAGCACTTTAATTGATAAATACCTCACTCACGTACATTTCTTTAAGAGATCTTTTGGATCTATATGCTTGACTAAAGAAATTCTCATGCGTCAGTACGTACGGGCCCTCTCAATGAGAGCTGGGGTACTACTGATCAATTAGTATCGATCCCATTTCAGCTTAGCTTGAGATTTTTAAAATTTCTGAAGATTCGTGTCCTATTTCAACATAAAAATTCAACACGTACAGATCGATCTCTGTTTAAATCCTGGAATAAAAAAAGAAAAGAAAAGAAAAGAAAACCAATCACGTACAAAGATCCCGTTGGGTAAACTAACTCATGATCACCCATGGATCATCATGTAACGTCGAAATTAAACAAAAGTGGCCGCAGGGAATTAGGTCCCAGCCTTATGCATGATGCTTTCTAGCTAGGGTTTCTATTTACTATAAACTGGACTGCTTAATTTGTTAATTTTTATTAATTATTTTAGAATATCCCTCGAATTTGTAGTTCCCTGGCCATGAACGGCTTCATGCAGCTAGCATGTTCGTGTACTCAATCCATATTAAATGATCTTCTTATGAATTTGTGGTCTTTAATTTATAAGATAGTGGTGGCCTGGGATTTTAATTTTTTGTGGTCATCTTGCAACAAGCTATATATAGGCAGCAACCTCAACATTAATAACTTGTGTATTATTTACATATATATATTATTACACTTACGGATTATTATAAATATTATTTAATATTTATATATATGCCCTAACTGTTCCACAAATTATGGGTTTGCTCTAAAATTAAGTTTATATAACTCTTGATCTTCTTCTTCTTCTGCCTATAATTAATTTTTAACAGCTTTAATTGTCTGAACTGGGACTTCTATAAGTAATTAAACAGAGGGATTACTCTCAGTAGTGTTAGGGTTAAACATTTATAATCTGCTAGGGTTAGATACCATCTTCATTACCCATCAGAGAAACCTAGGGTTTCAAATAAGGCAATCTACTACGACACTCCTGCAAAGCATGTGCATAACACGCACCAATCACAACTTGTTTATGTGCAAAGGCATGGGCATCTTCAGCCCTACTTGACACGACAGGCACAAATAAAGAAATGACTGTCCTCCTAACAGAGCGTGTAAACAACGCGTAGGTGGGGGAACAGTACATAGTACTTACCTCTTTCTTTTTTTTCTTTTTTTATGGATTTTTTTTTTTTGAAAGTACACTGTGTTCTTTTTTAACAGTGTTCCTCTCTAGGGTTTCCTTTCCTGTATCACAACAATATTATATAATGGTTTGTGATAAGAACCGCACCTTCTCACCACATGTAGCTCTCCCATTGGTTGGAAACAGTCTCTCTCCTCACTTTCCTTCTCAGTCTCTCTCGAATTTAACTTTTTTTATTTTTTTATTTATTATGTTTATATGTATGTATGTGTCGCTGTGGCATGTCACGGCATGGATGATTTTAATACAACAAACCTCATTTCAAGGGCAAAGGATAAAAACACACACACTCTCTCTCTTCTCTCTCTCTCTCTCTCGCGCTAAAGAATCGAAAACCTCTATCGCTCTCTCTAGGGTTTCTCCAAAGTTCGCGCTCAAATTCTACTCAGCGAGCTTCGAATCCCATCACGAAGCTGAGTCACTCATCTTCTTCTTCAAATGCTCTATCTTTTAGTACCATTTCTTCGATGCGCCGTGGAGAATATTCGGAGCAAGACAGATGGGGTATCGTCTTTGCTAGTTTTCGATTGAGTTAAAGGTGGGTTTGATGCCTCAATTTCTCTTTACTGATCTGGTTTGCAAGTCGCTGTTTGGTTTGGTTTTGATCGGCACGAGTTTTAGCTGAGGTCGAGATGGGTTGTCTGAGATATTTAGGTCATTTCACTGTGTGTAGTACGTTAAGTCCAGCCTTTACTTTTTGTTTTCTTATCTGGGTTTTGTTTGGGGATGAATCTGAGCACTTTTGTGATATTTTATGTTTTATTTTGATTGATTTTCTGGATAATAAGTTACGCTAGCTGTTCCCTTAACTGTGAAATGGGTAAGCAATTAAATACCAAAAATTATTAATTTCTGAGTTTTTGTACATGGTTTAATTTGTTGTTTGATTTGTGGAAACTAAAGCTGGGTTTGTGGGAATTCCTACCTATCTTGGAACATCGACGCAGCTTTTCTTGATGTTGGGAGATACGTCTGAAAATCACAAAGACAAAACCCTAATGCGTGCTTTAATTGTCTTATATATGGGTATTGACTTATGTTATACTTTGAACCTTGTGTGGATGGGTTAACTACTTGATTCGTTAATTTTCGGAGAAGCGCGAAATTAGAGACTACATCCATCTTGATGGTTTTTTTTTTTTATGGATAGGAAAACTAGGGTTTTAAATTTATTAATTTATTACCCAAATATTTCATATGCTTACATATATTTCCAGAAGTTGTTATCTTATGCGCCAAATCACTGCATATAGTGTTTTTAGCTTCTCGCTCATTCTATAACCATTTCGACATGGATTTTTTTTGTCTACTGTTGATTTCTTAGTGGGTGTGCAAAACCCTAATCTGATGGTTTGGGACTCTACTTCAGATCCTGTGATGTACCTTAGAAATTTGAAGTCTTTGCCTTTGAATCGCTTATATTAACCCTATATCTTAATTTTGGAGTTTGATAAGGTTACTTTCAGCATATTATATTGATTGATGCCATTCAGTTATTATTATTATTTTGCATAGGAAATCGTGTATTTGCGTGCTGTGGTTATTTACTAACATGGAGAGGAGTATTGTGGAGGAGGAGAACCTTTATAAGAGCAATTCGAATACCGTCTCCAAGTCTGAGGGATCTTTTATTCAAATTGACTCTATATCAATAGATCTCGGCACTGCTAAGGATAATAGTGATGCTGGAAAGTGCGAGCATTTTTCTATACGGTAAGCCTTGATCGACCTTGTAATGTAATAATCTTGCAGAATTTTAACTCTCTTTATATTGTTTAATCTTTTTTTTTCTTATTAGACTTGTGTGGTTGGCATGCTATATATGCTGATGGAGTTGTTGCACGTACTTTTATGAGAACCAGATTTCAGAGTTGTCTGCAATTGCAGTTTCAATCTCTCGTATTTCTGGATAGAAAATTAAAGTAATTTGACTTTACGTCTTTATACACTGGAATATTGCTAATTGTACTTATATATAAAATAAATAAATAAAAGAATATTGCTAATTGCAACATTTGAAGTTAGCATGGAGTGTCATGAAGAACTTATGGACTACTAAGTTGCCAATCTTTAAAAAAAAAAAAATCTATTTGAATTAATGGTACAATTTGTAGATATAATTTTTAGTGGGGGAGATAATTTGATCGGATATCTGATTTGGTGATAATTATCTGAGAGTTGCTTCCCAAAAATTAGTAGTTTGTTTTTATTTGGCTTCTGGATTCTCTTTAGGAGTTTTCCTTATAAAGTGTGTCCATTTGAATTCAGCGGATATGTCTCTGAGATTCGGAAAAAAGATTGGAAGATATGTTGCCCTTTTTCTTCAGAGATTGATCAGACTGAGTCTGAGGAGCAAACATCTTTACATCCCCCTTTAGAGGTTCCAAAATTCAGATGGTGGCATTGTCAAAATTGTCTGAATAAGGTTGCTGCCAGAGCTGCTGCTGCAAAAGATTATGGAACAGTCTTTAATTGTTGTGGTACCAAATGTGGCTCCAATAGCAATTGTTCCCATGTGGCTAGTGCTGCAATGCTTCTGCCAGGTTTTCAGCAAGCTCCCAAGCCAGTTCTTGGTGGAACAACATCAGTTGCTGCCAATACTTCTACCAAACTGAGCAACGACAACCATCTTCTATTATGTAGTGATAAGAAACAGAAGAAAGTTGAAGTTGCACACGGCACCATTATAGGTACACTTCAATCCATCTTATTTCTGTTATACACTAGCTGGCGTTTGGTTCATTTCCTATATTTTCTCCAGGGCATGACATTGGTTCAGAAGAAAATCTTAACCAGGAAATCCTCAAATTAACAAGTGCTGCCCCAGAAGCTAATTCAAGCATTATACAAGAAAGGCATACAAATGATACAGGTAATTTTACTGAAGTGGGAACCACAATCAAAATTTACATGGGCATATTTATCAAACTAATAAGGCTGCTTTTTTCTGAAACAGTGGCTCTCGAGTTAAAATGTAATGGATCTATAGAATTTAATGATCCAGGCAGTGGGAGTCTTGAAGTTTCTGATTGGAACCTCAAATGCATGATTAAGGATTCTGCCAAACATTATCAGACAGGAACACAAAATTCTCCAGATGATCAACACATAAAGGTAACAAAAGCCTGTCAGACACTTGGGTTGGGCAGTATGGTTGCTGAGGCACCTAATGTCGTCAAAGCTCATACAACTGTACATTCGTCTCTCGAGTTGGATGAGTTTAGTTATGAATCATCTGAAAGTGTTGAAATTATGGTTGATGATGATCCTCTAGACCATCATTTAGACAAAATTTCTTTGCATCGTAGAAAAACTCGAAAGCACCGTCTACTGACTGACTTGCTGGGTGAAAATGGTGATGCAAAGAGTGGTCTGATTGATGCAGATAATTTTCCATCCAATAGGACCCCAGAAGCATTTGAAAGGTTAGATACGCTCTCTGTTCCTCAAGGTCTGGTGGCCATTCAAGGAAACACTAAAAGGGGTTCTAGTCAGCCTACAAAAAGGAAGTTACCTCAGGATGAAGAGTGGAGACCTCCAGAAATTCCCCCTCCAAATTATTTGCATAAAAAAGTTCAGATATGGAAAGGAGATTCAGAAACAACTGATGCAACTGTGGGTAATGAATCTCAAGAGGCAATTGCAGGAATGGGTTTAAAAACTGATCTGAAGAGCCATTCAAGTAAAGGTATAAAGCATAGAAGTCCTACCATAGGTAAGAAGAAAAATAAAAAGATCCAAGTTGTTGATGCACGTTTGTCATTGGTGCCACCGCAAGTAACTGTGCAAAAGGAAATTCAGGACAAAACTCAGCATACAAGTGACAGAAATGCTGCTGGCAATGTTTTTGGATTAACTCACAATGCATTCAAAGGCAGACGAATGGATCCTTTTCCTTTTCCTGCTCTAAGAATGGAGAGAAAACCTAATATGTGCCATAAGAAAAACAAAAGTTCACAAGCGGATGGAGGCCAAGCTTCACTCTTTCCATGGAACAATGGGGTGCTAAAAAATGACCCAATTTCAAGGGGAAATGTAGATATCATGCAAACTGGATCTGTAACAAATCTGTTTCAATCAACACAAGATTCACTTGCTGAAAAAGAGCTGCGTCTTTCACTTAATAGCTTTTCGGCAGCTCCAAGATGTGACAAAGAATTTATTCCTCGGGTTGAAGGCAGGCTATCTTCCTTTCCACCTTGGCAAGAGGACAGTCCCAAAGTAGATCAGGTTATGAGGAAAAATTTAGAGGTTAACAATTTTAGAGATCAAAGGGTTCCATCGAAATCTCCACCAGCCACCTTTTCAGGAAAAGGTGTAAATTGCGAAGTCAGTAATGAGATGACCGCCTTTAAAATGCCTTTCCTGAATGAGATGCAAAATTGCCTCTCTCAGGTTGAGGATAGGGGGTGTTCTCAAATTCACCAAAGGGTATGTGTTTGATTTTTATCACTATCTCCATTGCTTTCATTACATGGATATATATGCTTTTTATTTTGTAGACTTATCTTTCTGATCGTGCCATTTGGAGCTGCAATCGGGTCTTAAGTTAATTATTTTGCTGTTCACAAATCACTCTTGATTCTGATTATCATTGGCACTTAATCATGTTTTGGGATTTTTACATTTGCCATTATTCAGCCTCCTCGGTCTGGAGGCGTTCTTTTAACCTCCTAAGATCAAGAGTTCTAACTTGTGTTTACTGTTATTTAAATGCAATGTTAAGTGTTCAATTTGCTATTGTGGTCCGGGCCTTTCAATTGATCTCAAAGTATCAAGGAAACCAGCCACTTACCCTTTACCTCTTTCAGTATCTAAATATACTTTCCTGCTGCTGTATCTGTTCTCTTCCCTTCCATGATTGGCCTATCTCTTGCATAATTCAACAGAGCCTAATTTGTGGACCAAACTCAGCAACTTAATCACTGATGAATTTTCAACTCTCATCTTGAGCAGGGACCAACTTTTTGCAAGGACATATGGGACCACAGGCACCTCAAGAAGAGTTTGAAAATGGCCAGACCATATATACTAGGAAATGTACAGTATATATAATGATATCGGTGTCCTTTCATTACTCAACACCTTTCTAATCATACAAATCATTAGGTGCATGTCATAACAACATCGAGTTGAACAGTTTTAGAGGAATCCGTCAAATTGTGATCTCTTCTTCTTTCTTTCTTATGCCTTTTTTAAGTGGTGGAAATTATTTCATTTCACCTAATTGCAATCTCCAGCAATGCTCGTACCTAATTCATAACAGATGAAGGTATCAATCTTCTGTGTTTTGGTCAAATGGTCATTACCTGTGTTAAGTTTGGATCTTATATGTCCCAATGAGGTGTTTAAAGATGACTGTCTGAGTGCAGACCCAAATTTTCTTTTCTATGTGTTAAAGCATCCATTGTTTTTCTTAGTTCATGATATTATGATATGGCATATATTGCAACATTTGGTGATAATACTATCAGATTATGCATAGTTTTCTGCTGTGGGTGGCCTATATATTTGCCTATGTATTGTTTGTCATTGTTGTACAAGGTCATGTGATTCACACACTCGTGTGAAGAAATGCTTCTCATTTTCTGGTATTTCCTTCATCTTTGTGTCTATTCATAATATCTGTAGTGCTTCAGAATATAGCTTGTATGGAGAGGATAATTTTTTTAATTTTCCTTTTGCAGAATTGTTCTGGTGCAAGCAACATAGACAAAGCTTATAAAGCCAAGGAATATACAGCTGTTGGGGAAAAAAATAGTGACCAAAAGGCTGACAAAGCGTCTGAGCAGGGACCTTTAGATGATATACCGATGGAAATTGTAGAGCTCCTGACAAAGATGAACCGAAATACCCATGAGAGGTGTCTTCCTGATGCTGAAAATAAGAAGGGGTTGTTAGAAACAACCAGTAATACAATAAATAGTCAGATGATGGATTGTTCTAACACATATGGCAATGATGAGTTGAGGCTACTGGAAATTGCTCGCAAGCAAAAATACGAGGCTAGAAATGGAAGGAATGGCATAATCACAACAGGCCAAAATGTGGGAACCACCAAACAGAAGCCATTTGATTTCTTTTCTCATATTGATAGAAACCACCTGAATGCGAGTCAGCTGGATCAAACTCAGACCCCTCCAATAGGGTTTAGGACTTTTGCTCAGTGTCAAAAGAAGCCATCAAGCGGAGTCCAATCTTCTGTGACCGATCCCAGCAGACGCAGTAGTGGTCAGAATTGCAACTGGAATGCGGCTATGGTGGGGCACGGGCCGTCTCATGCTACCTTACAGGCCCTGGGAGGATGTAACACACGCCAGACAGTTGCACAACAGAATGAAACAGCAGTACATCTTTGGCCAACCATGATTACAAATCAATCCCCCTTTGGATATAACCTGCCTCAAAAGGGTGTAGCTCAGTCTACTAACATAGATATGCTTTCTCAGTGTCCAGATTCACTGCATAAGGGGGGTTTGAACTTCAACCATGACCTGAAGTGTTTTAATCTAAATGCTACAGGTCTTGAGAAGCACAATATGAGCCGTGGTTCAGAAACTTTCAGTAGGAATAATGCAGAGTACCCATTAGCTTGCAAACTTAATGGAATGGGGCATCCTCAAAGTTTGATGGGGTCGTTAGATCTGTATTCTAATGAAACCATACCAGCAATGCATTTGCTCAGCCTCATGGATCCAGGGATGCGGTCAGGTCCTACGTTCAATATGGGTGGAACACCAAAGTTCCCTAAGAGACCTTCCTTTCCTCATGATCCTAAGTCTAAGGAGCTTCCCAGAATGGAGATTGGTGCATATAAGACAGTGGATTCCATGAAACAGCCACCATCCGTTTATTGCAGTAAAAGTCACTTTTCAGAGAAGGCCCATGGCTGTTTTCATTGTATTCCAACAGTGGCTGCATCTGCTTCTTCTTTTCAACATGAAAAAGGTTTCCAAAGGGGTTCTAATCTTACAAGTCAAGTTGGCTTGAAGTCAAGAGAGAGAGACAAGAAAAAAAGCTCTAATTCAGCCACACAGAATAGAGGTCGTAGACCAGAAAAATTTGTATTCCCCACTGGAAGTTTAGGCACAAATCATGGAGCTATTCCCGTCCATAGTCTGCAGAAAAGACTTCTTGATGCTTCCGATTCTACTGTTTTTGCCTTGCATAATCATGGAATGGACAATTCAACTCAGCATCCAAAAAGCAGTTCTGTGTCTGAAATCTGCAGTATTAATAGAAATCCGGCTGATTTTATCATGCCAGGAGCTGGAAATACGTACATGATTAGGGGTGAAGACCTTAAACTTAGAAAGGTGACTCCTTCACAAAGCAGGCGTAGCATAATTAAGTCGGATGGCCGCAAGCGACATAGGAATCTGAAGCACACCACTGTAAAAGAACGTGTACAACATTGAGTTATGTGGCAGAGTTCCTGAAATCCGTATCGGTAGTACTTCAGAAACTCTTATTGTCTTCATTGGTTAAAATACTTCTCATTTTTCAGCTGACATTACAGGTTGTGGTTTAATTTTTATTTTTAATTTTTAATTTTTTATACAGCAGGTGAAGTCTTCAATGTCTTGGCAGCTGCTGTAAATTGAGAATATCTGAGGATCAGACAGCAAATGCAAATCATATTTCTCCTAGAAGCAGATTTTGATTCAGGAACTCTGATTCTTTGACTTAAGGTTGTCTTTGTCATTTTCCATGTCCAAATCGAAGCTACGAAAGACGCAATGGTGCAAGTTAAAGGCTGCATATACGTACATATACCCCAATCCCCTGTTCATCATTGTATTTGATGGTTAAAGTTCAATCCTCGTAATTGCCCTTAAGATGTAGGAAGGGCTCATTCATGGGTACTTTTGTTTCAATTCAACCCTTGCCCATCAGTGAACAAGGAGTAGGAATTGCATGGAAACGAAGACTGAATGCATGTATCAGGATAAACCCAAGGGGGTGTCATCACTCATAAGTCAATAATTTCTTGTTGATATTACTTGTTTTGTAGTTTTATATGGTTCCAAGACCCAAGCTAAAAGGGAAGATCATGTGTTGATTTTATAGTAATGAGTTGGAACAGTTCGACTTATAAAATATCACAGACAAGATCAGTACTGTCTCATGTTGATTTTATTGTATTGAAGATTTCTGTTGCATAGAATTTAATTAATGGATAAAACAGTAGCAAAAACTTTGCCGACACGAGAAAACTGACCCAAATCAACTGAGTTTTTCTTCCTAATTAAATATACTCTCAGCCTAAAATGTTTACCTTACACTGCAAACAATTCTTGTTTAGATTCATAGATGAGTTAAGATGATTTTAGATGAATTGAATAAAATATTATTAGAATATTATTTTTTAATATTATTATTTTTTTAGATTTGAAAGAGTTGAATTGTTTATTATATTTTATGTGAGAATTTGAAAAAGTTGTAATGATGAAATGAGACTATAAGTTGAAATGAGTTTTTTTTTTTTTTTTTTTTTTTTTTTTTTTAGCTGAGATGATTTTCCAATCCAAACTGAGGCTAAATTAAAATTGATACTTTGAACTATCGAATTATTGTAGCCGTATGAATCTTATAAAGTATTAAATATTTAATAGATTTATTTCATTAAAGATCTTAAATAATAGTACTCGAAATGGTTTGGAAATAATTTGATCGATCGTAGGACCTCTTGTATATAATATAATGCACGAGCACGATCGAGGCTTTGGCTTTGCTATTGCCTCGTCGCCCCTAGCTATGGCTATGGGGGCCAAGCGTACCGCTAGCTGCAGCATATATACAGATTCAGGTAATCCGGGCGGAGCATTATCGGTGGCATTTTTTAGTTGCTGTTGTTTTCCATTATAATTATTAGGGTAATCTAATTGGCACCAGTAGCCAATAACAAAATTAACTCCTGTGGATCGAGATCTACCCATCACCAAATAATCTACATACTCTCTCTCTCTCTCTCTCTCTCTCTCTCTCTCTCTCTCTCATTTTAATGAACTACGAGATTTATCCGATGATAATACTTCAAATGGGTTTACCTCGAATTTACTTTTGAGATGATATATGCATGCTTTCAAATAAACGGTTTTCTTTTGACAAGAAGAAGAAGAAGAAGAAGAAGAAATATAGGCATCAGATCCATGATCATGATGATGAAATTTTTTTTATTTCAAGTACTAAATGCTTTGATTTGGACGGGACGTTCAGATCAAGTGCCTGAGGATCATATATAATATCGACAAATTATGAAATTAAGAGAGCACGGCCGATTAATTAATGGTCATAAAATGAACGAATACTTAGGTTTTGCATTATATATATATATAGATTTATATNCCTGATCACTTCGTCTTTATTTGATTTCAACTTAGATATGGTTTTGTTGAAGGGATTAATGTTGGATGTATTTTGTTTAAAGTGGTAGTATTTATCTCATATTTATGTCCTGGTACTCCGTACGTACGTACATTCATAGACGGAGGCAGGAAGCGGCGGCCTTGGTTGGATTGATTATTGCTGGGAAGAGAAAGTAGGCCGCGCCATTTCAGAAGGAATATATATATATATATATAATATAAAAGAGATCAGTTGTCTGCATAATATATAGTACTTTATAATGTTTTTTATTAGAAATTATACCAATATTAATTGTACGTTGTTATCCCGTTCGAGATTAGCAAAGCATATACACCTTCCAGTTTTTGGCAGAAACTGGATTAATGATATTAATTGACCGGATTGATATTATATCATGAGGATCATGATCATATATAAATTCCAGTTTTTTGCTTTGCATTTCTGAAAATGAAGATCTAGTCTGTGACATTTCGATTCCCCAAACAGGCTGATCATCTTCTTCTAGTTCTTGGAATTCATCGAAGATTAATTGTACATGCATGTATATATACTTGTGATCGATTGATAATTTTTGTCTCTAGATCATAGTCTCATGCATTAATCTTTGTCTTCATTCTTTTTGTTGTCGATATGGTTGGTTAAATAACTAGCTTGAATCATATTTCTGGGTTTTGGGAAACTGAACCTGCAGACCAGAAAAAGCAAATAAAAAAGCTTCGCCCTGCGGAATAAATGGATGAACCATGCATTAGAACACAATATATATATAAAGTTAATTAAGGGTTGTTTGGAAGACAGCTCGACCTGCACAGAATGCCATCATGGATTCATGGATACATGTGAAACAAAGCCATATATCATGGTCATGATAAGAATCTACATGACCAACATTATCATCATCATCATCCTCGATCTGTATATGTGAAGCAAGCAAGCGCTTGTCAATACCAATTGTTTCTCCAATTGGTTTAATTAATTACCCATAAATCTGCATAGGAAAATTAAAAATCACTAGATCTATCTCGTGCGTTCTATATTGATTAGTAACTAATTAAGTACTACTTTTAGTACTTTTTTATTTGTGCCTCAATATTTTAGTTAGCGGTATCAATGTTTTTGGTAGTGGCAAACCCACAAACCTATACTATATATTAAAACCAGAAATTAATTAAGATCGAACAAACCCCATATCTATATATATATATATATATAAGACTGTAATTAATTAGATTTCTTCGATGACCTCCTAGCTCGATCGCTGCCTCCGTCCTCCGTCATTCATGGGCAAGCTGGAAACCGCCTCATGATCAAGAATATTACTCCTTGGTCTTTTCTTCATCATCATCATCTTAATTCATCGCTAGTTGATGATCACTGATCTCCTCAAGTAATATTATTACTGAGCCGTGAGCGAGACACACTAACTTCCTAATTAACGACGTCGACAAATCGATGCTACTTAATTTTACAGTACTTAATTGTGGTGCTTGCTCGCTGTAATTGTAACCTGCCGTCAATCATGTTTGACAATGACTGATCGGCCATGGGTACTACATATATAAAACTGCAGCTACTTACTCTTATTAATAATATTCCCACCACCATGCACCGGCCAGTTGAGATCGAAGGCGCCAAGACATGATGATATTCTCTCTCCGCCACACTCAATCCGTACATTAATTCCAGTCATGAAGTATCCTGCTTTTTAATCAATTAGTACCTCAGCCGCAATTAATTAGTAGTGCATGCCCAGATCATATATATATGCGCGCGCGCAGCTTGCTGGAGGTGGTGTTGTACGTACGTGGATGTTATCTTGGGGTTGGCCGGAGCCAGACTTCACCGATGGAGGTGTCAGAAACAGCTAGCAAAGACACCGACGTTGATTCCGAACCCTTTTGTTGGGTGCTGCATAAATTAGGTAATTAGATTTGCTTAAATTGCTTCATGATCTCTGCCTACATATTTATTTATATATATATATATAGTAATGAAAATTCATGTCGTTTTGGGGCCTACTCCCTGCTATTTGATTAATTCTATCAAGCTGCATCGGTCGTCCCTACTGTAATAGGATCATGTCATCATCGTCATCATGCACAATTTTTAAAAAAGTACTCATGCATCGCGCGAAACTATTTACAAACAAAAAAAACTAAAAGAATGCTCCTTTTAAAAAATGATACTTGCTAGCTAGGTCATGCAGTATATATGTATGTGTGTGTATGTATATATATATATACATACACACACGTATATATTATTTAATTATTAGTTTATATCGAAACGTATGATATTCCTTGTTCGTAACGCCCAGTGCGTAAATGAAGTTGATCATATTTGTCGATTTTTTTAATCCATCCTTCTTCCCTAGCTTTTGTATTTTTCTACTCGTTAATTGTTTGGGTAGTGCTCATCTGTAATCTTTTCGCGCATGCCCTATGGTCTGTATGATATTGTTGACCTTTCTAGCATTTCATGACTCAATTAGTATATATAGTGGTCGTAGATTCTACATACATACATATATTATACATACATATATATAATATATATTATATATACGAGTTAGTGAAAATATATAATTATAAAGAATGCCTAGTGATCTTGTGTTGGCAGAAATATAAATTAATGTAAAGACCGTCACGCACCTAGCTAGCTTCTGCGGCCACGACCTTCCCAAATAGTATCTCATCATCCGTCGACTATATATTCACTTTAAAACGACATAGCTGTGTCATTTCTCGCAGCAATGAAGTTCATGTTAAAATTAGGATACTTCTGCTGTTCTGCATGCTGCACATTTAAGAATCAGGTTCCTATTCTTAGCCCCCCATGTTAAAGAATGCCATTAATTTGCTCCAGTTCTTCTTCCCATATATACATCTTGGTACGCACGTAGTTGGGTTCGGTCTTGCAGTATTTGAAGGTAGATCATTAATTAATTAGCACGATAACAGTAGAAGTCAACTACCTGCATGCACAGAGTCCTCAGATTGGCCAAGATCATATGCCCCGGAAGACTTGATGGAAATGTACTTATAAGAACCCTTATATATATATATATAAATATATATATATATTTATATAGATCATATCCACCCGCAGAAATTCTCTGATTGTAGGTCCCTCAGTTTTTTCACATCACGAATAAAGTCTCCAAGATTTTGCGCAGGGAATATTAATTGCTGTAGTCTCGTCATGTTAGAAAAGTGCATTGATTCTTGGATCCCTATTATATATATATACTTCTCAAGCGCACGCGGTTGTGATATCTGCGCTTGGTGAATATATATAAACAGGAACCTGAAGTTTGAATTTTGCCCTGATGATCATGACCAATATTTACCGGATAACGGCCAGTGAAGATCATTAGGCCAATCTTCAATCCATTGCATGGCTAGTAGTTCCTTGGAGCCCTTATAATTCATGGATTGACTCTTGAAACCCGATCGATCGATGAATTTGTAAACCCCATTTCCATTGACGTTTTAAGGGAAGACTGCCATCATCTATATCTGTACACAGCTGTGAGCTGTATGCTTTAATGGGTACCAAGTAATATCTATCTGCGAATTCGTACTTGTTTCTTTGCGCGGTCCATGAATACATCTTAAAACTGAGCGTCGTCCGTGAAGTTATAGGTTATGTTTCCTTTGAATCCTCTCTCTAGCGAAAGTCTTACCTGCATGTGATTCATTCTATTATCTCAATATCTCCGGCCATTGTAACATCTGCAAAAAAACATAATTTTATATAAGAATTTTTTGATGATGACATGACCAATCGACCATGTCTGTCCGTTTAGTATCAATAAAAAAAACCCCTAAAATATTGACTATATATTAATTAGAATATCATAGCTAAGGAATTAACGTGATCACGTTTGACCCTATAGAAAAGTTTTTAGAAAATTAAAAATGTACATCGATCGTACTAATTGCCTTTGAGAGACACGAGACCAATAATCTCAATGATACTTTAGCCGCATCAAAGGGCGGATCTCGTGGTTGTAACCTGACAATTTTGGCATATCTTTCAGATGATGATCTTGCCGTAACAATACGACTGAGGCCAATAACATGATCAGGAACGTCATGCAGCCGGCCGGCCCCTAGCTCGATCCCTTTCCCCATGCACCAAGAGATCATGTGTCCCAGTGCTAATAAGCTGCCCCACCACATTCAGTACTTGACCCTCCCAATTATATGGTGCAGCCACCAAATTCAATCCAGTTTCTTCCACTCTATCAATCAGATCACGTAATCCCACTCCACTAGTCGTGACAGCTAAATTCTGCGTGTCAACCTCGATGCCAGATTAATCATATTTTGGCGTTGTACTGACTAATTAATAATGCCTTTTCCGAATCACTTGATGTACTGGGGCAGGCCAATTTTGGTATGGTTTGAGGAGATTTGCTCACAACTTTGACCATGAGTTGATTAAGATTGGCATAGGCCACGGCCAGGCGGAGCTCTTCTTCGGTTGTTGGGTATTTGACATCTTGGGCATGATGGCATTCCTTTCGGCCTCCCATTGCAGTACCATAGGCGTTGTAGAGGGTGCAGCCCGTTTGGTTTCATGGAACCGGTGGTTGTGGTGGCAAGCATGGCATAGATGGTTGGCAAGGTTGAAAAGCACCCACGAGAAGCCATGCAGCAAAGGGTGTTCATCTCGGGCCTCGGCTTGGTTTTTCTACTTGCTAATTGGCATCACAAAAGAACATGGGTGGACGATCCATGGCTATGTATCTCATGAATTGGCTAATTAGAAGTTGATTTTGTGTGTGTGACGTTAGGAGTCTCATAATTTCTCTCTTTTACTCATATATAATTACTTGACAGAACAAGAAAACCCTTAAAATTGGAGCGATCGAGAAGGTCGTTTCAGATCTTATATATATTCATGTATATGTGATTAATGCTTCTAATTCTTCGTTCTGAACAATATTCTGGAAGCTTGCTTGATCATGATATATATGTATTATGACGTGGAAAGTTATCTGGATCTATATGTTAACGTACGTACGGAAGGTTACATATATGATGTATATATGAGAGCTAGAGGCATGCCCTTTGGATGTCCTGTTGTTGCCCTTGTGTGAATCTAATTGTCTTGTTCATAATAGGAAACATACATATTTTTTGTTCTCTTTCTGCTGATTTCATGAATATATGCCCTTGTTTTTGGACGATCGATGCGCATGCAGTACGTACGTACTAGTGATACTACGTGATATAACAATTAATGAATAATTTTTTTTTTTTAATGTTGATGCTTTTTAAGGTAATGTATGGTACATTTTCGGACAATTTTCTGGTGATGAAACATGCTTTAATGAAATGGTCTAGACTCTAGCTAGCCAGATATAAATATATATATATATAATATATCACTCCCAACAATATAACTCATGTTTTGGTAATTCGGGCCCTTAATTATTTTTTAAATAAGTATAATTCGAGTTTAACAAGTTAGTATGGCTTAAAAATGACAGCAAGTAAGTAATGTGTACAAGATTATCTACCGAAGCAAAATGGATTTATTGTCTAAAAATTTTATTCTCAAATTCATACGTAGAGTACATTTACTAAAATTTTTATACAGCATAATTTAATTTAAAATATAAATTTTATCGTTTAAATAATGTAGATATTGCACTTTGTCTACCAACTTAAACACAAAATACCTCGTTATTGTTTGTATCGAGAAATTTAGGAATTGTTTGGATTGAGAGAGAGTTTCTCTATTCATCTCATATCATTTAATTATTATTTTTTTAAATTTTTATAAAAAATATAATAAATAATTCAAATTTTTTAAATTTTAAAATAAAAAATAAGATTAAAAATATTATATTTTAACAATATTTTATTTAACTTTTTATTTTATACAAACTCTCGCTTCGTTTTTACATCAACCATGAAAATCATTAACGTTTACTAACAAAAATGGTTGTAAACGAGAGAATTTTTAAGAACTCATTTGTCTTATCATCTTGTCGGGGGAATCTAAATTTGAGCAGTGCTAAGTATGCCGCTTAGCATTGACAGTAAGTGTGCTCGTTAATATAAATTTATCTTTTTATTTTTTTATTCATATTTCTTACCATTTTAAAATGTTTTTAAAAATATCAATATATCTACTTATATATTAAGTGTGAATCGGTTAGCTACAATGATTTCGTCTAACTTTTTTTTTCCAGTTTTGCTCCTGTTTTTGTTTCTCAATTTCCATTTTGTCCCTGTATTCTTCCCATTTTGGCCCTGCTACTATTCCAAAATTTCCGTTTTGCCACTCCCCCTCCCCCATTCGCTTCATCTCCCGTAGTGCACCGCCGGACGCCGGCGTGACCAACACGACCCCGGCGATTCTCTTCGCCTCCGTCAGTCGTCCCTCCCCTTCAAATCTCAGCTCCTATCATGCCGCCTTTAACCGCCGCGAGCGAATCGAAGCCGCTGCCGACCCATTTCTTCGTCCCCTCCAGTGCGCCGCCGCACGCCGGCGTGGCCAACACCGTCCGGTCCATTCTCTTCGCCTCTGTCCGTCGCCCCTCCCCTTCCAATCTCAACCCTTCTCCTGCAGCCATTAACCGCCGTGAGCCGATCTAAGCCACCGTGCGATTCGGGCATGAACAGTGTTTAGTTCAATAAAAATTTTTCTATTTTGCCCCTATAGAAACACTATCAATTCATCTCATTTCATTTCATTATTATAAAAAAAATATTTTTAATAATATTGTAAAATTTTTTTAATGTTTAAACATCTAAAAAATTGAATAAAAAATAATAAAAAAATAGATTTTTTTTATCCTTATCGGAAGAAAGATATAGCATTGCTTTTAGGTTTTAGATGTGAAAAATGAGTAACATTATAAATCAGTTGAATTGTACAATTGGACTATAGTATTTTTTTTTTTCCAAATTGATACCAAGTCTTCATAAAATTTTAATAAAAAATCAAAATCTTAAAAATTAAATTTTAATGTTGTGCAGTATTTTATTTTCTTTAATTTTGAATTATCTAAATATCGAATTGAACTATTAAATTTTAGTATAAATCTAATTCTTCCCTTTTAGTAATAATTTTTGTTTAATGATTTATTAAGAAATAAACTTAAATATATTTCTTTTTCATTTCTAGATAAATTGAATAGTTTATTAATTAATCTGAAATTAATTACACTATTTGAGATAGATTTACAGTTTCTAATATACTATAATTTTTTTAATTTTTTTTTTAAATGTAAAGGATAAGACTTTATAAAATATATGATTAAATTATTTAATACTTACCACTATAGTTTTGAATTTTAAAATTAACACATTATATTTTTATTTTGGAAATAATAAATATACAACATATGCATCCAACCATAACTATTAAGAGTAATAATAGTAGGTTGCTTGGTATAATTACAAATTTTCATAAGGAAATAAATTATAACTTCTTAATAATTTAAAAATATAATATATCATTATTACTATTTTATTTAACCAAGGTTGAAAATGTTAAATAAATTAATGTTTTTCGTTGTTATTATTTCTTATAGTGCTTCTGTTTTAATAATATTAAAAGAGGTTATCAAAAATTTTTTAAAGTAAATTAAAATGATTTGGTTTACATTCTTAAACTAAAAACTAAACTGCCTTTGGAATAACGCAATGATTTAACATTATTTGTAGTGCAGAATAATATAGTTTAGAATACATTTTTAATTTTTTCCTTTTCTGATAATTTATATAATGTTGGAATTTTTTTTTTTTACATATCTATGAATAAATGTTTCATAATTACTAACAAATTATCTTCTCATAAAGAAGATAAAATTAAAACAATTTTTTTTTTCAATAATTTTTCAGTACAATTTTTAATTTAAAAATGTTTTCTCCCATAACCAAATGAATTCACCCCATCTTTTTTTATATAGAAACCTAACAAAATTATCATTAACATTAATTTTAATTTTTAAACTGTAATAAACATCATTTTTTCGCTTGCAGCCTTGTTTCTACATTTTAAAATTTGTAATAAAATTTTAGTATTAATATTTTTATTATTAATTTAAGCTTTTATTAAAATTTTCTTATTAAACTTTTGCGTTATATAACTAAATAAAACACAAACTTATATGGATTTATCATTTCTGTTAAGTTTATAGTAGGTTTACCTCAAGTTATATAAACCCATGATTTGTTTTAATTTTGTTTAAAAAAATTTCTTCACTTTCTCATTTCTTATTTGCTATCAAGTTTTCATTTTTATATATTTGTAACTAAACACACGTTCAGTACACAATTGTTTATCAATTACTCTTTTTTTTTTCCTATTTTTCTCATAAAATATGATTTTCTTATGCTTTTGCTCTTTTGCCGATTAGGTGAGTTAAGGTTTTTTTTTTATTTTTTTTAAGGTTGGATATTAAATTTAGATGAGATTAGTTGAGATAAAAATTAAAATTTAAATAAAATATTGTTAGAACATTATTTATTATTATTTTAAAATTTTAAAAAATTGAAATGTTTATTATATTTTATATGAAAATTTAAAAACTTACTAATAATTTAAAAATGTTTTCTCCCATAACCATATTATTTATAATAACTTACTAAATCTTTAAGGAAATTAAACTCCATTCTCAACTTTAGCTCCTCAATCGTATCATCATCATCCACTTGGACATTCTGAGATTTCTCGATACTGCCATCATCAGGTTCTTAAGGAATTGGTATATATTTAATACATTCTTCAATTTTAGGAGATTCACATGGCACTTCAATTTCCCCACCATCAAGTTTATTATCTTCTGAACCAATTATTCTGTTTGTAGTAGAGTTTGTATTGTTGGTTAGAATTAGAAGTTTCATGATATGTTGAAATGGGTAACCAACATTATGCAATAAACACAAATAGTCTGCAATCAAACTCTTGCAAACAAGTCAACTTAATTTTTTTTTCTTTGTATACGTGCAAAGAAGTTAACTTTTTAAGAATAAATCATGATCAGTTATTATGATTTTTTGTTGTAGTTTTAGACTGTCTCTACTATTCATTTATAATACTTAAAAATTTAAAATATAATAAAATTGGTCACATAATAAACGTGCAGTGCACGTTATCATTTACTAGTTAATAATTAACCAACTATTATGTAGAGAAAGAAAAAATTTTAAAAATAAAATATATAAAATGTCATGTAATCATGAAGTGTCCATAATTTTTTTAAATTTTACTGGGCCTAAATAAGCCGTAGCCCGTAGGCAAAGGCAAACTGCACCGTATGCTTTTTACTTGAAATGATGCACTGCAGAGACAAGGCTTGCGAAGCAGTACAATTTTACACGTACCATTTATCTTACAGAAGCGTGACACTGACACGCGTTCAGCTCGACTTCTCCGGCTGCAGAATCTCAACCCCACACGCACGTGAATCTGACATGTTATATATATGAACTTCTTTTTCTTTTTCTCAGGCATTTTGCCTTTTTCTGGCCTGCGCAATTAAATTATGTGCCTTTTGACCATGGCGTTAGCTTTTTTTTTTTTTTTTAATGTAATGCTGCACTTCATATTTTTATCTTAAGATTAAACATATTCATCTTATAAATAAATAATTAATAAAAGATCATTTAATAATAATAAATATATCACAATCTTATATAATAAGATGAAAATAAGAAGATATTATTGTGTATAAAATTTTCTAATTACAAATATATATATCTTTTGAAACCTGATCTTAGATTGACAAAATAAGTGATTTCATACATGAATTTTGATAGTTGGAAATAAGCAAGCCTTAATTTATAAGTAGCTGGTGGAAGATTGAATATATAGCAAAATTAATAGTTTGAGAGAGGGATGTTTGAAAGGGGGGTGACAGTGTGATAAACTGAAAAGAAATCAACGATAAAAGTCAAATTATGAGAGGATGAAATAGTAACAGACGAAGTGGTCATGACCCTATCTTTGACCATTACAGACAAAACTAGATCGCCCCACAGTTCTCTTCAACTTCTAGCGCCTTCAAGAGCTGGGCCCCCTTCCTCCTCCCCCTCGCACTACAATCGCCTCTCAAAGCCAATGCCACTGCACGCGCCACCTCTTCCGCTGGCGCCGCCTGTTCCTCCGACCCATCGCCCCCGTAGATCACGGCCAGCACGCTAATCGCGTACTCCTTGGCGCGCGCCGCCATTCTCCCCATCATGGCCACCATCACTGGCACCGCCAGTGCGTGGGCCCGAACCTCCGCCGCTCCCTCTGGCACCGTGCACATCAGCTCCAGAGCCGCCAGCGCTCTCTCAGCCGCCGCATCGTCCAGCTCCGGCGCAGCCTCCACTACCGCAGACACCGCCCCGGCCTCAACCGCCACGTGGCGGTTGCCCTCCGCCAAGCAGAGCGCTAGTAGTATCTTCGTCGCGGGTTTTGCACCCGCATGGGTTTTCAAACTTCCCACCACTCCGCGCATGAGTTCGGGCGAGCATTCCGGGTCGGATGGCGGGTTGGGAACGAGTGAGCGCTCCAAGAGTTGGAGAGCGGCAAGCCGGTCCTGATCAGAGCCGGTGCTTAGTTGTAGCTCCGCTATGTGGAAGAGTTCCTGGAGCTCGGAGGAGGGAATGAGTGGTGGTAGGGGAACTGGGTCGGATGGGAGGGTGCCCTCGGGCATGGATTCCGACACGGGGGGTGGGCTGGGGAGGATGGGCGAGTGTGGGAGTGGGAACCTCCACTGAGTGAAGCTTTGGGAGGTTGAAGAGGATGAAGAAGATGACGAGGATTCAGGAACTGGGGGACGGCGAGGTGCGGGGTGGAGTTGTGGTGGTGGCGGCGGCGGCTGATCAGAGGACGAGAGAGGAAAGCTTTGAGGGTGAGGGGTACTGGTGGGGCTAAGAACGGTTTGGGTGCAATGGCGGAAAAACCCACAAGAGAAGAGTTGGGTCTTGAGCTTTGGTTGATTAGATTTCATGGTGCTAAAAGAAAAGGAAACACGAGAATGATGGAGATCGATTGAGAGTAAAGTGATACAATGAGAGCTAGATCGAACCCAGAAGAAGAAAATGATGGGGGTGTAGACTGAGAAGAGAGGGTGGTTTGTACACTGCGGCAGCTACAGTTTTGCGTGGCAGTCTCTTACAAATTTGAAATCAGATGTGAACGTGAACTTCGTCGCCATCTACATATGTTCGACATCAAATGAATTTTCCTACCACAAATATGAGGTTAACACGTGTATTGAGTTTTCAGGTCAAAATCATATTTCTTTAAACAAAGAAAAAAACTAAGTTCTTTGATTTATCTGTTCTTTATATCCTCTAACATGACTCGTTTATCACGGAAAAGGTTAGATGGTTTTAGTAACGATTCATGAAAAAGGATAGAAACAGAAAATAGAAAAAGTTGTATAATTTTTATATAACTTTTTAATAAAATATTATCATTTTGTTGAATTCAAATAATAATAAAAAAATACTCATTTTTTCATTAAAGAGTTACGTAAAACTTATAAACATTAAAAAGACGAATGTTTTTTAGCATCTCCATGAAAATGGAAGACCACAGGATGACCAAATTTGCACCTATTATTGACACCACTTGAAGTTTTGAACCGAAGGCTGACATGGTATGGTACGAATATTCCTCTTGGGCAACAATTATTATTGCCTTTACCTTAAACAACAGGTAAATTTCTTCTGAATTACATACAATTAAAGGAATAGGATCATGGACCATCTAGTCTAGCATGTAGTAAAAGCCCCAACTTTGATAACACCGAAATCTTGAGAGGACCAACCAATCCTTGTGTTGTAGCAATTCAGACTAATCTCTGTGTTTTAGCCAGTTAGTTACCCAGTAGTTTAATGAATTGTAAACAAAGGACCTCATGCAGAGAAAGTAGTGTAGTGGGTACTATTTCCAAGTGATAAGACCCCAAGGACGCCACAGATTTATGACGTATCTTGTTTACAACATGAAGCCACTAAATTTGGACCCCATAAAAAGAAAAGAAAAGAAAAAAAGATGAAGAAGAAAAAGAAAGGTGGGGGGGATCATGATGGAATTCTGCCATTTAAGGAGGCATCACCTCCTGACCTAATGTAAAAAGTAAAAACTACAAGTCACTTAACGTTAGAAGAAGTGAGGAAAAGGACAAGAGTACTGAAGGCGGAATCACCTCCATTTCTCTTGTAATTCTTTCCTCTCGGACATAATCCATGTCACAAAGATTGCTGCAATGAGGGCGACTATTGTTAAGAGAAGCAAAGCGTAGCTGAAATCTTCCGTGAGTGAATCATATGTCCTCGAGGGTGCAATTCGAGTGAAGAAAATATCCACTCCATATGCAAAGACGAGTTACAAAGCTTGTCCTAGTGGCATCCAATGACACAAGTATGTCAATCGAAACTAATAACACATCCCCATAAAATCCATCAGGAAAGTTGCACTCTTGTGCTTAACCAACTCTCCATTTTTAGCATTAATCTGGTAAGCATCAAACTGAGAGGAACCAACAAACCCTACAGCATAGATTATATCACTTCCAAGAGGCTGAATAATCTGCTGAACCTCTATGCTGTAAACAAGGTAACCAAAGCTAACATCAATGAAATGGTGAAGTTGGAAAAAGAAAGAACATTATATAAATCAATTTAATTGAACCTTTCAGCTGAAGAGTCCTTCTCCCATAGAACCTCGCCATCAATGCTAGAAACAGCTTGAAGACACCCCTTTACTGAAAACAAGAATCACATTGCCCTTGTCGGCTTTCAAATTTACCTGCACAATACTACCTTAGTTAACTCTATAATCACAATCAAATCTGTATTATGCATTGCCTACTGGAATCTCTACAAGTGCACAAACTGCCTAGGGATGGCCTGAGAAAGCTAAAAGCTCCCAAAGGAGTAAAGGAGTAATATATGATCTCGTAACCAAGAAGATTTAAGTGCTGAAGATGATAACAATATGTATAAGGACTATTAATTCCAGTATAAGTTTGATTGAAACAGTGAAGAAATTCCAGAATATTAAATTCCATACATTCCAGTCTATGGAGCGAGAGAATGACAGAAACATGCCTAAAAGTTTCAACAAATTTAAAATAAATCATAAATAGCACCGCACTGAAAAGTCCAGTTAGTAGATTCCAGAACATCTGAGATTTGTATTCACTAATTTCACAGAGAGAGAGAGATTTGCAATCCCTAACCGGCAGAGACAATAATGATTTTGAGAGATTGGAGCCCTGAAGAAAAGATCCCCACACCATTGACCATCTGGCCGTCAGAAAGGCTCCATGCCCTTAAAATACTTCCCTCGGATGAGAGGGTAATAACATCTGAAAATGTTAGACATCTACTGATCAAGCATCCTGTAGGTAAGTCCAAAATAAGGAAGCAATATCTTCATTCTTTTATTTAATTTTATGATAAGGGAGCAATATCTTGACAAAGTGATAATCAAATAACCAAGTTTATTTTAAATACTTGCAGTCAAAACTATTAATATAGAAAATTAGAAGGAGATACGTAACAGAGAGAAGAAACTATTGATCCTGAGCATGCAACGTCCAACATGTGCCATGCCCACGATTTATACCATATGTTTCTTGAAGGAAAAGATTCAGGTGAGAATAACAAAAAAAAAAAAGTAGTTATATATATATATATATATCATTCAATGATGAGGAATGTCTCTTTTTACCTTTACAAAAAGATATTAATATAGATAATTTTGGTTATAAAAAGAAACATGGATTACGGAATTGCTAAAGGATATAAAAAGCAAGCTGCCTCGTAGCATTTTATGTTGGAATATTTCAATTACCAAGTAACAACGTTTTGCCTTGCAATTGTCATTATCATAAATATAAAGAAAAAGGTGAAATAGACATTTAATCTGTGAAGTTAAAAAAAGAACAATTATAAATACAAGCATTCTTACATTTACCCAGTGCAATATCAACTACGTCCACTGCATCATTGGCCCCAAGGACGCGTCTCCAAACTGCACAAAAACAACCATTAATTGATATTGCGAAATTCCGACAAAAAACCCTTGAGAAAATGGAAAAAAAGGAGTTGCTCCTATATAATAATTATTATGCACTCACAGCGACAAAGTATAGTACTGAAGTGCCCTTGTTCGATTGGTTGGCCATGAAGAATACCAATAAAGGTGGTCGCAATGAAAAGTTTCCTTGGTATAGAAATTAGAGTTATGAAAGCCAGCCCCTAGGGGTTGGCTTAAGTGGTGAGGGACTTGGTCTTGCTGGTATGCTATAAGGTTCGAACCCTTAGGTGTAAACAATTTCTAGGGGCCGCGTCCCATCGAGAAAAAGCCGATGATTTAGCAAATTCTTGTAATGGGAAGCGCTACATGGGTACGGGATTTAACTGAATAAAAGACATGTTACATTTTCAGAGTCTGCGGGATTCACCGTCATCAAGAAGATTATGAAAGCCCATTCACATACTAAATTACCACTTACTAATCTCTCCATGCCGGAGATCCAGCGAAGCAACAACATTCTCTTCAGTATACACCACAACTCCTTTTCTCCTGGTCTTTTGAGTATGGAACACTGCGTGCTTCACTTTCCCGACATACCGTTGGTGCGTGTAATTTACACTTCTTTAGAAAAAAAAAAAACACAACAATCTTTTTTTTTTTTTTTGACAACACCACAACAATCTAACCATCTTTCAATCCAAACGGAGCAAAGGCTTTATAACCACACAAGGATAATCGAGAAAGCTTGGGAAATTTCATAAAAGATCGAGACTGAAGTATAGCTTAACAATCAAAATCTCAAAAACAAATTAGTTTGCTTACGACTTCGAGAACAGAATCAATAAGCTAAATGGAATTGAGGCTCCATTTGTTCTCTAGAAACCTACAAACAAACAAAAGAAATCTTGAAGTTTTTTTTTTTTTTTTTATCGGTGAACAAGAAAAGAAATCTTGAAGTATCAATTGATGGTTTAAAAGTAAAATGATTGGTTTAAGAAAGTTTGGACTATAAATAAGATTGGAATGAAGTAATCAGTAAGGTGCATTGGAAATTTTGAGGAAAATGAAGGAGTCTAAATTCTTAAAAGGATTTCACCGCTTGCTCTGCAGAAACATACGTGAGATGGAAATTTACCAGTCCATGAGGCCGACTTGATCTTCGTAAAGCGAAAAGCTGTACTCCGCGGATGACAAGAATAATAGAAGAATAAGAAAAAACCTAATCACCACGCCGTTGCCCATAGCCACTCTCTCTCCTCTATCACTCTTCGCTCTCAGCATTGCTACGTACAACCGGCGTAGAGAATCGTTGAGTAACCGTGATGTCAGTATCTGTCAAAAACTAAAAAGAAATTGAAAATTCAACTGAAACCAAACTCGTTTAAGTTATGAGAGCACCTTTGGCCTCATCCAAAACGTACATCACCTCCTCATCCATGACTGCCACTGCTCCTCTCCATCATGCTGGCATGCCTTTTGGCATCTCCTCCCAAGCATCCTGTTATTTTTATCTCAGGTCGCGATTCTTTCTTTAATGGGGGTTTTTTTATGTTTTTTGGGGGATTTCTTCATTTCCTGGATTTTTTTTTTTTTTTTTGTTGGGTAATGGGATTTCTTTCTCTCCTCTCCCCGATTCTCCCTTCTTCTTTCTCCCATCTCCCCGATTCCCTTTCTCTCTTCTCTTGCCCGCGCCTCCATCAAGTGCTTTTCTAGTTCTTCAAGCAGGTTGGGATGCGAGGATCTACAGGGGATCTAATTTGCAGCAAGTAGGAACACTCCAACTCTGTGACATTCCCGTGGGAGCCACCAATATCAACATCACTATCAATGCAAACTTCCACACAAGCCTCTCGATCGGAGTTTCCATTCTAACTCAGTTTTTTCAAAAACGTTTAGCGAGTAAAGAGTAGCATTCGTGGGATGGGTGCGAAGTGGGAACGAAGATAGAGTGCAAACGACATCGTTGTTTTGCCACGTTGGACACGATATCGTCAAAATCTATTTTTTTTATTTTACATACTAATTTTTATAATACACTATACATTAACTTATTTATTTTTTTATATCATTTAAATATTATATTTTATAATATTTTTAATATTTTCTTTAATTATCAATAATATCCTCTTATCTTTTAATATTTATAATATCTCTCCATATTTGTTATCTTGTTCCTGACTTCTCTCTCCCCCCGAAAACCAGAAATCACAACCTCCAAAATAGAAGCTAAAAAAATCTAGAACTCAATATCAACTAGCTTTCGATTTGAACCCAACCCCACCACATCATGTTCCTTCACTCCTCCAATCCATCAAAATCACCTTCAGATCCGTACCCAATCCAATTCACTAAGCACCATCACTAACTCTGTTTCCAACCAAAGCAAACCCCACCCTCATCTCACACTTCAAAACCCATAAAAACTAGTGTCATCTCAAACCCGTTTCCAGAAATCTCTCAACTTCACAAACCCTTTATTTTGAATTTTGGATAAAAGGAAAGATTACTCAGAGGCCAGAACCCACTCAGACAAGGAAGAGCAATCGGAGGTTCGGACTTATAATTTTGAACTGGACGACGGGATTCTTGAACTGAGATTTGAAGCAAATTGGTACGTGGTTGCTGGAATCGATAAGAACTGAGGAAGGGGAGATGGCGCCAAACACACAGGGGCTTTTATAAAATAAGATGAACTTTGATGTAGATGAAAGAATACAAGAAGACAGAAATTAATTAAAAAATGTTTACATTCGTGAATAGTGTCACGCTACATGTAGCAGTAACACAGTACCAAACTGTAAAATAGAAATGCAGTAAAGAATTGGAGGTGTATTTTAAGCTAAATCCTTTAAATTTTACATATAGATGGATTTTACATAATTCAATATGAGTGGTCTTAGAAATTTTAAGAAGGGTGAGCTAGAGCTTGGCTTTCAGATATTTACAAAAATCAATTTACAAATTTGTTTATTTTTTTAGAAAAATTCTTGGAAGAAATCACTGTTGGCAGCAATCACTTTTGCATATAATATGTAGTTTCATTCAGACTGTCTATTTTTTAAAGTTGAAATTATAAGAGGAGGAGAAGGAAAAAAAAATAAGAAGAGGAGAAGAAGCCACGTAATAAGTACAAAGCGTGCATTATTACAGTGACTTTTCTCTAACATTACTTTTTTTTTTTTTTTTTTTTAAGAAACAAATATCTTTATCGAAACCAAATACTGTTTGTTGATGTTAAATTAATTAATTAATTTTATTTTTATAAATGGTTGGGTTTTGAGTTTTGATAGGTCCGGCCCACCGCCGCGGATAAACACTATTTGATTGTTTAATAAAGAAATATAGAATCTTTTTTAGTTATAAAGAGATTTTAGAAATTTTAATATTATTTTTATTTTAAAATTTAAAAAAATATATAATTTTTTTATGTTTTATTTGAAAGTTAAAAAAATTAATGATTAAATAATAATTAAATTAAAAAATATTTTATATTTAAGTAATATTTGATTAAAAAAAAATCAGAATATCTTACAAGAGTGCGGTTATTCTGCCACTTCATTTTGACTGTTGGGTGGTAAGTCTAGAGTAAATTTTTTATTTTTTTTATCTTTTCATATTTTTTTAATATATTTAAATATATTTAAAAAATAAAAAAAAATATATGAATATATTTAAAATTATTTTCTTAATTATTAAATAAAAAATAAAAAAAATTATCCAAGCAGTACACTTAAATGGACCAGAGTTGAGGCGGCAGATAAGCTTCATTCATCTTACAATGCCTCGAAATATTTGGTTCGCAAACTAGCCCATTCGTTTTAATTTTGTTAATCAACGTACCGTTCCGATGGATCATTAACGAGAAATCTGACAAACGGTCATGTTCCTAAGAAGGTGGGCCATGAATGAGTTGTCCCAGTTCTGTTCTAGTTAATCCATCATGTCGGAAATTATTTTCTTGCTTTGGAATGTGATTGGGTATTTGGGAGAGGGTGCTGTTGGCTGTGAAGTATTCACACTCTTTCTCGTCTACCAACTAAGCTCTCGGACGCTCGCTCTCCATTTGACGCCAGAACCAACAAAAAGTTCCAGTGGTACTTACTACACGGAAGGGAAGGACACGAAGCGTCGACGTTTGTCATAGACTGTGAACAGGGGAGGAGGATTCAGGTTCCTCTCTCTTCAGTCTCCATTGGTCTGCAGAAACCCATTTTTCATTGAGTGGTAATGTAGCATTTCGGTCCGAAATCTCATTGTTTTCGGGGGGCTAAAGCTGATATATTGGGAAATTTCTTGGTGGATGCTTGGGTTTCGTCTTGTTTTATTCTTGAGATTGTTGGTGGTTTTTTTCGTGGTTCTTTGATTTTTAGTTCTTTGGCGAATCATTAGTAGATCGATAACTCTCTGGATTTTATAGATGCCTAGTAAACTGGTAAGATCGAGACGGAAGGTTGCACTTTGAACTAGTTTTGGTGCTTACCCGCTTGAGAATGTCTTTTTTGAGGGGAGAATTGGTGGGGGTTTTGCGTGATATCTTATCTGGGCTGTCTATTGATGCTTCGACAGTATTTTTGAAATTACTCACTTATGACGATAGGGAGCCTTAAATGGACTTCGTCTCATATGAAATGTTTGCACCTTAAAGTTGTATCTCCGTATTTTAACAGTAAAATTCTGTTGGCTCAGTTTGTTTAACGGATTTAAGATGAATTTAAACCTCGATCGGTAGCACACTGTCAAAATGAAGCTCAACTTGCTTTTCATGTTTAGTTGGAAGGAGACTGAGTTTGTAATCGATTTAGATGCATCTTAGTGGCAATTGTGATTCTGGATAGCTCTTGTAAAAGCTACTTTGAAGTTAGTAAGATTGATTTGGATTCCTCTTGATGGCTTCTATTAGAAGAACCTTGTTGCCAGTGCCTCGACCTGGCGCTTTAGCAAATGGGGAAGTCCCTTCAGTGAATTCTCCCTTGTCCAAATCCTCATCATCTCCTCAGCATTATCCACCGTCCGGTGGATCGCTATCTTCTTTAGTCAGTCCATTGGACTCTCAAACTTCTGTTCTCAGTGTATTTTCACCCAGATCTTCGAGGCCCCCAGAGAGGTCAAAACCAAAGGTGCAAAAGTGGAGGAAGCCTCTTTTCCGTTTTTTCATTTGTTTCATGGTTGGAATTTTGATGGGACTTACCCCTTTTGTGTCATTGAATTCATCTATGAATCCCATGTCAAAGCATCAAGCTATTTCATTGGAGGTAATATCCAATGTTGGGAATTTTCATTCGGATGATAATGTGACCAGAACTACAACACCATTATACAGTGGGGACACAAGGCATACTGCCACATTAGAATCAGAAGTGGAGGACATGGAACAGATGGAAGAGATCAATGAGGATAAACTCGATACTCAAGTATTCAATGAAGACTCAAACTTGGTGTCACAGAAGCTTTTGATAATAGTGACACCAACATATGTTCGACCCTTTCAAGCATATTACCTGACACGGTTAGCTCAGACATTAAGGTTGGTCACACCTCCTCTATTATGGATTGTGGTGGAGATGACCTCCCAATCTGCAGATACAGCTGATATCTTGAGGAGAACTGGGGTTATGTACAGGCATCTTGTTTGCAACAAAAATCTAACAGACATAAAAGATGCATACATTCATCAAAGAAATGTGGCACTGTCTCACATAGAAACCCACCATCTTGATGGAATCATTTACTTTGCCGATGACAATAACATCTACTTCACTGATCTTTTTGAGCAAATGAGGCAGATCAGGTACTTACATTATTTCTCGTTTTTAGGGCTAAAAAATGCCATGCTGATTTTTTTTATGTAAATGTAGCTTCATGCAGCTTGATACTATTTTGTTTGATTTATATTTTGAGGTAGCCAAAAAATAGAAATTATGGTCATCGTATATAAAGTTTCTCATGAGAAGGATCGGATAATTAAAATGGTTATAAAGTGCTCCACTTTCTGTAATTATGATGAATTGGATTAGCACCAATACTACTGGAGAGCAATGGAGCTTATCTTAGGTTCTGTTCTCTCTTCTTGAGAAAGAGTGGAAGGGGGGACAAGACAATATCGCCGAACAGAGGTGTCTGCTATATTACATGGAGTGCCTAATTTTTAACTCTCAGGCTGTTATCGGTAGGCACTGTTTTTGAGCGACCTATAAACTTTCATTTATGGCTCATTTCGGGACTAATCTTCCACAAGTAAGCACCACCATCAAATATTTTTCCCTATGGGTTCAGTTGATCTTAATCATCTTTTTTCATTAGTTACGACTGAGTGCCAAAACTATTTCAAAACAAAAATATAAAGGTTGCAAAATTGATTGATTTTTTTTCTATAATATACCGACTTACTGAGTTGGCATTAGTGGTCAATCATGAGTACTCAAATTGCTTGGTTTAATTTCCCTTGATAATTACGTGCTGCTGTAAATGTCAAATAATAAGGCATTGTTTTCTTGTTTCTGTGATTTCCAGTTGTTCATTCCCTGCTCATATGTCACGCTTTACAGAGACAATTCCTTTCTCTCCTTTCGCAGATGTTTTTACTGCAACTAAATATTTTTGCTCATTTTTCATGACAGCCCTGCTTTTTGTTCTGACTTGCAGGCGATTTGGAATGTGGATGGTGGCCAAACTAACAGAGAACAAAAGCAAAGCTATCTTGGAGGGGCCTGTTTGTAATGGAACTCAAGTAGTTGGGTGGCACATAATTGAATCACATGAGAAATTCTGGAGATTCCATGCTGCAATGTCTGGATTTGCTTTCAATAGTACCATACTGTGGGATCCAAAGAGGTGGCACCGACCCACCCTGGAACCCATCAGACAAATAGACACGGTCAAGGCTGGCTTCCAAGTAGGTCTTTCTTGGTTCTTCTGGGTTTACCTTGTAATCTATAGTATTACTCCATGTTGCAATGTGAATTGCCATTGTTGCCGTTTTAATGAAGCAGCCAAAGTGGTCATTTCCAAAGAAACTTGTTTTTGGATATAAGACAGGACCATCCATTCAATGATCAGTGGGGCCTGCTACTCAAAATGTGACGAGGCTAAGCTTCACCTCCATAAACTCAATTAGAGTGGAAATCATTTACGTCATATTTAAGTTCACCCTTAGACAATTAACCTTTTTATCCTTACTTTATCCATCCCCTTGTTTGAGATGCCTTGACCTCTAATCCAGAAAGATCCTGGCTTCATTTGCTAACCTAATTGATTTGCATATGCAGGTCAGCACATTAATAGAACAGCTTGTGGAAGATGAAAGCCAGATGGAAGCTTTACTGCAGGACTGCTCAAGAATCATGGTTTGGAATATTTATCTTGCTTCATCTAATCCCTCCTATCCTAGCAAATGGTTTATGAAGAACAGTCTGGATGTCATTATCCCACTTGCTTGAAGTTCTAGATGTGAGGGGAGTCTATTTGGGTGGTGAAGGTAAACCAGTTCAATTTTGAATTTTCATTTTCTTCCATGGAAAGAATGTGATTATTTATGTATTTCGATATATAACTCCTTTAAAATTATTTGAGACTTGCTTCTTGAAATTATCAGGAAGCAAGTCTTAACCCATCTCAAAGACTGGTGTGCAGTTCACACCTAAAGCTGCTTACGGTGTCTCCTATATTTTTAGAGCATCTGCTGGAATTTATCTGCTGCTTTCCAGCAATAGCGTTGTGGAAAGGGTTATTTTTAGCTACAAGGGCCAGTTTAGATCGACTCCAATAGCTAGCAAAAGCATTTCACTTGCTATACAATACAGAAAACATCAACTTTTCTCATGGGCCAAATGCCTCTCATTTGATAAAATTTATTATGTTGGGTTGTTTGCTGGGTTCCAGTTGTACTCTCTCTCTCTCTCTCACACGCACATCAGTTATCTCTGTTGTAGGAAAGATCGTCAAGAATCAATGATCACCCTGCCGGTGGTTATCTTCACCTTTGTGATTCCTGTTTCGAGTGCCAATCCTATATGCCTGGCCGATACAGTTTCTGCTTGACGAGATGTGGACTTTTGCAGGCAAATCTGCTGCCATTTCCCTTTTAAAGTTAGTCTTAGTTTCCTTTATTTTGAAAGGGAAAAAGAAAATCTTTGTCCTGTTATATGAGTTGTCCATTTCTGCTCTGGCTACCCTCTTAAACCAGTGAAAATTCAGCCCAATTACTCATCTGCAGTAGGGTGCATGACCGACTATTTCGGTTGAGGATGTGTTTCTTTTCTCTTTCAAAATGATTCCATCTAAACTATAAGCAATTTTGGATTTAGTTGGTTCTTCAGGCATTTGGTACATTGTTATGACAGGCCTCTGCATGTATTTCTTTACGAAAGTTAGTCAATGTGTTAGTGGTAATTATTCGTCTTAGATGGACGTTGAGTTATGAAATTAAGTTGAAAAGGGGGAAGATTAAAGTTGCGTTTGGGTAGTGAGGTATTCTGTGAATAACAGTGAAAAAATAATGAGAAAATATTGAATAGTAGCAAAAAAATATATGAAAAATAATAATAAAATAATAAATAGTAGTGAGGTATTCCTTGATGTCCAAAATTACCCAAACAATGGGTAGATGTTGGGGGGCTAGGATTGCGTAACCCAAAATGAGTTTTTTCCCCCTTATCAATGGATAGATGTTGAAGATAAACCCGATTTGAGTAAAACTGCAGGCGTGGTGGATGCTCCTTTTGACTGTAAATTTCTATAGATTAAATAAGGTTATTATTAGAGCTTGGCAGCGAACTGTCGATATGTCCGAGTGGTTAAGGAGACAGACTCGAAATCTGTTGGGCTATGCCTGCGCAGGTTCGAATCCTGCTGTCGACGCTTTTTATTTCAGTAACTTTTGCTTGGCTGCATTATTTCTTTTAAAAACAATAATATTTCAGATTTGATTGTATCAAACAAAACTTTAAAATATAAAAACTAATCGTAAATTATATAAATTATATTAATACTGGCGAGGCGAAACCCTTAACAAAAATTCTAAAATTAGGCATAATTGTCAACTGAGTTTTAAAAATAACCTACCAATTTAATGTTTTAGTTATCTATTACATCTATTTTTTTAAAATAAAATTATGAGTTGGTGTTCGAATTAGATCTAGAGAAATACTTTGTCTACAAAAAATGCTTGGATCTAATTGACTACTTTTAAACTATTTTCAAAGTTCTTTATGTTAATTGGAGATTCAGATGAAAATGGAATCGACTCGAAATTAAATTTTTAAATGACTACATCATATGGTATATGTTATTGTATATGACTCCATCATATGGTATAAGTTATATGACTCCGTTATGTTTCTATGTGATTTTTTTAAGAATACCATCATATGGTATAAGTCATTTATAAATAAGATGTAACGGCCCTTCTCAAGGGTTAGGGATGCTTACGTAAAAATAGTCAGGCAAGAGACTTATATAATTAAATAAAAAATTATTTATTACATAAAAATATTGACAAAATAAAACTCGTCTCAAACAAAACACAACCATAATTTCCAAATCAACTAAAATGGAAAAGAAAGTCACACGATAAAGTCACTGAGTTCAAAGTTTGCTGCGTCTAAGCTTGGCTCGTATGCTCGTACTGATCATCATCTTCACCTGGATGTTTAAAACATGAAATAAAACTAAAATGAATTGAAGACTCAGTAAGAAACTCATCAAAACGTAAACATAATATATGTTTTTCATAAAAATTTTCATACATAGAGCTTAAAATCGTGACTGTTTATATTGATGCTTATATTATGCATGATTTGTCTTGATTTATCTTAATTAATTAATTGATCTGACTTATCTAATTGGCCAACACACTTAACCATGCGTGCAAGGTTGTGTACAGGTCTCACATCCCGCTACAACAAAGGGACCGCTGAGGTAGTATTCTGACATACTAAGATAGACCACGCTTGAGTCTGTGGCGTACACATCCACCTTGAAACTGCATTGATACCATGCATTTGAATGGTCATCTGATTAAATAGTTTTGATTTTATCTTGGATTTGAACGTGAGAAAACTTACACGTCTTATATAATGTGAGATGCATGACATAATATGTACATGACTATAATTGCTTAATTAGAACGTGATGCGAAATGATATGATCATGTGTTATACTGAATGACATTTTTTGCATGTATCATAACACGTGAGATACATAAACACTAGCTTCTAAGAATTGGCTTTAATAATAATTTATCTGACTAACTAATGTGCTACTCCTAATTCATGATCAAGTTACTTATCTCGTTGCATTGTTTCTGAAATTTTACTCTGTAGCTTTTCACCTATACAAAGTATTCTGCATTACTAAATTTATAGAATAACTTTTTAGAAAGACATATGCTATAATGCTCAATTTAGTTGCATAGATACTATGGAAGCAACTTTAATAATAATTAAGTTATATGTCGAAATTAATAAATACTAATATTATCTAAATACACTTAATATATATATTCTAATTATAACTTTAATAACATAATTAAACTTTATTAGTTTATTAGATTTAAAATCAAACCCATTGGTTGTAGATTTAAAAAGATATGTATACCTCTAAAATACAAGGAAACACACTGCACTCACTTATATAATAGAAGGGTAAAAAGGGCAGGACACTAAAAAATGGAACATATATACGGAAAACGATTAAAAAAAAGACTGTTTATGCGTGATGAACTACTTATTATAATAAAATAGATTAAGAGATAAAAACAAAAAAAAATGATTTAACGGTAGGAGAAAAAGTTGCATGTCTTGAAATTAGGTTGTACGCACATGGGCCGATGGCATTTTAGTAATACTTTTAACTTACACGTGCTTTAAGGAAAAACCACATACTAGGGTCAAGGGTACAATGATAACATTATTTCAAGAATTAATCTTTGCATCATCCTACACACCACACACCATAACTTTTTTTATTTATTTTTATTTGTTTCTCTTATTAAATGTGTATTATATGGATGATGAATAAAAAAAATATAAATGTTTCAAGAAGAGTAAAATAAAAAAAAATTGAAAAAAAATTAAAAAAAATAAAAAACACATTGGTGTGTGGTGTGTAGAATGATGCATAGCAATGCTCTTATTTCAAAAGTTTCGCTTGCATGGCATGCTTACGGTAGATTTATCTATTTAGATAATGAGACTGTTTTATCTCATTTTATAATTATAATTATTTTTAAATTTTTATATAAAATATAATAAATAATTTAATTTTTTCAAATCATAAAACTATAATAATATTAAAAAATAATATTTTAATAATATTTTATTCAACTTTTATTTTTCATTTAAAATCATTTCATCTTATCTCATTATCCAAACCGCACCTTAGATAGTGTTTGGGTAGTGGATTGATCTAAAATCACTCTACTATAGTACTACTATTTAATATTTTATCATTAATTTTCATACTTTTAATTACTTTTTATTACTATTTAATATTTTATCATTAAATTTTCAATACTTTTTTGCTACTATTTACATATCATTTGAGATCACCTCGTTACCTTTACGTAGCCTTAAATCACTTTCAAAACCAAGCAACATTCACTTGACTTGAGGGAAACATCATCAGCAAAGAAGAGTTTGAGACTCACCAAGGGAGAAAATACGTCGTGCGACGGAGTTGGGCTAAGGTAAAGACGCCGACGACTACTAGGGTTCCTTCTAACAGTGGTGGTGCAACAGTGATATTGAGAGAAAATTTCTTTTATCATTAGACTAAGAGTAACGTGGAGAGAATGATAAGGGATTAGTGTCGCTTGTTGAGAATGGGCAGAGGATGGCGAATTTCAAATGGCTAAGCCTAGATCGATGACGGTAGCAGTTTTTGGTGAATCATAGATTGTCACCATTTGGTTGGTGAAAAATAGTGAAAAATAGAGAGGGGGGAATCGTTGACGTCTTACCAAGAAGAAAAAGACGTCGTGCATGGCGGATTTGGGTGGCCGAAGTCAAGGTCGTCGGTTTATGGGTTTGGTTGTGAGACTGGTCAATCTCGGTCCATCTTTTAGAGGACCGAAAAGTTTTGGTCCGGTCCACGGTTCAGAGTTTTTCCACTCCAGATCGGACTGGACCGGACCAAATGAAAAATAAAAATAAAAAATATATTTTTATATATTATTTATATAATAATCGTACAATTTATTATATAATTTTTATCTAACATATCACTATTAATAATATAAAATTTTAAATATGTTATTAACACTTGTTAATATTCTATCAATTAACTAATATATAATATCAATTAATTAATTATATAAATTAATAATATCATTTTATTTAATTTATTATCATTGATCATATAAAATATTTTTTTATTAAATTAGTTATATAATTTATATTAATAAATTACTTAATTTTAATTTAATATTTTAAATATCTTTTTAATTAATTGATTTAAAATAATAATAATAATTAGGCCTGAGCTAGCACCATAGCTACCGGTCCCGTCTCTATGAATATTTAGTTCGATTCAATCCAAAAAAGCGATGGTTCATCACCGGACCGAGCCGACCGATTTGTACCTTTAGTTGGTAAGGTAGCCAATCTCACGTTGGGAAATCGGCCGTGAGAGTGCCGGTGTAAGGGAACGAAATTTCTGCGAAGTGTCGCAATCTTTGGGAGTCGGGACAAAGAAATTGACCAGGGGCCGAAATCTTTAAGCAGTTCTGAAGGCGGAGGATTACAAAGGGTAGAGAACTAACGAATAAAATCACATTTTAAAATAGAAATTTAAATTTAACCTCTTTTTTTATTGCTACAGTAAAATGCATGCGTTTTATTAAAAAATGATAATATTCTCGTAAAATACTATTACTTTTATATAAAAATATCCTCTATTATTGTGTAATATATTACATAATGTGTCGTGTAAACCATTTTCCTTTACTCAAAAGCCAAATCCAGTTTTCCCCCAACTTCGCCTCACCCCTGCCCCTCCCGCTTGGTTCCTGCCGCTGTTGCCATGCGAAAGTCTACTCTGACAAGAAACTTCTCTCTGCAGAAGACATCTATAACCTGATAATCGACGGCATGCATCTCGCCTATATACTTCAACTTTCAAGGAACAAAGCAGATCTTGTTTCCTTACTAGTCCTTCCTCTTTGATCAGAAAACCTATCGGGTCTATCTTGAATTGTAGTAATTTTTGTTTTCTTTCCTTCTTAAACCATTTTTATCCCATCGTCTATAATTTGGGTCCCGGATTTTCTAGCTTTGAGCACATTAATTTGTCACGATCGTTCAAGAGCAGGTCTCTTCTTTTCTCACGGAGAAGTATCTCTAACTCTATGGTGTCGAACAAGAGATAGAAAATCTGGAAAGGTTACTAAGAAAAACTCAAGCCTGGGTTAAAGATGTGGAAGAAAATCCACAGGGTTCTTTGATATCTTACTCGATGAGGGTTTGGCTTGAAGATGTACGCGCATCGGCTTACGATGTGCACCAACGGGGACTACAACGCAGTACTGCGTTTAGGATTTTTTCGCTTCTCAGAGAAAAACGACGGAGAACAATCGACGGCTTCGCAGATGGAGGGGGAGAAGAAACAGGGAGGGGGGAGATTCGCCTGCCGTGCCGTCTGAGATGCTTCGGAGGGGAGACGGGGGAGATTCGCAGATCGCAGATGGAGGGAAGGGATTATCGCAGATGGAGGGAAGGGAAACCTTCGGCTTTCGTGGGGATTCGTAGATGGAAGGGCATTTTACTCGTAGGAACTGGACCGTTATACATAAACCCGGTCGGACACATCAGCTGGTGTGCGGAGTACGAGGCTAGACCGGTTTTGGAATAGATTTACTCTAAAATATCAGATGTCACATTAGATCATGTAATAATTTTTCTATCCATTAACAATATTTACATAAAACGTGTGGTTCAATCATAAGGGTTGGCGTACTAAAGGATGTCAAAAATTATATTCTATTATTGTTACGTTGTATTTCACATTATCATTAGTTTAGTTCAAAACATTTTAACTTTCAAGATCATCTTCATATATAAAAATAATGTAGATCGCAATAAAGAAAAACTATACATGAGTTGGAAATATCAATTTTATGAACAAAAAATAGTTTTATATTATTAAAACAAGCTAACTATTTTCTGGACATTCTGATCACATGTGAAACAAATACATGTCTGCAGTTAACAAACATTAAAATTTACAATACTTGTATATGTGCCTCTTGACTTAACTGTTTTAGAAATCATGTTTTAATTCACCTATCTATATTGTTTTGCTACTACATGATTAATAATTATTTTTTATAATTTACAAAACTCAAAAATACTGTTACATTATTTAGTTCGTTATTACTTTAACTATTTTTTTTTTATGATTATCAGTTTTAATGATTAATTATAATCTATATGTATTTTGAAAGTTATATATTGCCCTATAAAAAACGCAACAATACTTTTATCTGGACATACGTGCTTTGCATTCAAACTCCTACGTGTATAAATTATAATCATGAATGCAGATGGTACTTGTAAATTCTAAGATAAATCTTTAAAAAAATGGCAATGCTACAACCACTGCTTGGGGTTCTCGTTGGCTATCATGTATTTTTTACATGTTTTTTTTAAAGTTATTTTTATATAGATTTTTTTAACACATTTCAATATTTTAAAAAAATAAAATAAATTTAGAATAATATTAAAAAATACTTTTTTAATCAGAAAGTAAAAAAATAAAATCATTAAAAAATATTTCCTTAATCATGAAGTAAAATAAAATATATTTTTTTATAATTTTTTATTTTACTTGGTGATTAAGGAAATAATTTTTAATGATATTGTGATTTTATTTTTATTTTTCTAAAATATTTAAAATTGTTAAAATATATATATATATATATAGAACTAAACAAAAACACATAAAAAAACACATGTAGAGCCCAGTGGGAGCTCCAAGCGGTGGCTCTAGCATTATTCTTAAAAAAATAATTCAAAGGCTGCGATCTCTAGATAATTTAGAATCTAGATGTTATAGTCGGCAAAACTTTACAGTTACAATTTGTAATTTGCAAAACTCCTCATTTAGTTAAATAGATGAGATAAATATGAGACTTAAAAATTGAATAAAATATTATTAGAATATAATTTTTATTATAAAATTTGAAAATTTGAAAATTTGAATTGTTTTTTTATTGTTGTTTAAAAATCTGAGAAAATTATAATAATTAGATGAAATGAAATGAAATGAGTTGAGAATATTTGTGTAAACAAACAAACCTTAGTTACTAGGGGTGTACAGGAACCGACTGAACCAGCTATCATCGGTAGGAATCGTTTGCCGGAGTCAGGAATTGGTCGGGCAATAAGAATTTACTAAAACTGACGTTGGCTGGTTCAATCCCGATTTGAACCAATGTCAAACCTCCAAACTAGGCAATCGCAAATCTGTATATTTTTTATATATAAAACGACGGCATTTGGCTTTAATCCAAATGAAGCCGTTTCGAAATAGCCCCCCTTCTCTCTTCTTCTTCCCTCCCAAGTCTCATCTCCCTCATGATTGTCAGTTTGTCTCTCTCTCTTCTCCTTAACAAAAATCAAGCTGCTGCCCCTAGCCCCGCTGACCCCCATATCGCCGCTACCCTCCGTTCGTTAAATCCACCCATCTCCGACCTTCTCTCATCTGTCTGTTGTCTCTAACATCTTTGCGACTCAAGGTCCACTTTTTTATTTGTTTGTTTTAATTTGTGATTTTGTTGTGAATTTCTAGTTGATATGTTATTTTTTGTAAATTTTGAGTTGATTTATTTTAAATTTGTATTGTGAATTTAGAAATAAGATAATCACTGACAAACTCATTGATGAACCAATCAGCACTGACTGTATAATTTCGGCTGATTCTCGCCCTCTCTGTCGGCCACTTTGGTGGGCATGAAAAATCTAAAAAAAAAGGCTGCTAGATACACACAAGGATTACACAAAGGGATTCCACACACACACACTGATGTGGCTCATTATCAGTGTGCCACGTGTCCATTTTTCCTAGTCCTCTCTCTCTCTCTCTCTCTCTCTCTCTCTCTCTCTCTCTCTCTCCTTCTCCTTAGCCGTGCATCTTACTCGATTTGGTCTCTTAGCCACAGCAGTGTCACCGGCCACCACCAGCGGCCGTTCCTCCTCACCGGTGACCTCCAGACCGGACCCAGCCTCCCACAGTGTAGCCTCTCTCCCTCTCCTCCCGAAATCGAGTCCCTCTCACATGGCTTCTCCCTCTCGCAGCTGCTAGTGCTGCTGTCGTAGCCCATATGCGCCACCGCACCTAGCCCCTCATCGACGTAAGCTTCTCCCCTAGCCACCGAAGCCCTTTTCTCTCTCCCTTATACCTGAGCAGCATCTCCCTTTCTCGATAAAGCACCACGAGCTTGCCGTGCACTGGAGCTCCCATCCCCCCGCCGAACGGTGTTGCTTGGATTGTTGGAGGATTCTGCCGTCCATGAGGTGGTCCCTGACCACCATGACGGTCATGTGAAGGCGAAGGCAGAGAAGAAAAGGGAGAGGAGGGGAGGGGAGACGCACGAGAGGAGGGGGAGAAAAAGAAAAAAGGAAAAAAGAAAGAAAGAAATAGCACGTGACACACTGCCACATCAGTGTGTGGGATCCCTTTATATCTATAGTGTTTTCTTTTAAAAAATTGTCGGTTTGATTTTTAGCCCTATCAGTTACATGCTACAGTTTTGAATTATTTAAAAAAAAAAAATCCTTATTTCGAATGGTTCTTGAAATGCGCGGTCCTGATTTGCGCGTCATGTCGCCTACACCCGTGGTAAGGAGCCCACTCCTGCACATTGTGCCTTGAATGCTGAACCGATGGTAGTTGAGTGAGGTCCGCTGGTAGTTGAGTGAGGTAGAGCACGACTCTCTCAGTATATAAAACGACATGCTCGCAGTGTCCGAGCCATTTAACTCCTTTAAACCCTTTCGGATTATCGAACTCGAGGAGGTCATTTGCAATGGAAGCAAAGGTGTGTTTTGTCTACAAACCTCACCGTTTCAATTCAAAGTCAGGGATTCCATTTGTAAACCTGAATTCCAGTGTTAAACTAGCTCGGTCTTCAAAACTCGGATGGTTAAGGGAGCTTGGGTTCCGGACGAGTCCATGCGTGTTCGCCTCCAATTCAATGCCGAAAGGTCAATCCCATGGGTCTTCTTCTACTGTTCAAAGACAGATAGACGAAGATAGTTCGGGCTCTGTCAGTCCACTCTACGTGCCGACGCCTCCGAGTAGGGAGCTTCGAACCCCCCACAGCGGGTAATTTTTTATCTTATCAAATACATGATATAGAAGAGGTGGTGAGTAAAAAAATTTAATTAATTTAAAAATAAAAATATTAAAAAAATAAAAATAAATGTGACGAGGGAAAATAATGAATAGCACAATGAGTCACTTGGGCTATATAATTTTAAAAAATGCAATAGTCTTGTTTAGAGCATTTAGGATGGTTCTTTTATCTTTTCATCTAAAATATATTATCAAATTTTACTTTTCTATTTTATATAATAACTTTTACAATATATCTTATCAGTTTATTTATTTATTATTTATTTCATTTAAATTATTTTTAAATATTTCATTTCTACCAATAAATTTGTAAAAGCTATATATATATTTTATATTTACAATATATTTTTATATAAAATATAATATAATTCAATCTTATACACACAAAATAAAAATATATAAGCCAAAAATCAAAAATCAAAAATCAAAATAAAATCAAAATATGAAAAAATTGAATAAAAAATATCTCCAGATATTTTTTTAGAAGAAAATGAAATAAATGTGTTTTAATTTTTTAAAGAATGAAAAATAAAATGAATTTGCTTACATGGGAAAAATCAAAGTAAAATAAAATGAGAAAGTAAATGAAATATAAATAAGAAAAAAATGTTTACATGATGAATGGTACCCACTACATGTAGAGGGTTATTGTAGCAAAATGTATTTTAGATTTTTTTTTACATAATTAGATGGAACTCCTCTATTTAGCAATTCTTAAAATAATTTATATTTTTTATATAATACTGAGAATGCTCTAGCAGTTGGCTGCAGTATTATTTTTAAGTTTAGGGAAAAGATTGAAATTCTAGGTTCTTTTTGTTACCATTGTGTTTGTATTTTTTGGACCGAATAACATTATTCTATTACAAAGATTGTTCTGCCTTATGCATGTAATTATTCCCAACCGTTTGAACTAGGTACCATTTCGACGGAAGTACAAGGAAATTTTTTGAGGGTTGGTACTTCAAGGTCTCAATCCCGGAACGGAGACAGAACTTCTGCTTTATATATACTGTGGAGAACCCTATATTCCGTAAGAAATTAACACCATTTGAAGAGGCACAACATGGACCTAGATTTACCGGAGTTGGGGCTCAAATTCTCGGCGCTGATGACAAGTATATTTGCCAATACTCTCAAGAATCTCAGTACTTTTGGGGAAGTAAGATTTTCTTTATGCCATCGAACCAATTGCTGTATACTTAGAAAGAACATCACAGCAACTAGGCCGTTGCAGCAGTTTGTGAACCCTTTTGTCAACGTTCCTTTGGTTTCTTGTTTTTCACATAAGCAATCACAGTAAGTTATACCTGTTGACTTGTTAGAGCATTCTCATTGGCTGCTTAGCTACATGTAAATGCAAACCAAAATTTGGCTAACAATCCCTTAAAAATGGTCTACATTGAAAGAGGCAAAAGGCAAATATTTTGTTTGCTAGCTACATTAACTCTCTATATTTGTATGGTTAGTGTTCACCCTCTATTGAATAATTTATATTAATTTCTTTCTCATTTTGTTGCTACATAGCAGTTGTACTACTGATTATTATTTATATATATATGTATATAGGTGTTTGAGTTCATATAATTTACAATGGATTTGAATTGTAAAATATGAGAAAAATAAATTAGATAAAAATTATAAAAAATATTAAATTAATAATTTTTTTAATTATTATTTTGATTAGCAGATGGATAATCTAATATTAGAATCTCTCTTGAATATAATAGGCAAAAGACAAAACATGCGATTTTAGTCAAATTTTATCTTTACCTAAGCCAACGAGAATGCTCTTAGTCCGTCTTGACTATGACTAACACTTTTTTAATTCATAGGTAGACATGAATTAGCATTGGGGAATACTTTTGTTGCCGAAAAAGAATTGAAGCCTCCAAACAAGGAGGTCCCTCCTCAGGTTGATCCACCAACTTTGGTTTTAACTTTTGTGTATTTATGCTGAAACTATTTGTCTTAGAAGTCCTTTACTTTTTTATTCAATATTTCCTTTTGATGGCCATCGTCGCCTATCCTAGTAGTTGAGGTTTTTTTTTTTTTTTTTTTTGAGAATAATGATACCTTACATTTCTTTTATTATTATTTTACCACTTAGTTATTTTTTTTCCTTGCATTATTTAGAAGAAAATAAATTCAATCAACCAACGTAATCATGTAATTTAATTAAAAATAAATTCAATTTTATAAAAATTGACATTCTTTTACTTTTTGAATCAATTTTTATAAAATTGAATTTATTTTTAATTAAAATACATGATTGTGTTGGTTGATTAAATTTATTTTCTTTTAGATTATGCAAGAAGTTCATATTTTGAGATTTTAAATCCAAATTCAAATAATAAAAAGAGAGAAAAAAGTAATTAGATAGTAAAATAGTAGCAAAAAAGGTGTAAGGATATCGATACCCTTTTATAATCACAAGTTGACCGGCAGTGAATGCATATATGTTATTATAATCATGTCCTGATTATGTTAAAGTCTAGCAAAAGACAATTTTTGTTCTTTCCTTGCTAATGTCATGTGGTCGCACAGGAGTTTGATAAAAGAGTGTTGGAAGGTTTCCAAGTTAGCCCACTTTGGAATCAAGGCTTCATTTGTGATGATGGCAGGTAACAACTTATTATGTCACATATTCTAATTCTTCAGGTAATTAATATAGGCTGCGTAAGGATATTTCTATCTGAAATTTGTATGGTATAGTTGGCTTCCTTTTTTGGACCGGAAGTGAATATAAGTTTTCTTACCCCAACATTTCTTTTATTAAATGTTTTTAGATTTTGGGACAACATTATGCGTTGGGACTTGATATATTACACATCAAATCTGTAACAATGAAGGGGAGGGAAAAAAAACTCAAAAGACTGTTTAATTAGTTATGAGAAATACTTTAATTATAAAAAAAAAATATAAAAATAATCTTATAAATTGACATGATTTGTCATTATTTTTATTATAAAAGATATAATTTATAAATTTATTTTTATATAATTATTTATAAAAGTAGTAATACTCGTTGGTTAATTGTTTGGTGTGGCCTGGCTTTTCAATGCAGGTCAAATTACGTGGATACTGTGAAGACTGCTCGTTGGCAGTACAGTACCCGCCCCATTTATGGCTGGGGTAATGTTGGGTCCAAACAGAAGTCCACAGCAGGCTGGCTTGCAGCTTTTCCTGTATTTGAACCCCATTGGCAAATATGCATGGCAAGCGGACTGTCAACAGGTATTTTATAAAAATATATATATATTTATATATATATATATTTTTTTTGTTTTTGGAGAAAGAGGTCGCCGCTCTGAAATTTTTATTGGTAAGGTCCTGCGAAAGAATACCATTGTAACATTATAAGCTCCTTGAGGTACAAGTCACCACGACATTATTAGCTATTTCATCCATTAGCAATTAAGATTTCGCCTTTTGATAAGAGCATTGGCATTGGATTAGCTATCCAATTCTTCAAATTTTGAAGAATATGTAACTTTTTCACTTTTAACTAATTATTCAAAACTTGAAGTCTACATTAGATTAGCCATTACACTCTCTATAATAATAAAATAATATTATTTTTTATTTTTATATTTCTTTAATTAATTTTTATTTTTTAATTAATTCTTTTTTCATAATCTCCAATAATCATATTCATTTTCATTTTCACAATCCAATAAATAAAAGAATCCAATAGAAACCCACGCACCCACAAACAAAAACCCACCCAGAAGCATAACAAGCAACACTAAATCGAAGAAAAGCTAGAAGAAAAACTATGTAGTAGAACCTCACAGGATTAACGGGGGGGAGAGAGAGAGATGCACTACCTTTAATAAATAATAAATAATACATTTAGCTAAGCAACAGGACTTTTCATCTTTGAAAAAAAAAATGAAATTACTGTAGCTGAAGTTTTAAATGGAAAGTGTTTGACTAAACCGATGTGGGGTAACTTTTGCAGAAATATGTAAAATTTGAAGATGAAATGCTATTTGAAGAAGCCAATGCCAATGCTCTAAGCAAGTCATTTTTATTAAAATTTGAACAGAGGCACAAACCGGATCACATATTGTATGTGGGAAAAGCTGATACCAAGTAGGAGCACCTGTCTAGAGAGGAGAAGGAAAAAAGAAAACATATAATCTACGTAAAGCTAAAGTTAGTTTGAGTTGAAGTTTTGATATTATTAAGATATAAAATAAATAATAAAATTGACTTCTTTTTACTAGTAAGTTTTTGAGATAAGTGGTGATTCCACATGATATCAGAGTAGAAGTCTTGAATTCGAACACTGACTTTACTCTACCATATTTAATTAAACATTTCATGTGTTGAGCCACTCATTAAAGGAGAGTCTGACCCATACATGAGAGGGAGTGTTAAAATATAAACTAAATAATAAAATCAACATCTTCCCATCAATTGAAGTTGTTGGGACAAGTAATGATTTCACAAACATATAGGGTTCTTAGTACAATAGAACTAAGCTCATCCGCTGTCTACTCATGGTCTTCAAAGTTCCCTGAATTGTGTTCCTTCCACAGGCAATTTTATGCACAAAGGAGCTATCCTCCAAACTTGGTTGTTGAAATCAATTCAACCCATCTCAAATCAATCATTGATAGAATTCATTATTTTTTCAACTTTCCATAAAAAAGTTAAATTCATCTCAATCTATTTCATATATTCAAATACATATTACAATCTATTTATATTCAAGCACATCTCAATAAAATTTACAAAATACTACTATTCATAGATCAATTTAGATGATCTGAGCACAACATCCAAAAACTGACTTCTCTAGCATGCCAATAACTCTAAAACCCTTTAGTGCATCCCCTCGCTCCACTCTAAAAAGATAGAAGTATGAGGCCCATAATGTTCTTGTTGTGCAAAACACGCACACTCCAACGATGACAAATAAAGTAAAAGTAATCACGATCAAGCACACGACACAAAATATATGTGGTTCAGCAAATTGTCTATGTCCATAGAACTGCAGAAATCTTATTTACCAGAGGAGATTACAATCACTCAATTTCAACTCATACTCTAGAGCTTTTTCCTGTCTCACATAATATGTACTCACTTGACAATTGTTATTTCTCAAAATATGTTGAAATTTGAACAAAACAAGTCAAATATGACATATATATAGGCATATAGCAAACGGCGCTGGAAATCATAATCTGACAAAAACTGCGTTCTTCGCTCAAGCGGTATGTCAAGTGCGCATCAAGAAAACAACTAAAAACATTAGCTCGAGTGAACACTAGGTTTTGTGTCTCGCTTGAGCTCACTATCGTGCGAGACTCGAGTGAACTCACGGGTTGAGTTTCGCTCGAGCGCACGTCGAGCAAACTCTCCATTTATCGATTTTCAGCTCCAAAACTAGTCTCCACATACACCCTAACAATCTCCCACTTGGAGACTGGTCTCCACATGCTTGCCACTATTTCCAGCTAAGCCATTTCATCTCTGTAGTTCACAACTCTCGTCTTTAAACTAGAAGATGCACCGAAGTCAAGTCCGACTTCAGTTTTCCACATACATCACCCTTAGTCAACACATCCATTGGGCAACTCACATTTCTCATTGCACTAGGAGTATCCGGTTTTGAACCAATCTTGGTAATCTTAGTCAACTTTCTCAGGCTTTCATGAAGAACGACAAAGCTGAATCCCTTTGACTTCTTCACATGTCTCGTGCGATCAAATTTATTTTTTTGCACTCTTGTATTTTTCTGCACATCACTGAATCCTGATGTTAAATACAAAGAGTTAGATCTCTTACCATGCGCTAAGACCAGCACATTCTTAGTGATCTTCCAAGCTTATCTAGAGAACGCTAATGCATAACCGCTGTCATCAAGCTGTCCTACAAAGATTAGGTTTTTCTTTAGATTTGGAATGTGTCTGACTTTTTGTTAAGTCCACACGCTCCTGTTTGGAAGTGTGATGTGCACATCACCCACTTCCATTACATCAAGTGCCTCTCCATCAACCGCATACATCTTCCCAAAATTACCAGCAACATAATTCTGCATGAATTTTCAATGTGAGGTGCTATGGAATGAAACCCCTGAATCCAACATCAAATCATCAATCAAATTGTGCACTGCAAGAAGTAAGGTATCATGAATTTCTTCTGCCACTATATTCACCGCATTATTCTCAACACTTTCTTAATTCATACAGTGTTTCTTAATGTGGTTTGGTTTGCCACAACTCTAACATGTGATCTGTCGCCTAGATCTCATTTTGCTCTTCCCCATGCTTTTGGAGCTTGACCTGCATATCCTTTGCCTTGATTGTCAACATTCAGGACAGATCTTGAACTCGAGAACTCACTCGAGTCTCTCATACGTACCTCTTCAACAAAGATCATATCACATACGTTGTCGTAGTTCAATTTCATCTTGCCAGCTGAACTACTCACAGCCATTATCATGACCTCCCAATTATTTAGCAGTGATGCCAACAGAATCAACGCTCTGATCTCATTATCAAACTTAATCTCTATAGAAGACAGTGAGATCCACTGTGATTCTCTCCTTACTGACATCGTGTGCCACTATTCTGCACAAGGTCAGCCGAATAATCCCCAAAACCTGTCGATCTAATAGGGTTCACTCAGCATCATCCATGCTCTCCGACTTCTTTTCCAACAGTGGAAGATGGAGTCTCTTCCCATAGAGATAATACTCGATCTGCATCTTTCAGTACCTAAAATCAGTACCATCGAACTTCTCGATTCCGAGTGCGTTCACTTTATCTCCAGCCATCATTCTCCTTCAGATTCGACTTTGGCTCTTGATACCAGTTGTTGTGCAAGACACACACACTCCAACGATGACAAATAAAATAAATTAATCACAATCAAGCACACGATACAAAATATACATGGTTCAGCAAATTGCCTACGTCCATAGAGTTGCAGAAATCTTATTTACCAGAGGAGATTACAATCACTCAATCTCAACTCACACTCTCTAGGGCTTTTTGCTTTCTCATACAATATGCACTCACTTGACAATTGTTCTCTCTCAAAATATACTAAAAGTCGTACAAAACAAGTCAAATATGACATATATATAGCAAATGGCGCTGAAAACTTTAATCTGGCAAAAACTGCATTCTTAGCTCGAGCAGCGTGTTGAGTACGCATCGAACGAACAACCAAGCAACATTGGCTCGAGTGAACACTAGAGTTTGTGTCTCGCTTGAGCGAACTCACAAGTTAAGCTTCACTAGAGCGCACGTCGAGAAAACTCTTTGTTTCTCGATTTTCAGCTCCAAAATCAGTCTCCACATACACCCCAACAGTTCTAGCGACTTTGCAGTGAGCAAGAGATGATAAGTTGTTTACCTACTCCTCTTGGACATACAAAACCAATTTATCACTAAGATTCTCCTCCTCAAGTTATCTCGATCCATATACGTGAATCCGTGGGGAGCTTTATAAATTCTCTCTTAAATGAGTTTTTGAAGTAATGGTATTCTACAAACTATCATTTTTAGCTTTGAAACCTTTGAAGTCCTACAATCCAGAGGGACAGGCCGACAACTCTTATATCAATGGAACTGATGTTTTCAGTCCTTATGCCTGGCTTTATAGTCTCTATTCTGTGATATCAGTTTTTCTTTTGCTATGATTATGTGCCTCTCATCCAGAACCTGTTTGCCTCTATTTGAAATTTCTTTTTCAGAAATCTGCATGCCGCATTTAGGACATGTTCTCAGATTTTAAATTTGAATTTCAGGCTGGATAGAGTGGGATGGTGAAAGGTTTGAGTTTCAAAATGCCCCTTCGTATTCCGAAAAGAATTGGGGTGGAGCATTCCCAAGAAAATGGTTTTGGGTAATTGTTTTTTAGCTCTTTGTAGATATATTATCATAGTAAGCTTCACTTCTTTGTATGTTCATTGTTGTTATACGTGAGCTTGAGCCTTTTTTCCAAGAATTAAATTGCTCGAAAGAAAGGAAACAGATTAAGTCAGAAGAATCCTTTGTCCTTGCACTGCCCATTTGAAGAGTGGCTGTTACTTTATGTTGCTTTCTGCCCTTTAATTCAGAAGAGGTAAATATTTTGGCTGAAACAGAGGGCCAGGAAACTAAGACTGTTGCTTGCTAGCAATTAAAGGTGTATCGACTCCATCTTTGGTGATGGATGGAACCCACTTTCTCTTTGACCCATATATAAGTAAGGTTGTAATTTGTTGGTGGAGCTTCTTTTCGAAGATATTCATTCACCAGTAGGTTTCTGATTGAGTAAGCGTATTCATTTTTTGGTGTATTTACACTGATGATATTGTTTCTGTGCTGCTCAATAACGGCCTCTTACGTATTAATGTCTTACTGCAGGTTCAGTGTAATGCATTTCAAGGTGCTAGTGGAGAAGTTGCTCTCACCGCAGCTGGTGGGTTGAGGCAACTACCTGGACTTACGGAGAAATTTGAAAGTGCTGCATTGGTACTTAATTTAGGGAGGCAGTCCTTTTTCAATATTGCTTTGTTTTCTCTCAAATTTGCTTAAATTTTTATGGATGGTAAATACAATTCCTTGAAAACTAGAAGATGGTGTCATAGGGAGGTCCAAGGGTACTGAGGGAGAAAGAAAACAGAAATAAGTTTAGTTGTTGTCGTTTCTCCATGCCAGACTGGTATAGAAATTTGTTTCTCTAGCCATGACTTCTTCCATCCTTTAACGAAAAAGGGAGTTTCTAACCATGAATTATCGCTTTAAGACAAAGGAAGTTAACTCACATGGCAGTTATAAAGTTAATATGCTTTGTCAAGATGCTTTTATCCAGGAATCCGGTTCTATTGCATTGAGAATATCTTCTTCCAGAAAATCATGTGAAAAAGGATGAGAAAATTATTCCATCTTGTTGCCCCAATTATATGGAGCATTTCTCTTTGCATTGATAAATGTTATGATACTTGCTGGTGCAGATTGGAGTTCACTATGGTGGAATTTTCTATGAATTTGTGCCATGGAATGGTGTTGTGAATTGGAAAGTTGATCCTTGGGGTTACTGGTACATGTCCGCAGAGAATCAGACACATAAGGTAATTGTGTATCTCTTAATTGATAATTCCATTCTCCAGTCTTTTATGTGCTAGTTTCACATGCCAGTGAAGTCGCCATGATATTGGTGGCCTTTTTTATCTGAACATGTGAAGCTTAACACTCATGTTATGGTGGGCAGTACGAACTACCTAGCTTTATGGGGTTAGTCAGGTACACCATTCTCAGAGATACCTTCCTGGGCTGCCTGCCTCCTCCTACACTCTTTCCTCAGCAAAAGAATGTGAAGCCAAGCTGAGTTTAGGCATAAATTAGTGAATTTATTAGGTTTTGTAGGATTTAATTGCTCCCTTTGAAAGATTATAAGATATATGGTGATATCAGGAGTATAAACAATAACAGATGGTCGTCTGCTCAGGTTACATTGGAGGCAACAACAAAGGACCCCGGTACAGCATTGCGCGCTCCAACATCAGAATTTGGATTTGCTCCAGCTTGTAAAGATTCTTGTTCTGGTGTCCTAAGATTACAAATGTGGGAAAGAACATATGATGCCAGTAAGGGGAAGGTGTGTCGCTCTCTCTCCCTCCCTCCCATTATATTTGATTATTTTCTTTTAATTAAGTAAATCAATTAGATTTTATAGCTCTAAATTTATTCGGACTATTGGCAACTTTCTAGCATTTGTAGAGACGAGTAATTCTTGTTATGGAGCATTTTTAAGGAGTTTTGACGCCTAAAATTATTCTTGTTAATTTACAGATCATATTGGATGTTACAAGTAACACGGCGGCAGTAGAAGTTGGAGGGGGGCCGTGGTTCAACACTTGGAAGGGTGAGACCTCCACGCCGGAGCTCCTTCGCCGAGCTCTCGGGGTTTCCCCCGATGTGGAGAGGATATTCAATTATGTTCCAATATTTAAACCACCCGGTCTATAGCAAATTGGTTTGATACATTCCTTGTAACTACTGAACGAAGTACGGCATGCCCATTCCAACAGTGGCAAAAAATGCATGCTTTTAAGCAAGTTAATAATTTCATGTTTTTAATTACGAGTTTAATGAAAAAAAATTATAGAAATAGCTTTTCTGATTTTTTAAATATTTTTTAATGGCTAAATTAGTAATACGGGTGCTCTGTAATAGGAGGGAATAAATAAGAATAGATTATTATTATTATTTTTTTTTATGGATAGAATAATATTTTATTAATTTTTTGAAAGAAAGATTTTAAGAACTCTCAATGAATTTTTTGTCATATTCTTTAAAATATATTATCAAAACTTACTTTTTCTATTTTATATATTGATTTTTATAATATATCATCAATCAGCTTATCTATTTTTTCTTTATATCATTCAAATATTATACTTTTTCATATTTTTTATTCATTTAAAATATGTTCTCTAATTATCAATAATATTTTTATATCTTTTGATACTTGCAATATCTCTCCATATAAAATATTATATAACTATGTCTTATTTTAAATTAATCTAAATTTAAAAAATAAATTAAAATATAAATTAACTTTTTTAAAAATAGATTATATAATAAAAATATTCTCAAAGTATATACAATGGGGCTCTTGCACATCTACAAGGATATACAAACCGATTGGAGTCATAAGCAGCTTAATTTATTTTTTTATTTGAGTCATGTGCATATTGCTTTTATATATATAGACCGAGTATTGGAGTTACCCTAGCCAACATAGAGGAAAGCGTTGGAATGAGAGAGAGAGAGAGCGCCTGAAATGAAAATAGGAAACTCTGAAGAAATGGAAAAAATGAGCCATTAAGGAGAGAGAAATTAATTTAAAATATTTATAGTCATGAACAATATCCTCCACATGTAACGATATTATTGTAGCAAAGTGTAAAATAAATATGATATAAAAGATCCACTGACCTTCACTTTTGCACAATTTTTTTTATATTGTAAAGGCAACTGTATTTAACAAGATAGAGTTCTCCCTTGGGTAAATAGGCGAAGGTATACAAAGGAACTAAGTGGGAACAATTAGAAGTCAACGCATTTAAAAAGTTGAAACAAATCTTTACATCTAATGTATTTACGTGATTCGCTGTTGACAGGTCATATAATTGTGCGTGTGATTTAAGCAAGTTTTTTTTTCCTTGGTTGGTTGACTGTTCAATGCATTCAAAGATTTGTTTTTTTTTTTTTTTCAAAGGTTGTGGGTAGTTAGTGGAGTAATCTCATTATTATTTTTTATTATTAAAAAATTTTATGCATCAATTATTATTTATTTTCACACTTTATATTTATAATATTTTTTATAGAGTTTGAGGTACTTTTTATAATGTGTGGGGTGTGAGATAGTGAATAATAATTTATGAGAATAATTTTTCTTTATTATTAATTTTTACATATTTATTATTATTATTCATTACTATTTAATATTTTATTTTATTTTATTATTTTTTTACTATTATTCTTAGAGCATAGAGCATATGAGATAATCTCAGCATTCAAACTTAATTAATTAGGGAAGAAAACGAGTAGACACAGTCAGTTAAACCAAAATCCAACAAAACTCAAGTTTTTTTTTAGCCCCCGGAAGTTTACTGGAATAACCCACGAAGCGATGGTGACAAAAATATATACTTTGGAGAATTTCCTCGAAGTTTAACGAATAAATTTCTTTTCAGGACCAAATCTTTTCATATTTTCATAAGCTTAGCGGAGGATCTCAATTGAATAATACTTCTATTCTCGTAATACAAGACTTATAGCACTTATACGGATTATTAAACTTTTAGCCGTGTAAAACGTTGAGTCTTACATCAAGCGTATGCAAAGTTATGGTTTCAAAAATAATTACAAAGAAACTTTCAATTGTGACTTCTCCTATTAATATGATTTCGTTTCTATCCAACTGTGATGATGGTAAATGATTTGTACAAGATTTAAGTATATAAGTTTTACTATACATCAATCACTATTTACTTCTATACTATAGTTTTTTTTTTCATAAGATATGAAGTATGAGACAGTGAATAGTAACTAATAAGAAGAATTATTCTAAGTATATAAATCTCATACAAGATTATAATAAGTGAACTTCACCATTAAAAAAAAAAAATCTAATTTTTTTACTAGACTCTATTTTTTACGTGCAAATTTCTTAAAAATAATATAAATATTATATAACAAATTTTAAGTGCATGTTTGTTTTCTAATATAAGGTTGGGAAAACATCAAATCAAAACTAATTTAACAACCCAACAAAGAAAGCTAGACACGTGGTATTATGAAGTTATGTTAATTAAGATTAATGTTTATATTATTAATTTTAATTACAATGTATGATGTAATAAGATGAGATAAATGTATTATTTAAAGTCCGAAAACATCTAGTAATTTCTCTTGTTATTGAAAGATCACAAGGAAGGATGGACAATTTCTTATCCTATCAATGACAACTCCAAATGAAATTACATATTTATAGAAAATAGAGTAGGAAACAACAACCTCAAAACAGCTCAAGCAGTCGGTTCTATCGGTTACTCGGAAAGTCTTCAACGGACATTGAGAAGACGAAATTTGTCACCATTCGCGAAATGGCCCCAAACTTTCACAAATTATAATATCGTCCCCGTCATCCACTCTAAATAACAAAATTCGGCTCGGTTTCCTTTATCGAGTATATATAATTTCTTGATCCTTCTCTCCGGGTCTTCATCCGTCGGCCTTCATTGAAGCCCTCGTTTCAAATAATTCGTTGGGAACCCTCCGACATTCTTTTAATCGAGTTCCACAGGAGAGGGAGGGAGCGATAGGAAGATATAAATGGAGAGGATCGTGGGCGAGAAGTACAAATTAGGTCGCAAAATAGGCAGCGGATCGTTTGGTCAAATTTTTCTTGGTTTGTAGATCTACTGATTTGTGTAGTTTTCTTTTTTCTTTTTGGAAAAATTCCTGTTCTGATTATTGATTTTCCGTTCATTTTTTCTTGATTTGTTTAAGCGACCCATATCGACACCTGTGAAATCGTCGCCGTGAAGATTGTAAGTCTTCTTTGATTTATCCTTTGCGTCTCGATTTTATTGAATTTGGGCAAAGAGAATAGTGAGCACGTGTTGTGTGGTTTCTCTCGTTGTTTTAGCTCCTTGAATTCTACTTGGGTTTCAAACGTGTTGTCTTGAGCTGTTTCTGCTTATGTCAGAGCAATGCATTATTTTCAATGGCAAGTTAATCCAGTTATTGGATTGTTTTCCTGTACAAAATTGCATACTTTTTAAGAAATTGGACTTGTATAGAAGGGTACCGCGGGATAAAACAATGTTCTGTTTTGCTTGCTAAGTTGCTTATTTGAGAAGAACTTTGTATAGGGTCTAGTATTAGCTATTTGGTTATCGTTCACTCACACACCTTTTGGTTTGTAGGAAAACCGCAAGACCAAGCATCCGCAATTGCTATATGAGGCCAAGCTATATAATATTCTTAAAGGAGGAAGTAAGGATGAAGTAGCAGAATATTTATGTTGGAGCTATCGCAAGTTGTTTAGCTGGTCATATTGTTTTGGATATTAATTTTTGGAGTTTGTGACTCCCAGGCGGTATTGCAAACATGAAATGGTGTGGAGTAGATGGAGAAGACAATGCCCTCATCCTTGACCTGCTGGGACCAAGTCTTGAAGATCTTTTCGTCTATTGTGGAAGGAAGTTCTCCCTGAAAACGGTTTTAATGTTGGCTGATCATATGGTAATTGGATATTGACTTAATGTATTTTGCCATTGTTTTAGCCTCTGGAAAGGGTTGTTTTTTGGGTTTGTTAGTCTCATTTTAATTTTTCTTTTCACGGTATCTCATTTATTAGATTTTTTCTTAAGGGGGATTTGTTTTAAATCTTTCGGTGTTTTTTTTTTTTTTTTGGGGGGGGGGGGTGTTTGTGTGTGTTTCTTTCTTTCTGTCGTGAATTGTGATTAAATCAGGAACCATTTCTTTATAGAAGATTTTTAACTGATATTTAATTTATATAAATCATGTACCTCCAAATTGTTTTGTGTCAAGATATAATATAAGAACTCTTACTAAAGTGTGGCATGCTGCATTATTGTTGTCACAAAAGTACGTTTTAGTTCTTTCCATTCAATTTTGTTGAATGATCAAACAATGTTATTCATTTAATTTGTGTTGTTTACTATATTGCAGATTACAAGAATAGAGTATGTGCATTCTAAAGGGTATTTGCATAGAGACATCAAACCAGATAACTTCCTCATGGGTCTTGGCAGGAAAGCAACTCTGGTAAATATCATTGTGGTGACTTCTTCTATACCTAAACCACATAAGTTATTATGTTCTCTTTTCCACCTTTTATTCTCAGTCCTTATCAAAGTGATCATGTTCATTAGGTTTATATGATTGATTTTGGACTTGCAAAAAGATATCGAGATCCGACAACAAATAAGCATATTCCTTACAGGTAAAGACCCCGCGACCAGATTCTTGCTTGAAATCCAGCGAGTTTTGTGCTTCTTATTTGCTGTCTAACCGTTCTAGAGGGTCTTACTATGTTCAATGCATGTATTACACACATTCAATATGGGCTCAGTTAATATAATTTTCCTATTAAATTATTTTTTATAAATTGAAAGAAATTTTTTGAAGTAATTTATTGGACAAATTAATCTTTCATGTGACAAGATTATATTTTTAGAGTAACAGTTTTTGTAATTTTAGATGGTTTTTAAAGCATAAGAAAATTTGTAGAAGTCTCATTTGTATTATTGTAAATGGTTGCCATGTCACCTGCAAAAATGGGGAAAATTTACAGAATGGGTTTCCTGGAATATGGTGATGGCTTTGTTAGCAAGGCTGTAATGATTACTAAAACTTTCTGTATTTTATTTTGTACCTTTATTTATCCATTCCTCTGTATTTATGTTTACATAGATACTATTGTCTTTTTTATAAGTATTGTTTACATAGATACTATTGTTTTGTGATCACAATTTGCTAAATATTTCCTTTTCCTCCCATCTTTTGACAAAATCACAAAGAGAGAACAAAAACTTGACAGGGACTGCACGTTATGCAAGTTGCAATACTCATTTGGGAATTGGTAAGTAGAGAGATGTAGTCCATTCCATTGACTGATAGATTGCTGTATCTTTCCTTATTTACTTTATTTCATTTCTCAGAACAAAGCCGTCGTGATGATTTGGAGTCACTTGGCTATGTTCTCCTGTACTTTCTAAGAGGAAGGTATGTTATGCCTAAGCTTGTCATTTTTAATAGCCTTGATGTTTTTGATATTTTCACCTAATGATATGAATATGAGCATATAATTTCATGACTCCATCAAACTGACCAGTTTGTTTGTATATCTAGTCTTCCTTGGCAGGGTCTAAAGGCTGCCGTAAAAAAGCAAAAATATGACAAGATATGTGAGAAGAAGTTATCGACTCCTATTGAGGCATGTATCCATAACATGATTAATTTTAAATTATGTTTATGGTTTGAATGGAAGAAATCATTCGATTCTAATATGGTTGTGTTTGACTCTCCCCCTGCGCCCCCCAAAAGGAAAGAAACTACCCCCTTTTTCTTGCATTTTCATTAGCAAGACCCAAAGAATAATATGAATGTGAGAAAATAAATTAAATACCTTCCAATCAACTTAAGCTTTTGAGACAGCTGGTGATCAATATGGTATTAGAGTAGAAGTCTTGAGTTCGAACCTTGAATTTACACCTCACCCCGAATTTCAATTAAATATTCTACATTTTGGATCTACTTATTAAGGAGGAGTTTGGCTCACACGTGAATGGAAATGTTAGGAAGAAAAATTAAATTCACTCATTCCTATCAATTTAAGCTCTTAGGACAATTAATAATTTAATATAATAACCCAATTAAGCTGTATGAGGAGCTCCCAAGTGTTTTTTTCTTTTTCTAAGATGACTTGCATCATGTTGGGTTTCATTTTTTAAATAAAAAGGGGCTAGAAATGGGGTTTATGACGGTAGCCCAAATCATACTTCTACCTCCGTTTAATATGTGGTGGTGGATGAAAGGTTGCAGGTTTTGATCCCAGGGTTGCATGAGTTAACCTACCTAGTAATTGAAAATAGAAAAAGGAAAAACTTTAAGTTATGGAAGAGGCTAGAGTAGAGATGCTGTGTATAATTTAGCGGAGGAGGATCAATTCTTAACGGTTTATGGACATATATTGTTATTGGCTCAAGGAAATTCTGACGGTTGCTTCTTAGGTGCATTTCATCATCTAAGCTTGGATTTCTGTGTTAAAGTCAGCTAACTTGCATTTCTTTTAATAGTTCCTGTGCAAGTCACATCCTGTGGAGTTCGCATCATACTTCCATTATTGCCACTCTTTGACTTTTGATCAAATGCCTGATTATGGATTCTTGAAGCGTCTGTTTCGTGACTTGTTTACTCGTGAAGGTACTTATCATTTTTATTTCATCACATCTTGAATTTGCACCATTGCTTTTAGAACTACAGCCCAAGTAATTCGACAAGTTGATATTCACTGCAAATGACTAATCACTTATAAGTCATTTGCACTACAGAAGCTTGTATTTACATTGGAATCTAGAGTTCTTGTGATTAGTGATGTTTAGCCAGACTAGCATGTGTCTAAAAACACTGCCAAGTAAAGCAAGCACTGATTTCATTAAGACATAGTTTACCTAGCCAATTTTAAAAGTAGCCCATTTTTTTTAAGACTTTAGCAGGTGGACCTTGTTGTACTTGTTGTCATTGAGTGTGCAAAATTGGGGGTCTTTATCTTACCAACTTTGTACTAGTTTAGATTCACCGCCTTTCTTTCTGTAGAAAATATCCTAAATCAATTTCTATGGGGGTGTCATTTAAAATTTGTTTGAAGCGTCAATTGACGGTCTAGTTTGGCTTGTGATTTTTATGATTCTTTGATCTTAGCAGGATATGAGTTCGATTATGTATTTGATTGGACCATTTTAAAATACCAGCAGACACAACGGACAAAGACGCAGGCTCAATCAACTGTTAGTATTACCATAATTTTTTGTTCTATCTGCTATATTAAGCAAATTGCTGGCAAACATTTATATGCATGAAACATCTTTTCTCTATCTAAGTTCCATTTAAGTTTTAGCTGCAGCAACTCCTTTAAATTTACTTCAAATTGTACACGGCCTTTCTAACTGTTGTTAATATCTTGACTGTTTCTGTTATCTGACAACTTGACTGTTTCTGTTATCTGACAACTTGACTGTTAAATTTGCAGCCAGTTGGAGTGACTAGCAGCCTACCAATGCCGATGGATGTGAATAAGCATAGAGGTAAGCTCCATCCTTGCTCATGTTTATGAGTAATTCTAGGTCTTGCCAAAATTTTAATTTGTGGCTGGGTTTCTGCCAACATTGAGTATTTCTGCATTCATTGTGATGAATACAGTCAGGGGCCATACAAATTGTCTTTTAAAATGAAATTGTTCAGTAAGGTTTCCATAGCATATTGATATGCATGCATTGTGTGTAAAAGAGTCGTCGCCATAATTTCTTGTAATGCACAAATGAAATAGAAATAAACAGCAGCATTGAAGACTGGGTTGCTGGTTAATACTGGATCTCTTCTGTTTCGACTTATAAAACATGCTGTTTTTACCAATTTAGCTGGCATTAAGATTTTCCCTTGAGTTAAAATTTGGGTTACAATAGCTTCGTTTATTCAAAGAGGAACCCTGTTATATTTAAGATGATGTTTTGCAGTGTATCTTATTATGTCTTTGGTTCATTCTTGAATTTCAGGAATTAAGGATGCTTCTTATTCAGCTCAGGTTACAAAGCCTGGGGGAGCAAGTAAGCATACACATCAAGATGTTCATATGCAGTTTAGATCATCTACAAGTCGCAATTTCGGTGTTCCAAACCCAGTGGAGGAACATGTAAGGCATTTTCTTATGTTAATTATGTCATGGTTCATTTGCTTCGATCTCCTGTTCACTTCTTTCAGAGTCCATAAATGTATATACTGGGTGTCTATCCACCTGTGTTGCACTTGATGTGATATCTTTGTTTCTATCAAAGCTTTGTTGCTTACTGTCATCACTCTTTTGCCATAATTTGGTCATATTGTGAATTTCATTCGAAATTTCTTGACATATATTGTTGCAGACAGTGAGAAATGTGCCGATGCCATCTACTTCATCTGCTCTGCCAAGAGCTTTAAAAAGTAAATTTGCCGCACCTGAGGGTCCAGCACAAACTGTTTACATGGGTCGTGGACTCGGGAATGGAACTGGTGCTTCAAGCAGCTGGATGGCATCATTAAAACGAAATTCTTCAACCAAGTAACCGGTAGGGGATTTTACTTCATCCGGTTATGATCTCATTTTTTTTGCAATATTTTTACATTCTCTGCTTTTTGAAGTTTTCATGCTAGAATTATTATTTTGAATAATAGATGATGAGGTATTGATGCTCATGTACCATTTTTTTTTTCTCTTTCTTGTTCCAGCTATGGATCTGAAGTATTGCACTCAAAGCATGCACACCGATGGCAAAAGTGATATAGTTTCAATTGATTGAGTTCTTCCATTGCCAGATCGTATAATCTTTTTTTCATGCGAGGGGACTAGAAAGTATAAATGCATTGGATGTTGCTAGGACTGGATTTGTCGAAGCTTGGCACTAAGCATTCCAAAGCATTGGGTTTCTGCATGCATAGGTGGCGAAAATGACCTAACCAGTTTCATGTTATGTTGTTCAGTGGATGATATGTAGCGTTTCTTCTATTATTTTGTTAGTTGAGCAGAGATATTCTTTGATGTTATTTGGTTGTTTTGACTATGTATTTCATTCAATTCAGGATGAGTAGCTTTCTGTTCTTATTGCTCTATCTTTTTTGGATCAAACCCTGGATGTTGACCTGGATAAGTTTGAACCCAGGTTCCCAGGCCCTTCGGAATTTAAAAAGTACTGTAAGATGTTCTTTCAGGTATAAACTTATCTTGCTCCATGCAGTTTGTTGTGTTTTATTATGTTTATACTGCTCTATTAACCTGTTTTTCCCTTAATTTTTCCATGCTTCAGATTTTTATATTCGAACAGTACGAAAGGAAGTTGTTCTTCGATACTCTTGATGTGAAATGAAGATGGTATGTAGGAATCTGTCTATCAATTTTTGAGGCTTTGGATCTTAGTGGCTCCGAGGTAACTAGTGTAGTTGAGGTTCTGAGGGCTGAACTTGCATCAAGTCCATTTCTCACTCCCTCTCTCCCCCACTACCTCTTTCTGTTTTTTCACCTTTTGGCCTAGGAATAGATCCTAATCAATAAAAGATACAATATTTTATACTTGTGGATATATTTCATCTTACATTCAAGATGTGAAGAGAGGTCCTGTTGTCTTCAAGCAAAAGCCATTGTGGTCTCTTTCTTGTCTACGTGTTTTGTTTCCCTTTTTATGCTGTCATCCCTCTATTACATTTTCTCTTTTAAATTGGCATATTTTGTTTCATTGGATCTTTTCCCAGTCTTTTTCCTTCCCCAATGGCCGAGATGCTCTGCAATTTGATGTTCTATTCAGTTAACGAAATGATACACAACATTGGATGGTTCTTATATTGCGAAGCTTTATGTTAGGGAAATAAATATCATTTTAGATATCACTTTCATACCATCATAAAATGGGGGCTTGGATTGGGAGACGAGTCTATTCTTCAGTGGGCTATTAGTTTAGGTGATGAGCCACGACATGGTGCCTGATAATGTGGAATCCATAATGACAAACAGTGGAGTGGCTGATGACATAGAAGAAGAAGTAATTGGGGTATCATCATGGTTGAGTTATTGGACAAGCAATTATTTCTTCTGATTATTTTATTCAATTCTGATTATGAATGCAATTTCGTAAAGCTAGAGTTTATTTTTTAATTTTTATCTTTATCTTTTTTTAAAAATTTTTAAATACAGGCGACACTTTTTAAACTCCTGTCAAGCCTAGTGTCATGGTCCTTATCCTCGTTTGATACTCGACGAGCGAGAACATAGTAAAGTTCTAATATTCTTATGTGTAAATAGTAAACACATTATTGACTGGGAGACTTATTACAGTTTTTTTAAAAATTAAATATCATTACTTTTTATACTAATTTTAATTTATAGCGTATTAATGTATCAATAAATAAATTTTTAAATAGATTGTTTGGATTTGCATGAAATCTGCTTTAGCTTCAAATCCAATTGCATAGTAAAACAATTCTTTTGTTTAGTGCAACCTTGGTCCGTTCATTTGTTCGTATATCCAGCATTTTCCAAGTTGTAAGCAAAATATTGCAGTGTCGATAATGGGCTTCGATATATATATATATTATTTGGTAATTAAAAAGTAATTAAAATGTAAATTATTATTTTTTAAAATGATTAAAAAATACATGAAAAAAAAATAATAATTATCGGTGGATGTGGTTGAAAGGTGATCAATCAACGAAAAGAGTCCAAAAACTAGTAGTACGTGGGACCTCGGGAACAGTAGTGCACGATTTTCACTCCTCGACATAATTAGACTTGAGCATTGAAAGAAGGAAAGTGCAAACACAGATTGGTACGTAGGTAGATAAAGATACCCTTTGCTATTATGGGTCTGCCATGAATTTATAAAAAAGAGAAATGATTAATATGCATAAACTTCGCCCAATCTTTTATAAAAAAGTTAGATTTTATTACGAAAAAAAAATGTAGATATTTTTATAAAAGATTTATACAGCTTGTATTTAGTATTATACATTTAGAATTTCTTACTAAAAAAATTTTTCTATAAAGAAATTTTATATTTATTTTTTAAAAATAAAATGTGTACTTTTTTTTAAATTGTAAGGGCTGATTTGATTATAATCAAATTATCTCATTTCATCTCATATAATTATTATAATTTTTTTAAATTTTTATATAAAATATAATAAATAATTTAATTTTTTAAAATTTTAAAATAATTCAACTTTTAATATCATCTTATCAACCCTGTAATCAAACGAGCATTCCAGCGGCTCCAAGGAGGAGGTTTAGGTAGGAGTGACGTAGGACCAAGTGCTTTGTTTCAGTTTGACTTCTTAAAAAGGTCACACTTCGTAAACTGCGTGCTTTGCTTACGGCCCCTCAGATCAAGATTCTGTACCTTGGTAACGATTTTGGACCTGATTTTACGATGATGTTGGGCATCTTATCAAAAGATTATCTCAAAGGTTACGGTTTGGTCAGAACAAAACCTGGGCTAGACTCTGATCACCATCTTCCTTGTCAATATTTCAGCATATTGGACTATTCAGAGCAGAAACACTACCCCTTTCACGTACTGCATAGATCCAAACGATGAACGTCATCCTCTCATTTGTCATTTCTCGGGCTAACTAAAGACCGGGAATTCGGGGGTGTCATAACAACAAAATTATGTTCATGTACATGCTTTCTGTAAAGAGTGTCTCCTCTGAAACGTCTATCCATAGGCTCGAAGAAAATAAAGCAAAAACATGGAAGAGTTGAATTTAAATATAATTTAATATTCCAACATTGCACTATGCTTTACAAGAAATTTATATTTTTTTGTTTACTCTTATACTTGATAATATTATTCTTACTCTATGCTCTATAAGATATTTTATATACATATAAAAAAATGAAATTTATTCATTTATTTTTGGCTGAATTATAACTGGGCACAGATTTACGTACGAAAAGACTGTCCATTCCTGCTTTAGAACGAGAGAGTGGTGAGTCGGTGACAAATCAGAGTCAAGTCATGATGAATCCCGCGGCTGAGAAAAAGATAAGGGTTTTTGGCTCTTTACGTATAAAGAACGAGTGGAAACCAAAAGCAACAATGTAAGTTGGAGACAAGAATGATTGGCCTTGATATTGGAGGACCCTTTGATATCGTATAAAGAATGTAACCCGTCTTACACCTCCACTTCTATTGTCTGTCATTTTCTTCAATAAAGAAACATGGCAACTTCTCTCTCCCTCCCTTTTTAAATATCCTACTGTTTTCCCTCTTCTTCATCATCATTATCTTTCTCAGTTTCTCTTGCTTTCTTGGCACCAGAAGTTGCACTCTGGCCACTCTCTGCACGAAGAGCCTCAACTGGGTTGAAGTCTTGCACTTTAGAAACTAAGGCATTGCTTGGCTTCTTGCTTTTGAAGCAATAATCTTGGCTCTTTAAAGTAAGAAAAGCACTTTCAAAACGTTTTTCCAAATGCATATTCAAACTTTCCATGATCATAATCTTCAATATTATGATAAGAAATAAAGCACTGACTCCATCGATCCGTCTGATTATTCGTGACAGTGAGCTCGTGCGTCTCCCATTGCTTGTCGCGTCGGCTGGAGAATATAGATGAACGCGCTCCAGCAAGTTGGCTACCCTCATCGTGTGCTCTACCCGAAACTCCGACCGAGTCCATGGAGTTTCTTGCAAGATCATGGAGTCTTTCAGCCATGGAACTCTCCAGAGCTCTTTCCAGTAATCACGTTGCTGCTAATCTTCTTGAGAAGTCACCGTTCTCCTCCATTGGAAATATTGAAGCGCATGATGCAAGTTCTGTGGCTTCAAAAGAATCTGTAAGATCTTGGCTTAACGGCCCTGTTTTAACTTTTAAGCTGTGATGATCAAATGATGTTTCAGTTATTGATTATAGTTTTTTTTTTTTCCCGAAAAAATGAACCTTCCATATAGTTAAGATACACATTCTAGCAGACAACTCACAAACGCAAAGCATATTAATACAATGCGTATAGACAGGAAATGTTTTGAGTAATTTGAAAACCCAAATAACATTATTTTTCTCGGAAAGTTTCGGTGAAACAGAATGCCTAAAGAAAAAATAATAATTATAGATAGGTACGATTCTTGAAAACAGAGCACTCTCAATACTTTATTTTATTTTTTAAAATATATTATCAAAATTTATTTATTTTTATTTTATATATTGACTTTCACAATATATCATCTACCACATTATCTATTTTTTTATATTATTTAAATATTATTCATTTTAAATATTTCATTTCTACCAATAAATTTACAATATCCTTATATATATATTTTTTATATTTGCAATTTATTTTTATATACAATGTAAAATAATTTAGTCCAATACGCCCAAAAGAAAAATATATAAGCCAAGTAAGAATTAAAAAAAAATCAAAATATGAAAAATTGGTTTAAAAATATTTTCAAAATATTTTTTAGAAGAAAATGAAATATATATTTTAAATGATGAACAATAAAAAGAATTTTGTTACATGATAAAAATTAAAATAAAAGAAAATGAGAGAGTAAATGAAATATCAATAATAAAAAAACATGTAGCAGGTTATTGTAGTTTATTGTATTTTACAATTTCTTTTACATAATAGGATGAAACTCCTTTTTAGAACAATTCTTCGAATAATTTATATTTTTTGTATAATACAAAAGCCATTAAGAGTGCTCTAGTCCGATTATTATTATTCTATGCATGGAATATGGAAAGGCATATAAAATAGAAAAATTTTACTTCATTCCTACGCGATATATTATATATGATTTTTTTTTTCTCTTTACTAATGATGTAGTATATGAATGATAAATAGTATAATTTTTTTAGTTTAACAAGAATAAAAGAAAAAAATAAAATAAAAAATATGTTGTGTTTGACATAGAGATGATTATTAGAATGGCTCTGTAAAATATTGGGCGGTGTTAAATTGTATTTGTTGGCTTTGACCCAATTAGATGTTCAAACCACTTCAGCAGTTACCGAGTGGGGGCAGCCCTCCAATTGCACCAAGAGACAGCGACGAAATGAAGCTCTCGTCTCGTCTCGTCTCGTCTCCTCTCTCTCTCTCTCTCTCTCTCTCTCTCTCTCTCTCTCTCTCTCTCTAGAAAAATAATAATAATAATGAAGGAAAGATGGCTGTTGTAATTGACATTGAGAAACATGCATGGTAAAGAAAAAATAATCAGATCGGCACATATCCAAGAGGTTGCTTTACAGCCAATAAATCTGCGCAGGAAATATTTTTACTTCATCAAGCACTCAATTCAGAGTTCCTTTCCAGTCAACAGTTGCTCAAAAATGGGGTATTTCATTCTTCAAACCAACCGTAATATATAATCTGTTTCCCTATTGTCATCATTCATATTTGTTATTACTCTGCCTGCAGCTATACAGGAGCTTACTGAGAGGGAAAGCAATGGGGAAATGGATAAAAGATCAAAAGGAAAGGAAGAAGCAGGAAATCCGGACCCATAATGCTCAATTGCATGCAGCAGTCTCTGTGGCAGGGGTTGCTGCAGCTGTTGCCGCAATTGCAGCTTCAACTGCATCACCTGAAATGTCATCTGCCCACCAGAACACACCCTCCAAAACCTCTACTGCAATGGCGTCTGCAGCAGCTCTAGTAGCATCCCATTGCATTGAAATTGCAGAGGAGATGGGAGCCGATCCAAACAATATCTCAAAAGTTGTCAACTCTGCAATCAACGCAAAGACTAACGGAGATATCATGACCTTAACAGCTGGAGCAGCTACAGGTTCGGTTTTTGTCTTCTTATTTTTTATTTTATTTTTATTTTTTATAAGTTTATAGGTAGACGGTTCACTCAGGATGCATGAAAGTTAAGCTTCACATGGACATTAACAAAGAGAGCCATCCAGAAACATGTTAATCACATTGATTTTTAGTGAACTTTGTGAAGACTTCATCAACTACTAATTAAACATGACAAGGGGATTTAATTTAATTCAACATTGATAATTCAGCCTTAAGAGGAGCTGCCGCCCTAAGGGCAAGACTACTGAAGGGGCATGGAGCTGCAACCTTAGCACTGGCTGAGGAAATGGGCGAAGAACGTGAAGAAGTTAACATTCTGACGGCATTGAACTTTGTCTCTAAAGGAGGAGAACTTCTCAAACGAACAAGGAAAGGTATAAATATATATATATATATTTATATATATGGAAGGATATTAATGAAATCCATCCATGACACAATTGTGATTATACAGTCAAAGACATAAATATGCTATGATACTAATGTGTTCCTCTAATATTTAACCTTCGATTGCAGGAGATCTACACTGGAAGCAAGTTTCTTTCAACATAAATTCAAATTGGCAGGTATAAAAAGCAAAAGAGACTTGTTCTTCGTAGTTCTGTTGCATGATCATGTCAAATTGCAAATCTGTTTTCCTCTACCATGTGTGTTGCTTATCATTGTGAATCATTATTTCCAATTCCTATCTGAGAATAGAAATGACAACAGGTTGTAGCTAAAATGAAAAGCAAGTACATGGCAGGAACATTCACCAAAAAGAAGAAATGTAAGCTAAGCTTCCTAACCAAAAGTAAGCTACTTTCTTCTTACCACCTTATTCCCTGTCAATTGGATTGAGTCATGCTGTGATTACAGGTACAGTCTCTGGGGTCTGCAGTGATATTACAGCGTGGCCCGGAAGGGAGAGGGAAGATGGTAGTGAACAGATGGCTTATTTTGGGATAAAAACAGATGACAGGGTTATAGAATTTGAATGCAAGAGTAAAGCAGATAAACAGATGTGGACAGAGGGCATCCAGCATATGTTAAATTGCCGTGCCAACTTAACATTATGATAAGATTTGAATTAGAAGTGAACATTGGTTCCGATTCTTTTTTCCTTTTCCTCATCATAACAGTTAACTTGGAGTGTATATTTGGTACCAAGTCTATAACAAGAGATGACAAGAAAAACATTTATATGGACTGGTTTGGATTCAGAGATGAGATGATTTTAGATGAAAAATGAAAGTTGAAAAAAATATTATTAGAATATTATTTTTTAATATTATTATTGTTTTTGAATTTGAAAAAGTTGGATTGTTTATTATATTTTATGTGAAAATTTGAAAAAATTATAATGATGAGATGATATGATATTAGATGAAACGTTTTCCGAATCCAAACGGAGCCAAGTGATAGAAGGTGAAATTCTGCAGAATAAAGTTTTATGAGATACAGGAAGGAGGTATAGCAGTCTAGGAGCTGTCGTGATGCTTTGTTCTCTGTACTTCCTTCAGAAAACCAGTGTTTATCAACAAANGGGGGGGGGGGGGGGGGGGGGGGGGGGGGGTGAAGAGAAAGAAAAAGCAAAATCATCAATATCTGACATAAAAAAGCTCTAACCACTAGATAATGGGGAAATGCAAAGTGATATTTACCCAACAAATAAAGTGCAAAGGGGCTAAATTATAGGGTCATGAGTGGAGCATTAAACAAGTTCAGTTTACCTATATGCAAATTCTTCAGTCTTCACTCGTAAAAGTAACTTGAAATCTATAAAGCTTGACGAGAATGAACAATTTTAATTTGCTCAGGGGTGCAAGATCAAAGGCCACTCATCATATTATTTTTTTTTTTTAAGAAGAGAACGGTATCCCAATTTTATTAATAGCCTTTAGTTATGGCGGAGAAAAACAGTGGTTACAATTTAGACACCTAAAATATACAAATGAGCAAAATAAAAAACAAATTACAGGCATCAATACAACATACAATAGATATATGTTTAGAAAGACAAGACCAATACAAAACACAAACCAAAATCAATACCTCAAGAAAAAACCACATGCAAATAATGATAGAAAATCATATGAATTGAAAACAAAAAAATGTACCTGGGACAGAACTACGAAATGTGCAGATAAGAAAGATCAATTCTATCCATTCTAAAAAAAACCACGTAATTGGCTAGGCAGATGAGCACTATTATTGTACTAGTCCATATTAGAACCTCCAACACCTCTCTTGGCAAGAAAGTCAGAGAAAACATTGCCTTCATGATAAATAGGGGTGTTCATCCGGGTTCCAACCCGGGTACACCCGGACCAGAACCCGGGTTTCAAACCCGGACCGGAACCCAGACCGGGTTAGCCCGGGTCAAACCCTGGCCGGAACTCGGATGAATCCGGGTTGTAAATCCGGAACCCTGGTTTACAACCTGGAACCCAGTTTTTTTTTTTTTTTGTGTTCACAAGCTTGATAAATATGATGTAATTGATGTTATTATTTACACTTTCAAAATTATTTAAGTGTAATAATAACAAAAATGTGGTCTATATACTATTTTTTAAAACAAAAATGTGGCCCAAGTTTTTCTTTTTGTGTTTTTTTTTTTGGGAACAAAGCCTTCATCTAAATGACAATGGCATCTTTCTTAGTCTAGATTTTTGAAAAAAAGAATGTACTAAACATCTTATTATTTAAAAAAAATAGAGAAAAAAAAAACCCGGGTTCCGGGTTGTAAACCCGGGTTTTGCAACCCGGGTTCTGGTTTCCCGGGTTCCAGACCGGGCCGAGAAAAAATCTGACCCGGATGAACACCCCTAATGATAAACATGACTCACACGATACTCCATGCAATCTAAATAAGCAAATAAATCATCCTAATAATCGTTCATATACCAAATACTACAATCCTTCAGTAAACCAATTAACAAGAATATATATTTTTCCATCCGTGATCCTCCTATTTTTTCAAGAACCAAAACAGAGGAAGAAAATGGCTCGCATCACGACTAGACATTAACAAGTCACAATGGTCAGCAAATCAGGTATCACAGCTTGTAAGAAAATTGTACAGTGTAAGCATACGAAGACTCGTGTTTTTATGAGAGAAGTGAATAATAAAAATGCAAGATTTCTCTTTCTTTCTTCAATATCATAGAAATGGTGCAAGCACACCAATGCTTCATAGTTTGGTATACAATGGAAGGATGGCCCCAAAAAAGGTTTTTTTTTTTTTTAATAAAAAAAAATAACCTAAAAATTAATACCTTCTCTAATAAACGCATATAATTAGTGGTCTCGTTATGAATTAAAATCTATAATATTTATATATGAATAAATCTATTTGTAATTTCTTTTTACACATCAAATACATAATTAATGTAGAAATCTGTCACGTCAATTTAAATAAAAAGAATGAATACGTTTACTATTTTTATAAATAATCTCACGAATGTGTTACATACTATAAACCTATATACAGCATAACTTATATATATAGAGCAGTGCTAGGGACACCGCTGCGGCTCCCACTCGGTGTCCCGCTAACGTTAATTTATGTGTTTTTTTTTTTTTTTTTTCATTTTCAACATATATATTTTTAATATTTTTAATATTTTTAAAAAATAAAAAAAAATCACATCTTTCTTAAAAATTATTTTCTTAATCAAAAAATAAAATAAAATAAAATAAAAAACAAAAAAAAAATCCCAGCAGGAGCCCCGAGCGGGACTCTCGGCGGGGGATGTATCATTTTCCATATATATATATATATAGTTTCTTATCAATGTATTCCGGTATTTAAAAATATACTTATCGTTATCGAATTCAATCATGTTAGGAAATATGCTCTCCCACTACTCCCCCTACCCTCCGGGGTCTATCTCCGATGTCTCTCATGAGCTTTTTTTTTGGAAAAAACCTCTTTCATTCATAACCTTTGCTAAAACAAAGTTAACAAGCAGTTAGAAATGTCCTCAATGTCCACTATACAGTCTCTGACATTAAGAGCATCCTTCCCTAGCTTATGGGCAACCAAGTTGCCTTCACGATACATGTGATTACATAAACATTGCTCGAATCTGACCATTGTCGCTTGGATATCTGAGATGATCATGCCAAAACTGCTTTCATCCTTCTACTTTTGTTATATAGCATCAACTACATTCTTGGAATCACCTTCTAGAATTACCTTCTTCATTCCTAGTTCAAGTCCAAGAGTGATTGCCTTTAATGCAGCTGTTGCCTCTGCTAGAAGTGGATCTGGAAATGCATCTTCTTTCTTTCTCAAGGTTGCCAAAAAATTCCCTTCTTAATCTCTTACTGTTGCTCCTACACCTATTTTACAGTTTTTTTTTTTCTACTTTCACATCCCAATTTATCTGACAAAAACCTTGAGGTGGACTAACCCACATGACCCTTCTGTCTAATGACCCTTTTGTCTATTGCTGCAATTTGAATCATTCTCTTCTAACCTTGTTGTTGCACATTCTGCCATCAATTCACTCCTGTATTTCTTTCTTGAAGCTATTGCACTTTGTTGAGCTGTTGTTCAACTGGTTCTTTGTATTGCGTCTCTTGTCTTCTGTTCCAGTTGATGAATTGACTTCTACATCTGTCTAAATTGTTTATGACTTCGTTCATTGAATTCTCAGTGTTGTTATTCCTTTTCTAAGCTCTATTTACCATGCCCTTACATTTCTCATTTAGGCTCCAACTCATTTTATATCTGAAAAGCCTGTTTCTTCTTCTTTATGGATAAGACTGAGAGATCAAATTTGTTAGTATGGGACTATGATCTGAGGTGCATGCTGCTACAGTCAAAACATTAATGTCTTGAAAAATGTTAATAAATTCAAAATTAGCCAGTACTCTATCTAATCTTTCTTTTATGAATTCACCTCCTTCTCTGTTGTTAATAAACTAAGTAAATTTATTCCCACTAAATCCCATATCATTTAACTGAGTGTCTTGCAATACTTTACTAAAACCTCCCATTTGAGTCAAAGGTCTGGTGGTTATCCCAATGCCAATATTTGGAATTCAATTTCAATTTATGATGATGAAAGACAACAAAATATAATTATTTACAAGTATAGGAAAAATGTTCACCTTAGAAATTGACGGCTATTTGCTATGGAGTTGACAACTTTATTAATGACACACTGACATTGACGGGCAGCGGCCTGCTTGTTGAACTCTATATGCTGTTGACTTCATGATCGCTACGCTTCATGGTATTAAAAATCTTAGACGGTGTTCATGAAGTCCACGCGTCGATTACATCATGCACGATTTTATTTTAGAAATAATATTTTTTTATAAAAAAAAAAAAAAGGATCTCTCAGGACATTCTCGCTGCACTTGCATGCCTATGGTACAATGAATTTGTAACCCATAAGAAATGAGGGCAGCTAGCACAACATGAATGATCCAGCTAGCATGCATGCCCTGGTGGGACGATTGAGTTTGACTCACCAATAATGGTACTAATCATGATTATAAGACAAAGTATTAATTATTATTATCATATTATTATTTTATATATTATCCTAATTATTAAGCTAGCTATGTTCATGTGCTTTATTAATTATACCGACCATGAATTCTATGATATCGTCTCCGTGTCTAATGTTTCTAGGAGTGCAAAAGGGTCATGAGGGAGTTATTTATACATAAAATAAAATGAAAATATAATACTTATTTATACAGATGAAGCCTGGCTAGCTAGCTAACATTGGACACTTATGGGGATTCTAGCTTTGAAATTAATTAAAGAGGTTAGAGCATTCTGTCTTGTATAAATTACGCTGGCCTTAGATCGGACAGAACGTCCGGTCCGATCCTTATAGATAGATGTTCGGTCCGCTCCTAAAAAAATATAGACGACCGGATCGACCTATTTGAACCCTTATTTTTGGTGATATCATCACGGGGAGCTAGTTTGGGGTTGTCAGTGTAGGCATGCATGCATGACAGTTCTAGGGTACTTTAATAGAAGTGCTATATTTGTAATAAAGTTTTATTAAAAATAAATTTATAAATTAATATAATTAATGGATTTAAATTTTAATACGTGGTATCTATTTTAAATTGGAACATATTTATAATATAAATTTTATATATATAAAAAAAATTGTATAAAATACCCCTGTAATTATTAAAACATTATTTTTTTCTATAATTGAAGTTGTACTGTTACAATGTCAACTGGTCGCATATTAATAATGTGGAAAAAGACAGAACAAAAGTAGAAGAAGAAGACGACACCGGAGTCCTACTGTCTTGGAAAACGACAACTTCTTTAATCAAATACTAAACGCATAAATGTCTCCACTTCCATGATGGTCGAACTGTAAAGCCGGTGCGCATGATCCGATTCTCCTGTTCTGTCTTTTTAATTACAAACAGTCGCGGAAAAGGACGCAACCCGGCCAATGAAAGATCAAAATGAATTATAGATGGAAATAAATAGTTATGTTATAAACAGTTATTTTTATATATTTTTTATATATTATATTACTGTGATTAGTTAAAATAATTATTTTATATTAAAAAATGACATAATTAATCATATTAATAAAAATGTATTAAAAAATATGTAATTTTTGAGAAATTAATATGCCATTCATCATCCTGAGGTCATCCTCAACTTTTTTACCTTCATGCAATTATTTACTGCTGCCTGCCTTCTTTCTTATTATAAGTTTCTTTTTACCATATATAATACCATAATTAATGAGAGTTATTATACATATTTTTTTTTTCGGACACATAATAATGTGATCATCTTGTTATAGATCAATATCATTAATATTTATATAAATATTTTTAATAATATATATAGTAAATATTATATTATTAAAATTAAAGTAATACTAGGTATAAATCTTAAATAGACAGTACAAGCTTCATGCAAACCTTTTATAAAAAAAAAATAATTCTACTAATAAAGAATAATTTTTTATAAATTTTTACAAAGACTTGTACGAAACTAATTATTTATTTAAAATTTGTACAAATAATTTTCAGAATGATCATGATGTTCCTTTTAGCTAGGGCCTAACAAGCTATAGTACTGTATATATAAAAGCATATCCAATTTGAACCCCAAACAATATATAGTACTACTGCTTCTTGAGCCAGACTTTATTAACTTTTGTACATTATGGCATGTGCATATGACGGAGATCAAAACTGTGTTTTTTGAGATTATATTTGACATGAGAAAGTAACATGAAAGTGGATTAAGAAAAACAAAACATATATATATATATATAAAAACATATATATATATCACTTACCTTGATTTGACGTGTACGAGAATACTAAGAATAAACTAATTAAGCAAGAATTTAAAAAGATACCCTATATATTGCATGTCAATGTAGAGAAATATTATAAGGTTTTTACTTCATTATCATTTATATCATTATCTTAACGGGAAAGGAAATTATTTTATTTTACCCTGTTTTGGTGTTATTTATTATACTGTAACTGACTTAATTTGAAAATTATTCTTCAAATTTTTGTTTGAAATAGAAGAATTATTGATAGATATATAAATAGGTCTCATGACCATATTTATTACAGATAGTATGTAATTAACATGCAATCACCTGTAAATCTAAAAAAAGAAAAAAGAAAAAAAGGGAAAACATGCATGCCATTACTTGGAAAATGGTAGTGCACTCAATATAAGTCCTAGTATATATTATATATGGCATAGGCAATATATATACCAGCAAAGCCAACCCCAAAGCAATAGCTTTTGAGCAAGGCCTTTCACAAGATCAAATCAGCCTAGCTAGCCTTTGAAATCAAGTTAACAACTCGATCGCCAGGAGATCATGGCGAAAATTGCCTTGGGAACCAGCCGAGAGGCCGCTCAGCCCGACTGCATCAAAGCCCTCGTAGTCGAGTTCATTACAACCTTCCTTTTTGTCTTTGCCGGAGTTGGATCTGCCATGGCCGCTGGTATATATACAATCTTTAAATCACTCTTATCTCACAAACTGTATATACACTATATTATTTTGATGAATATATAATCTAATGGTGTGCACCCTTTGATGAACGTACAGATAAGCTAGAGGCAAGTTCACTGGTGGGTTTGTTTGCTGTGGCTGTGGCGCATGCCCTTGTGGTATCCGTGATGATATCTGCCGGTCACATATCCGGCGGTCATCTTAACCCCGCCGTCACGCTCGGCCTCCTCGTCGGCGGCCACATCACCGTAGTCCGCTCCATTCTCTACTGGATCGATCAACTATTAGCATCATCAGCTGCTTGTTTTCTTCTTTACTACCTAACCGGAGGATTGGTGAGTCAAATGACACTCGTAATTATAGTTTAACCACTTTTTTATGAATAAAATTTTCCCTTTTATGGAAAAAATGAACTTTCTCTGATTTTAATTGTTTAATCTTTTTGGGTGAGTGCAGACCACTCCGATCCATTCACTGGCAAGCGGGGTGGACTACTTGCAAGGCGTAATATGGGAGATTGTTCTAACCTTCTCCTTGCTGTTCACTGTGTATGCTACTATTGTGGACCCAAAGAAGGGGGCTCTTAATGGATTGGGACCAACTCTAACTGGGTTTGTTGTGGGAGCCAACATCTTAGCCGGTGGAGCTTTTTCAGGAGCTTCGATGAACCCAGCAAGATCATTTGGGCCTGCTTTGGTAAGCTGGAACTGGACTGATCATTGGGTTTACTGGGTCGGGCCACTCATTGGAGGTGGCCTTGCTGGTTTTATCTACGAAAACTTCTTCATCATCAGAACTCATGTCCCTATTCCCACTGAGGAAGTTCGTTTCTGATTGTCCATATTTGAGATGCGTTTCCTCTAATGCTTCCTGTGGCAGTTTGCTTGTTTTCCTGATGTATCTCATCTTTGTTTTGTTATGACCTCTCTTTCATTTTCGTGTTTAGTTCTGGTTTGTGTCCTATATGGCTATATATATATATATTATTGTCTCTGGAACAGTTGTCCATACTTGTTGATTCGGGTGGTATTTGCATATCCTGAAATAACTGCACGCACTGGATGATAACCAATTAAGCAGGCTTCACCATCACTTCTAGCTACTTTATAAGGACAACAAACCGGGAGTCGGTGAGAGAGTATAAAGGGTGGGTACTGAGGAGTAATAGTGATGAATGAGGTGAGAAGGATATAGCTAGACTGTCTTCGATCTGCTCTGATTAATTTCGGACAATATTCATTTCAGCTACCTACTACTCGTATAACCCATCAAGATTGGTTTATTTGGTAGGAAAACAAATAACAAAGCTAGCCGATCTCATTGATTGGTTGCTGGCCATTATATAAAGAGTAAGGTAAAAGTTCTAAATAGGATAATTTTAAACAACCTTTTTATAAAAAATGTAGGTTTTACTAATAAATAATAGTTTTTTTTTTACACTTTTTTAAAGTGGGGTTCCTTTTTTTACAAGTGCTTGCATGAGACTTATATATTTAGAGTTTGTACAAATAATTTGTCTAAATTATTTAAATGGAGAAGAAGATATAGATTTAATTATTTATATTATATTTATAAAAATATTTAGCCACGGAATTAAATTCAGTTTCAAAACAATCAGCGTCCTTGGTGCATCTTTAGTTTTGTTGGATCCTGAAATTTACGAGAGAGAAAAAAAAGGAAAAAATGGTTCATCTGGTCAAAAGGGTAATATTCTTCTTTGTTTCCTTAATTGATATTTATTGACAAACATGAATACAGTACACTTTCCTCTTTATGATCTTGAGACAACAAAATTACCAATGGAGCATCTATATATGTGATATATGTTGCAGTATTAATATAATAATATTTTTTTTTCGTAAATAATTTAATTTCTAAACAAAGAGGGGAATCGAGTTTACAAGCAGGGAAGTGATCAATTTGGGCTATTCTAATATAGCCAACATGATATATTGCAGTACTGCCCGGAGAATGGCTAACTATTCAAAGCTGTTGCCTAGCTTGAAGCTTCTTCTCCACCCATGAAGGAGACAACACAGGGTTGGTCTCGTACTCTCTTATTTTTGTCCTGGAATCGCTTCGGTCCAAATAATCAAAGCATATTTTCTCGTCAGGCAAAACCTTAACCCTCCACACTTTAAAAGTTTGGTCCAAACTAGCGCTATAAACTAAAAACCCCATCACAATCTTTTCCATCTCCAAACAAGCAGCCAAGCATCTCACGGGCCCCCTGTGCCCATCCAACACTGCCAAGCATTCATGGTAACAACTCCCTTCCTCTCTCCTCCAAATTCTAATGGTTGTGTCCTCTGAGCCGCTAAATATCAACTTTTCAATAACCACTAGGCAAAGAACAGCGAAACGATGGCCCTGCAAAAATCCTCCATGGTTAAATCTATAAGACATTCTTTCTTTCTCCCAAAAATTTATGGTACCGTCTGATGACCCAGAATAGAGGAAGCAACTGTTAAAGCATGAGCTTAATGCCAATGCATGAACTGGGAATGGTTGGAATTTTAGGGTCATTGTGAGGGTGTGAGAGTTTTCTCTGTACAACCTTCTCCAAATTCTAGCAGAGCCATCAGAAGAGCAGGTGAAAACACACCCATCATCTTGGTTCACCAATATTGCATTTATGATATCTTCATGTGCCACAAACGAGTCCACACATTTCTTGTCTGAAACACGCCAAGCTTTAACTGTTTTGTCGTAGGAGCCAGTGTATAATAGCCCTTCTGCTTCGTAATAAGCCATGCAAGAAATACAATCCCTGTGTTGTTGGGTGTTTGTCCTCGGGAACAAAAGAAATGAGCTTTTTCTAGGAAGGGAGGAGATCTTCTTGGACCGAAAACCATCTGAAACCGTAAAGTTCCACACCCGGATTTTGTGATCTTTATGCGCAGTGAAAAGCGTGTTACCATAAGCCAAAATCGCCCGGACCTCACCACAGTTTGTCTTGAGATATCCCCGCTCCATGCCGTCCGGTTGCCTCCATGCGCGAATCCTGTTACTGTCAGAACCGGTAAAGACTACTCCCTTAGAAACTGCGATGGAGTAGATGTGGCCCTCGTGGCGATGGAGCGAAGCTATGCAGTGGTAGAGAAGGGAAGGAGATGGAGTTTGAAGAGGGGAGAGTGTCCATGGGGATTCTGGTTCTGGGCTAGGATCAGGCGCCATTTGCTTACGCATTCTGGTGGGGCTATAAGGCACTGCGTGGCTAAATTGGAGATTTATAAGTTCACGCATTTCAGGATAAGATTCCATGGAAATATGGATGGGTGATCGTACATCGTCTCTATCTTCGTCTATGAAATTGGAAAGTGATCTTCTAAATTGGTATTCCATGGCCGAATGAGCGAGCGAGAGTACAAAATTACGAGAAGGAAAAACTGGGTTATGGGCGTTTACAATAATAAGAGGGTTGGGCAATATATGAAGATAGGATGGGTGGCTTATTTATATATTCATTTAAGCTGGGCTTGAAGTCCATAAGAGTGATACCTGTGACAACATTAAATGAAACCATGTAGCTGACAATTATGACGTACGGGCCATCGACGTGGTTCAGATCAGAATCAGGTTGTTGCTTGGAATATTTCCCGATCTGTGTACGTTAGTGCTAATTAATCGCTATGCAATAATGCTAGAGCCATCGTTCGGTTCCCGCTAGATTTTAGTACCTGTTTTTTTATATGTTATTTTTAATTTTTTTTATATAAATTTTTTTAACAATTTTAAATATTTTAATGATTTTTTTTTTATTTTTTAATTAAGAAATTGATTTTTAATAATATTTTTAATTTATTTTATTTCTTAAAAATATTTAAAAGTATTTAAAAAATCTATGTAAAAAATAACTTCAAAAAAATATATAAAAAAACACATACCAGAATCAACGGAGCCCCAAGCGGTGGCTTGGGTGGCTCTAGCATTGTCCATCGCTATGACGTACATGAATCCAGCACAATCTCAACGAAATTGTGATTTGTGCAAAACGGGGCCAGAGATCAAATAGATATAGAAAATAAAATCTACAATATTGCTTAATTCATTGTGTGCGTGATGTGTGTGATTCTAATCATTACCATGAATGCGGGCGTCGAAGTGACATTAATATGGTTGTTGTGATCATTTATAAGTAATGCAATGACCAGTAGGTTTCATTCATGGATTTCAATGACTTTCTACCCCTAACAGTTGGGCTCATTTGATGAGGGTAGAGCACCAATTATTAATTATGGAAACTTGTGTCTGGCCTTGAGATCTGCTTGCAGCTCATGTACCTTTATTTCATAAAATCTACTTCATTTTTATTAATGACTCCTGATGAAGAGCTGAACTCAGTTTTGATTCAATATTAAATGAGTAGCATTAATATTCTTACCTCACAAATTTAATAAAGAGCTGCAAGCAAGAGTCACTACAAGAAAATTACTTATTTGCAGCCAGTTAATTCTAGCAAAATGACTATTTACAGTTAAAATGAATCTGTTTTGGTTTTAAATGATCTTTTCGCCACTATTAAATGACTCTAAAAACTCGATTTTCTTGTAATGAGTGGGATGGAAATTAGTTGATCAGCAACAACTAGAGTGTATATATCATCGAATTAAGTTCAGGGAAGCGCAACAAATTAAGTACAAATGACACAGAAAAAAAAAGTAAAGGTTATGCAATCTGAGTTGAAGAATAATGGAGAAAGGGAAATACTTTAATCTAAAGGAATTACATAAAAGTAAACCTACAAATTAACTGACATGACTTGATATATATGGTACGTCAGATTATAAAATTACTTTTATTGTAAAGTAGATCTAGACGGATTCCATAAAATTACCTCAATTTGTATGTTTACTTTTAGTTAATCTCTTTATATCTATAACAGATCTTATTATTGGAGAAAACGACGTTAGACACAGCCGGGTATAGGAACTTGCAACTCAATTCAAAATCAATTTTGGACTAATTATATGAACGTACAATGACATAACTAATTACATCACGAGTACTACACCCAATTTAATCTGATTTGCCAAAGATCAATTAAGGTACGTACGTGGTTTGATTAAACCAGCATGCAGCTCGATCGGACAAGATGATATCTGACCCTGCAAGTGTTTAATGCTGTCCTGTTTGCAATCATGAGCTGATTGGCATGAAATCTCCATGAAATCCATATGGAACTCTACAAGGTAGAGTAATTTTGGCAACCGGCTCACAGGAAAACTTCTTTGCATCAATTATATAAACCTGCAAGATCAGAGAGAATCTATCAATATTCTAAAATAACATGCAAAGAGATGTAAAGGCCAGGGATATATACACTACAATTGCATTAATAAGAAAAGAATAGATTTGGCTCACTTTGGATATGTTAGTATCTTCGTTGTGAACAAAAGTGATTATCCAGCCATCATCTTCTTCAAAACCCCATTCTTTCGGGACAAAAGCAGCACCCGTGCAAAAGGTATTATCCTCAAACATATGATATTCCGCCTTTATCAGCTCCTGATGATCAATTTGTACTTTTCTCTAGTTTCACATGAGAACCAGATCAGTTGGAATATTTTTAATCGATGATCAGATAAACATCCTTGCATGAAAAATAAACATAACTAGGGGATCCTCAAGCTAGTGGAAGCTGAGCAAAATGGACTCGACTAATTTATAGAATTTTATTATTATTTTTACTCGGAATTTTCTTTTTTTGTGCAAAAACTCCGTGCAGAAAGTTTCCAGGAAGGACTCTTTACCTCTGGCTCCTCAAAGTGTAGTTTGGCTAGTCCTCCAAATTTCACCATGCCTGAAAGAATGTACGTGCGTAGTAGTTGAAAACTCTCAAATAAGTTATGTTACATAACAGTTATTTTTATGTATTTTTTACACACTCTATTGATATGATTTACCAAAACAGTTATTTATATTAAAAAAAGTGATGCAAAGGAGTACTATGCAAAAATGAGTACTGCAGATAGAATTTTTGATATATATAATCAATTAAGTCATGTTTTAGAGAATTGTTGATTTGATTTTTTTCTTTTTTTAGAGAAAAACAAAATTACCTGAGGTAGAGCTCGCAATGGAATCAACAACTTGGGTGTACCCGTATCTATTTTTAACTCCTGTAAAATTTCCATTGATTATAGGAAAATCCATAGAGAATTCTGTTCCAGTGAGATTTCTTTCCCTAACTGCTCCAGTTTGCATGTGCAATCTCCATTCATAACAACGAGTAAATAATAATCCATCTTCTGCTGAGGTAGTATTAATAGTACCGTCTAGACGATCTACAGAGTTTATAGGTTTAAATCTTCTGGAAAACCACTCAAATTTATTCAAGCCCATATCAGGTCCCGGTATGATTGAATCAAGGGCTCTACACGCCCATAATACAACCTGTACTCATCATCCTCGTACAAAAGATAACATTAAACAATTATTAATTAAGGCGATCATTCGTGACAGATCTATTGAAAATGATAAAAATACACACACATACCCCAATTAATTAATGGTTTAAGATAAATCTAAGATAATTATTTTTTCTACAATTAATTTAATTACCTCATCACCGTCCTCGAAGCTGTTGAGAATGTGAAATGTACAATTTGGTTCCACGTCAAACCACTTGATTGAATCTGAATTACCATACCGAGGCATTATCCCAATCCTTGCATATTCTTCCTTATTGTACTTTATTAATCTACACATAAATATTTTTGGTGACTTAAAAAAAAAACCGAAGTTTGCAATACAAGCATAAATATATTTATATATATATATTTATGAGTCGGATGATCAGTCAAATTAAGGGCATGCATGAACTCACGGGCCTCCGCGAACAAGTCTTTTTAGGTCTACAATTAGAGGGAAATCCAAGATCACGATATACCTGCAAAGCAGAAACACAAATTAATATAACTTATTAATGGAAAAAGAACGATGAGCTTGAGAGGCTCAGGCCCTTATGATCAGGTGAGAAAGACGAGAAAAAAATTTCTTTAATTCGGACAAATGGTAGAGCGTTTAGAAAAATACATGATATGATATAAAATAATATCAATATCATTTATTGTTATATGTTTAAATGTTATAGAGTTTATTTAATATGTTTATCTCTGTTCTACCTTGTTAAATCGTTTAAATTTTAGCTAGTAACAATACGAGGGGAACTAGCTGGCTAGCTTGATATAGATCATTTATTGTTTTCAAAGTAATCTTTCAGCATTCAGTGGTGTAATAACTATCGTATGGGACGCATTATATAAATAAGTAGTTAGATCTTGGTCGACCCTTTTCAATTGCATGAGTTATTTGGAAATATTTCTGAGCTAAAATGAAATGATCAGATATATCAGTACCGTACGTAAGTCTTATGTACCTCTGGGTGACCCCTATCTCATGAATAAGAGTAGACCTATTCAGTCCCGGATCCACTTCATGAACCAATCTATCTCCATCAGCTGCAGCAAGAGATCAACATGAGACCAGACTGATCATTAGAATTATGTCGATCGCTTCTCTCTACATGATTAATTAAAGGATCCAACAAATTAAGTAAAATATTATCTTTCGTTCGATGTTGTTTTGGGTCTCAGGTGTATATATACCAGAAATAACCCCCACTACGAGAAAAGGTTTAACAGCATCCACCCCCATTGTAACTAGCTCCCCAGTACCTGGAGCTCTCTGTAAAATGAAGAAAGGTGAGATGATGAAGCAATTAGTTTTAATGAAATAACAAGTACTCCAGTACTGCAGGGAATTAACCCAGAATCTCTAAACACAAAAAGAGCTTGCTGGCCGGCCGGGACCTTTGGGTGGCTAGTAAATGGTCGTTTCCATGCTCCATTCACATCCCAATTGCCTAAAGTTTTTAGAGTACAAATGTCGATCTCTTGAGGCACGCCATTCTCTTCAACTGAGTAGTATTTCCCCGAATGCTCGAAAATGTTGGTGTTGCTTATGTACTTGTTTACCATGCCAAATCTCAACTACAAAATTCAGAGCAAAGCTGGTGATCTCAGGCCATTTTAGCTAATCAAAGAATTAGCTAATCAAACCATTTTAGCAAATCAAATTTGAACTATATATGGGCCCCTATTTATTCTGATATGCTATCATGTCAAATCTTTTTTTTTTTTTTAATTAACGATGTTGTGAAAGTGATATGCCCACCAAATTCAGCAGATACGCAGATAAAATGGCGAGTGAATCTCCTTCCAAGGCAGGTAGAAAAGACGGTTTGTTTCTTTGCTTTTCTAGCTTGAACGTTTCGGTTTGAACATGACTGTTATTGTAGACAACCTTCCAGTTCCCATGATCACCATCTTTACTAAAATACACGGCATGAAGCATTCCTTCTCCTTCCACCCAAGCGTGACTTGACCTTCCAAACACGGACTTAGTCACTTTCAGTCCTCCAAAAAGGGGGTTTGCTCCTGCAATTGAAGCAAAACGTACGTAATCTATAAGTGACAAATACTCATGTTATTTCATAATAACTAGCGTGCGTACGTTAGTTGTTCAATTCATGGTCGACTTTTGTTTAAAAGGGACGTTTCTGTATTCTGTCTTTACCAATTAGTTCTTTTAGGCCCTTATAAATTTCAAAGATCACACAGCTAGACCAACCATTATTTACTGTAGGCCTAGAGAAATCATTACCTAATCATGAATGCGATCAATATGTGGCCCTAATTGAAATATTCCAATGAAAAGAACAGCGTATCTACTCTGTTATAATAAATAGATATCTAATTATAAATAGTAATTTTTGTTATTTTTCTGTTAAGTTTGTTAAGTCATATTTTATCAAAAGGTCCTTAAGACACTTGACCATTTGATGTGTAACTCCTTTATAGAATTTAATGAAAGATCATATTTTACCAAAAGACCCTTAATAGCCATGCGGCGCACATGAATTGACTTCTATTTTTTAATGTATTTTTTGTTTTGACAATGTACTCATTTTCCTTTCTTTTTGTTTTAATTTTTTTTAAATAAAAAAATTAAAATAACTTTATTCTTTAGAACAGAAATGCTTTAAAGCATTCTCATTATAAAATTAAACTTTAAGTAAATTTAACTAATAAAATACTTAAATCACTCAATATATAATATCAATTAATAATTTAATTAGAATATAATTATTATTAATATTAATATTGAATATTATTAATTTGATTAGAATATAATTATTATTAATATTTTAATTAGTAGAACTATAGAATGTGATAAAAATTAAAATTAAAATTAAAAAATTATTAAATTAATAATATTTTATTATTATATAGAAAGTAAATAGATAATCTAATATGGATTGAGACCAATGCTCATACTTTGCTGAAGTTTAGATTTTTTTTAATCTTTATTTTTTATCTTTCTTTAACCTTGTATTTTGTTTTTCCAGACAAATAAGCTACTGACTTTTTCACTTTTTTTTTATTTAAATCATTATGTCAGGTACATCCCTAGGCTAACGTACCTGTGGCCGTTTCCTAGTATATATATGCTGGAAATATCTTATTAATTGCGTTAGAAATAACCAATAATTAAGAAGCTCTCGATCTAGATCAAGACGTACTCAATGACTGCAATAAATATGAGATTAATGATATCATGTCAAATAACGTCGTAGATTAATAGAACTGAGTACCATTTCTGATGTAGACACCTTCCCGGAAATTATCGGGAATTTTTCCTTCAATATCGGTTATCAGGACGGCTTCTTTCAACTCCTCGACTGGAGAAAAGTTATTCTGCCAATTAAGTACGTAACTAATTCATGTCACGATTAAGATCGAGATATATGCAAATTAGAAAAATGTACGTGCGTGCATGGGTGCGTAGTTGTTAAATCTAATTAAGTAGGTAGTAGTAGTACTGTATGTGCACGGGAATTAAATAATAATAATGCCACCTGAAATGGCCAAGCTAGCGGGTGGCCGGTACGTACCTGAGAAGGGAGCAATGGCTGGTCAGCAAACTCAAACACCGAATCAACAAAGGCGTCCAATATTTTCACAGAAGCTTTCTTGATGGTTCTGGAAACATCTACATGCATGGGAGGACGTACTTGTTGCACTTGATCTCTTAGGACTGGCTGCTTAATTATGAAAACATATATAATTATTTCTCCATGCAGATTATAGATCGTTTTAGCTAGAATTTGTTTGTTTAATTTTGAAAGCTGCATACTAGTAGCTAGTACTTCCCTTAATAAATTAACCAACTGATCAGAAATAGGAAAATTGCAATTTTCCAGAAAATTGCATAATTATAATTCGGATCCAGAAAATTGGCCAAAATCTTCTCTCTTGCCAGACATTAATTGGTAGTGCAAAAGTTGGCGATATATTCGAGTTTCAAGTCTTACTTTGGATTAAAACTATTACATCATGATGATCAAGCTTCGCTAGAGATACATGTACACACATATATATATATATAGAGAGAGAGAGAGAGAGAGAGAATGACCTTGAAAACAGAAGAAAATAAGGTCTTGAAGTCGTCAAATTTGTGTGAGAGGGAAGGCTTCCTCTCGATACTGCAATTAACTTGAAATGTCATACAATATGTGGCTGCCATCTCTCTCTCTGATCTCTCTCTCTCTGCTGCCTGCAGGTTCTGGCCCTATGGAAGTATATATATAATTAATTTGCAGCTATCAGTAATTAGTGAAATGCCCAAATTTATAGAGTCCATATAAATCGCCTCAAACTCATGATGAGTAACAAACATTATTAATTAGCCACCATATAATATATATGATTAATTATAACAAGTTGCAGGGAAACGCGCGACCAGTTAAGCCTAGCTAGCCTAGAGGTGACAAAGAAGTTACTCATGATCATGATCAATAAGCTGATAGCTAGAGGGTGAGATATTGGCTTTATCCACAGCCTTATATAAATATATATATATATTATCTCATAATTGGTAATATGTTTGTTTATGATTAATGTTAGCATTCATGTAGCAAACGATCCTATATATATCAATATACTATTAGCTAGCTATATATAAATAACCAGATATATATAAATAATTTTTTTTATGTAATGTAGGTCGCGCTCATTATAATTTCATCACACAGTATATAATATTAATGACGCTGCGGATAAAGCCTAGCTAAAGGGCTGTGAAAATAGCCCCACCTTGTTAAAATAATTAAATAATAAATATTATTTTTTTAAAAAAGAAAATTCCAAATATGGATCAGTTCACTAAAGTCTAATAAGAGTAGGAATCTTTCGTCAGGATCCCTCATGAGGTTGGATCTTATACCTGGCCTATAGCTAGATGATGCAGGTAGGGTCAATTTAAGCACCGATGAGAGTGTTTGTGTTGTCTATATGCAGCATGATCGATGAGAGTCATGTGCCTGCTCAGAAGTTAATTATAAAAAGTACTATACATTATAAATCAAATTAATGTTATAAAAATTCTACATCAACTATGACCCATTATCTATTCTATTATAATAAGTGACTATCTAATTATAAATAATAATTTTTTTTTATTTTTTCAATAATTTTTCTTATTTTTTCGTTAAGTCTGTTAAGTCCTGTTTTATCAAAAGGTCCTTAAAATTTTTGATGATTTGATATGTAGCTCATTTGTAGAATTTAATGAATGAACATGTTATATTAAAAAGTTCTTAAGACTCTTGATCATTTGACGTGTAACTTCCTTGTAGAATTTAATGAAGGATCATGTTTTACCAAAAGGCCCTTAATAGCCTTGCGGCGCACATGAATTGATGTCTATTTTTCATCTCTTTTTTAGTTCTGACAGTGTACTCATTTTCATTTTTTTTGTTTCAATTTTTTTAAAATAAAAAATTAAAATGACTTTATTCTTTAGAACATAAACGCTTTAAAGCATTCTCATTGTAAAATTCAACTTTAAGTAAATTTAACTAATAAAATACTTAAAACACTCAATATATAATATTAATTATTAATTTAATTAGAATATAATTATTATTAATATTAATTTTTTATTAATATTTTAATTAGTAGATCTATAAAATGTGATAAAAATAAAAATTAAAAAAATTATTAAATTAATAATATTTTATTATTATATAGAGAGTAAATAGATAATTTAATACAGACCAATGCTCATATTTTGCTGAAGTTTAGATTTTTTTTTTAGTCTTAATTTTTTTTTTAATCTTATATTTTCTTTTTTCAAATAAATAAATTACTAATTTTTTTATTTTTTTTTATTAAAATTATTATATCAAGTACACCTGGGACTAATGCACCGGACTAATGCACCTGGGATCGTTTCCTAATTATTTTATATAAATGTAACGTGATGATCATCATGTTGGGGGAATAATAACATATATAATGCGATGAAAGTGTCACCCTGAGGCCTGAGCCAAATTAAAAAAGTTTGTTGCATTGGGTTTGGTAATTAAGGAAGAAAACGAAATAATTTGCTGCTCCAGAAAGGTATCTTTTATGGTTCCGATTCTATCCACGTACTTGATTTTCAATAGTTGGAGGCCAGCTGGTTCCAAATCCATTCCTTTCGCTGGGCCTCCTGGAAATTGGTTGGAATATTTTTCTTTTTGTTTTTTGTTTTTTATTGTTTTTTTTTTTTCATAACGAGTTGGAATCTTTTCTTTCTCTTGGAAGGCCATGCGAATATCCCTGTTTCATTTTTCACATTTCTTTCGTTTGTCAGGTTGGGAAACGTGCAAAAATGATTAATTAGTGGGTAAGTTTTATTTTATTTTTATTTTTTTTTGATAAAAGTGGATCATCATCTTTCATTAAGATAGGACATATAAATATGACTTAAAAACAAGTTAATTACAATTGTTAATAGCTTTCCAGTACACATACGTGTCTGACATGATCTAGTCCAGACGGCAAATCTCTAAAGACTTAAGTCTTAGAAAAATATCACCTCTGTACACGACAGAGGTTATACAACCCCCATACCCTGACTAAGCAGGGTAGGATTCACCAAACCTCACCATCCGACAACGCGGAGGGGAGACTTCTTTTTTGAATTTTTATTAACCTAAAGCATTACAGAACGAAAATTACAAACACAAAACAATACAAAAACATTGAATAGGCACGTGCAACTACACAGCAGTAAAACTGCAAAAACAGTGTACAAAAGGTGCTGCTTAGGCGCGTGCAGCCCACGCGCCCAACTGGGCAGGGAACCGGCAGACGATCTTGGCAGTACTGGCCATGCTGATTCCAGAAGTGCCGCGCGTGCCGACAGCGGAGAGCTCCTCGGTGGCGCGTGACAGCCACACGCCGCGAAACCCGGGAACTTTGACCCGCGCGTGTGGGCCACTCGCCTCTCCGATTGACCGCGTTCGATGGACTTGAAGATCGGTGGCTGGACAATACCATGGCGTGGCGCGTTCTGGCCAGTGCTCGCCGGAGATTCCTAGATCGACGCTTCCCCTAGGACGACCTAAAAAATACAAAATAAAACTACAAAAACAGACTACAAAGAGGGGGGAGGGAGGGGGGAGGGAGGGGGAAGGGAGCCGAGGCTCCCACCCCCTCTAGCTGGGTTCGAAGAGCTTTTTTAGAGAGAGAGGGTCTGGGTTTTAGAGAGAGAGGGTTTCGTAGGTTCAGAGAGCTTGAACTTCGCAATATTGATAATGGGTAAGTTTTATGGATTTAAAAAAAAAAAACAAATAGAATCAAGTATTAAAAAATAAAAAAAGTCGATCAGAATTAGTCTAAATTGTAAATCATCCTTTTTCATTTTTACGTTTCTTATTATATAATAAAAATAAAAAAGGAGTTCGTCTCTTAGATAGTTTGTTCGTAGAGGTTTAGACCTAACTTTCTATAAAGGGTGAGGTTGAATCTTTGTTTAGACAGAGTACTATTTCTTGAACGTTTGCCTGTAGAGAATATCAGTAACGATAAAGTCCAAACCAGTCTAATAATGTATTGGTGGAGGAGCTCCAAGCCTCGAAATGGTTGATATAGAAATATTTTCACATGTATCTGATCATGAATATAAATTTTTCTTGCTAATAGTGTATTGATAGAGCTCCAAATGGTTGATATAGAGATATCTCCACATGTATCCGATCATAGATATAAGTCTCTCTTAATAAGTGAATGAATGATGGCATTTTCTTTAAAAAAAGTATTAAAAAGTAATAATTTTTATCTATGAATCTCATATTTAATTAATTATTTTTTTATGAAACTTGTACAGTATAAAACTGTAAATATTATTTTTCTATAAAAACTATCTATGCATGAAATCTCGTGATAAAGTTTCTAATATTTCCCATCTCCAAATTATGTTATAAATTGCTCTATAAAAAAATAAAGTTCGATACAAGTTGTAGGGCGTGCAGTCTCCGGCAATTAATATATTACTGAATTTTTATAACGAATCCAATTCTTTTTAAGGGACTACATGATGCCTAATGTCGCACAAATTATTTTTCTTTATGAAATTACACGCATTGGAGGTCTGGGCCGAAGTGGGCTTTAATGTACTTGCGTTAGTTTATGATATCGGGCTGGGGAGACTCGGGTCAGTTTCTGTCTAAATTTTTTCGTAGCAGAAAGGAGTTTTGGGCTGATTTCATGGTGGGTTCGGCTGATCCTGAAATCCTCAGCACCTGCACAGCACAGGTCACAAATGCCCGAAAATTTTGGACGCGCCCGTTTGTTTTATGAAAAATGATTTAAGAAATACTATACTAGTGAAATTGTGTCTTTGTTTTGTTGAAATTTTTAAAATATTTTTAAAAAATATACTTAAAAAAATGTTAAAAAATGAAATAGTGGTCAGCCCAACGGTAATTAATTAGAAATGGGAGGCCGTGTAGCATTGTCATACTTTAATATAGCTAATATATTCATGGTTAAAAGGTTCGTGTCACCCATTCCCTTGAATTAAATTAAAAAAAATAATTTATTTTAATATATCTTTTTTAATATAATTTTTATCCATTATTTGGGTTTTCTTTTCAATTAAATGGTCTTGTAGATCAAAATAAGTGTACTATGCATGGAACAATAGCACTGAACGAATATGTACTAAATGCACGTACGTACGAGTATTACAAGCTACAAAGATTGATCGAGCAGCTAGCTGATTTAATCATGATTATAAAACCAGCTCCTCGATCGGACAAGATTTCTGACCATATATATACAAATCATATACGTTTAATGCCATCGAGTTTGCAATGAGCTGATTGGCATGAAAGCTCCATGAAATCCGTATGGAACTCTGCAAGGTAAAGTAATCTTGGCAACAGGTTCCCCGGAAAACTTCTTTGTATCAATTATATAAACCTGCAAGAGATCAGAGCATCCATTCATGATCTAATTAAAAAACGTACTAAAAAGATTTCAAGCTGGGGATATGATCATGTACGATTGATTGCAATAATTAAGCTGATGCCAATAAATCGACTTACTTTAGATATATTAGTATCTTCATTGTGTACAAAAGTGATGATCCAACCATCATCTTCTTCAGAAGAATCTGCTCCTTCGGGGACAAAAGCAGCACCAGAGCAAAAGGTATTCTCCTCAAACATATGATATTGCACCTTTATCAGCTCCTCCTGATCATAATCAATTTTTATTTTTCTCTAGTTTCACATAACCACGTACACATGTAGTTGGAACATGTATATATATATAGAAAATTGCTACATACACAAAAATTATATAAAAGTAAACTTACAAACTGATGTAATGTCATGAGATCTGTTAGATTTACTTTATAATAAAAGTAAATTTATACTCTGACATACTACATCAAGTCATATCAGTTTGTGAGTTTACTTTTGTCATGTAATTCTTTTGTGTCTAAAGTATTTTCCATATAATATATATAATTAGTTATATATCCTTGAATGAAAGAGATCGAAGAAAAATTCTGTGCAGAAACCTCCAGGGACGAGTATTGATGTATACCTCTGGCTCCTCAAAGTGTAGTTTGGCTAGACCTCCAAATTTCATCATGCCTGAAAGAATCATGTAAGTAGTACTACTTGAAAATTCTCATATTTCAATATTTAATTTCATTATAATTAAGGGAAATGCATGGAGGTTATATATAATTAAGTGTACGTTTTAGAGTGACTGTTGATTCGATTTAAAAAGATTAAAAAATAAAAGCTACCTGAGGTAGAGCTCGCAATGGAATCAACAAGTTGAGTATATCCGTATCTATTTTTAACTCCGGTGGAGTTTCCATTGATGATAGGAAACTCCATAGAGAATTCTGTTCCAGTGAGATTTCTCTCCCTAACTTCGCCTGTTTGCAAGTGCAATCTCCATTCGTAACAACGAGTAAATAGGGATCCATCTTGATCTGTTGAGTTACTAGGATTTTCCTCTGTACAATTTATAGGTTTAAATCTTCTGGAAAACCACTCAAATTTATTCAGACCCATATCAGGCCCCGGTATGATTGAATCAAGGGCTCTACACCCCCACACCACAACCTGTCGACATCCTCGTACAAAAATTTTTTAAAAAAAATAAAATATTAATGAAGTGATCATGACTACTTGGGATAGATCTTATAAATTAATTGAAAAGATATACCAATTAATTGTTTAAGCAAGATTTAATTAAGCAGATAATTATCTTTTCTATATTAATCAATTTACCTCATCACCGTCCTCGAAGCTGTTGAGAATGTGAAATGTGGTATTGGGTTCAACGTCAAACCACTTGATTGAATCAGAATCGCCATACCGAGGCATTATCCCAATCCTTGCATATTCTTCCTTATTGTACTTTATTAATCTACACAAGAATATTATTTTTGGGGACTTGGAAAAATAATTGAACATGAAGATTAATATATATATATATATATCTGTATATTGAATTCATGTGATGCTTCCAGTTATTATATATACAAATCGGAGTCATGAAAGGATATGCATGCACTTACGGGCCTCCACGAATAAGTCTTTTTATGTCTATAGTCAGCGGAAAATCCATGATCACAATATACCTGCATGAATGCAAAGCAAAAACATATATAATAAATTAGTATGATTTATTAGGTTCCAACTTGAGAACTTGAAGTGAAAAATAGATAAATATATTAAGTTAACTCTGTTATATTTATTATTAGCTGTATAAATATTTTCAGATAGTATTAAATATTTAATAAATATTCATGTAGACACACTAGCTTAGTGTATTCATCTTTTGTTTCAATTGAGATTCTAAGATACCATCGCAGTTATTTGGCAATATTTTTGAGCTAAAACGAAGTGATTAGATCAGTACTCGTGATGTCTCACCTCTGGGTGACCCCTATGTCATGAATAAGGCTAGACCTGTTCAGTCCGAGATCCACTTTGTGAATCAATTTCTTTCCATCAGCTGCAGCAAATTAAAGATCAACAGGACAGACTCACTAATTAGAATCTCGCTTCACTCCAACTAAATATTATCTTTTGCCGTTGTTTTGAATCTCATGAGTATCGATCATACCAGAAATCAACCCCACTTCGAGGAAAGGTTTAACAGCATCCACCCCTATAATAACCAGCTCTCCGGTACCTGGAGCTCTCTGTAACATTAGATGAGACAATAAAGCAAAATCAGCTGAGTCCTTTAATTAACATATGGTGAGGGTAAAATACTTCTTTATTCGGTGAAGTAAGTTTGAATGAAAGAACAAGTAGTACTACTCCACGGGGAATATTTAACCCAGAATATCTAAAGACAAAGAGATTAGAGCTTGCTGGGGACCTTTGGGTGGCTGGTAAATGGCCGTTTCCAGGCTCCATTCACATCCCAATTGCCTAAAGTTTTCAGAGTACAAATGTCGATCTCTTGAGGAATGTCGTTCTCTGCAACTGAGTAGTACTTCCCCGAATGCTCGAAAATGTTGGTGTTGCTTATATACTTGTTTACCATCCCAAATCTCAACTGCAAAATTCAGATCAAAGGTCTTAACCCATTTTATAAGCGCCTAATCAAAGCCTTTTCCCTCTCTCACAAACATCAACGTTGATCTTAGAATTAAAAGATCAGGCTACTAATTAATTATGAATAATATATGATAGGGTTACTATCTTATTACTATCCATCTACTATTTTTTTTTATATATATATTTTTTTACTTAATGATTAAGAAAGTGAATATTAGTAAAGTTATATATATATTTTTTAATTTTTTCTTAGTGATTAAAGATGTTAAAAAAATATTTAAAAGAAAATGATAAAAAAATAAAAAAGCTTGAAATACACTTTGATAGTAGATGGGTAGTGAGAGGGTAACCATTAATTATTTTAAAGCATGAACCTAGTGAAATTGATATCCCCACCAAGTTAAGCAGATAAGCAGACAAAATGGCGGGCGAATCGCCTTCAATGGCGGGTAGAAAAGACGGCTTGTTTCTTTGCTTTTCTAGCTTGAACGTTTCGGTTTGAACATGTCTGTTATTGTAGACAACATTCCACCTCCCATGATCGCCATCTTTATTAAAATACAAAGCATGAAGCATTCCTTCTCCTTCCACCCAAGTGTGACTTGACCTTCCAAACACGGACTTAGTCAATTTCAGTCCTCCAAAAAGGGGGTTTGGTCCTGCAATTGAAGCAAAACGCAATTAAGCACCATTACTCAGTGACAGTTTCCTGTTATTACATCGAATGCTGGCCCTGTCCAATCCAAAATTACTATATACATTCTATCCCTACCAAGTCCTTAGAAAAATAACTATTAATTGTACACTTCTAGTGTCATTATCGATTTATATATATATATATATATAACTCAAAGCACAGTGCTGAATTATATATACAATGTATCTAATTCTATGTTATCAACAACAAATGGTATTCACTACTAGATGTGCTAAAAATATCACATCCATCATCCATATTTTAAAAAGTAGGTACTAATTTTCCTTGCCATCATTAACATATATTCCAAGATTCCAAAGCACGATTATTTGTACTCTTAACGTATGCATGCGGCCAGTCGTGTTCAACGTTTCGTTTACTCCCTTGCCTCAGCTTCATTTGTTTTATTTACGGCCGGTTAATTTGACCTTAATTTCATCCAAAAACAACCGGATTAGCTCGGACAGAAAAACATAGAAAAATACACGAATGTCGACCCACGATGGAAAACATGACATTCGTCAAGGCTAGGGCATCGTGTCATTTTGCATGCCTTTTTATCCGAGTTAAGGTCGGCAACTTCGAACGAATGAAGTAAACTGACGACAAGTAACATCAAAATACGGGATCCGTATAAACAAGATAAAGCTTTAGATACGAGATGTAGCAATGTTAATCCTTTGACATCTCCATACAATCCTTGAAATACTCCAATAAAAAACAGCAGGCTGGAATTAAAATTCTTATTAATTAATGTGTTAGATATAACCAAGAAAATCGGAGAGTACTAAACTCCATCTAAATCAAGATGTCAATGATAAATAAGAATATTATGTCAAATAGTGAGAATATTTATAACAACAAAGGTCAAGTACTACAGACCATTTCTGATGTAGACACCTTCACGGAAACTATCGGGGATTCCCCCTTCAATCTCAGTAATCAGAACGGCTTCTTTCAACTCGTCGACTGGAGAAAAGTTATCCTGCCAATAAATTTGACACGATTAAACTACGCCAATTAAAGTACTGAGATCAAAGATTCAAAATTATAATACGCGTACGTTTTGTGCGTGCATGGAATTAATGCTAACTTAAATGGCCGGAAATTAAGCGGCCGGGTACGTATTATATATACCTGAGAAGGGAGCAATGGCTGGTCAGCAAACTCAAACATCGAATCCACAAAGGCGTCCACTATTTTCGCAGAAGCGTTCTTCATTGTTCTGGAAACATCTATGTGCATGGCCGGTACTTGTTGCACTTCTCTTAGGATTGGCTGCTTATGAAAACATGTTAAGTAATTCTCCAGTCAGCTGATTATCGTATTACAATTTGGTTGCTTAATTTTTAGAACTTTTCCAGTCCCAAACAAACTACACAGTTCCCGCGGGAATTTAATCGGCCGATCGAGAACTAAGTTCGAAAGAAAAAATATATATAATTCGTATGCTGAAAATTGGCCAAAATCTTATGATCTACTGGTTGCCAGAAAATGCTGCAAAAGTGGCGACATGTTCAAAGTTCCAAGTATTGCTTTGGATGATCAAAACTATATATACATCATGTTGAGCTAGCTTCAGTAGAGAGAGAGAGATAGAGAGAGTTACCTTGAAAACAGAAGAAAATAAGGTCTTGAAGTGATCAAAGTTGCGTGAGAGGGTGGGCCTCCTCTCAATACTGCAATTCACTTGAAATGCCATATATGTGGCAGCCATCTCTCTCTCTCTCTCTCTCTGCTGCCCTTAGGAAGTATATAATTTGCAGCTATTGGTTAGCGGAACGCCCAAATTTATAGCAGACATATATAAATCGCCTGATCAACTCAGTTACAAACAAGTTAATTAATATATATGTTGCTGGGAAACAACAGGTTAAGCCCTAGAGGTGACAACTGACAAAGTAAGTGAATAAAATAGAGGGTGAGATGGCAGCTTTGTCCACATGCAGCCTTATCAATGAAAAATTAATCAGCTGGTAGTACGCCATGCCATATATTAGATACTAACTACAAATTAATTGTATATATATATACACACTTTTATAGTTAAAATAATGTAATAAGTGTTTTTTTTTTCATTGCAAATATGGATCAGTTCAATAAGAGAGTAGGAATTTTTTGTCTTGTCTTGTTTTTTTTTTTTTTTTCTTTTTTCAAGAAAGTATATATATATATATATATATATAGAGGGGAGTCCCTGAGGATGGATCAATTAGATGGTAGGGTCAATTTAAGCAGCGCGCACGCCTTGGTCTGTTTATATATGGATGACGAGATCGATCAGCGTGCATGCCGCGAATATTGTTCAAAATATTATAAAAAGAGTTTTGCTGTGTACAAGTAAGTTTGCGTACCAATTTACGTACTAATCATGTTACCTTTATATTCTAAATTTAAATTAGCACTGTTTTTAATAAAGTTTACTTTTTGACCAATCACATTAAATAGATATGCGTATTAATACTCAGAATTGCTTACAACTAATTAATTAAATTTTTTCTTATAAAAATTCGACATTAAGACCCACGCGTGCATTACATAACTTGATTGATTGTACGTACGTGTTAATTAATAAGGATTAATATAATCCGATGAACAGTTGGGTAAGCTGGAAGAAGACGAAATAGTTTGCTTCCCCATATATAAAGGTATCTTTGCTTGTTAAATGCTTCCACTTATATCCACACTAAATGGTTACTTGGTTGTTGGTTAATCAAAATTAATCCACTTCTTTCGCTGTCTTGATCTTTGGACTAGTACTTGTTTGGAATCTGTCTTTAAATCCAACCCTTTTCTTGGCTGCATTGAGAGTTGGAAGGCCATGCGAATATCCCCTTAAATTTCATTTTTTTCACCTAATTTCTTTAATTTCTTTCCATTTTCAGGTTGGGCGACAGAAAATGGCCATCTGTCATCCATATCATGCCCTGGCCCATTGTATTATCTGTTCTGTACACCTAAACTGAAGTCAACTGAAAACCAATGTAGCTGATCATTACACCACCATCAAGTGCAGGCATGCAGTACTGAGGTCTGGGCCAAAGTGGGCTTTCATGGACTGCCTTTTTTTATGATCGTGAAGTGGGCTCGCCTGGGAGATTTGGGTCGGTTCTTGTCTTTATTTTTTATACAGCGGATATGAGTTTTGGGCTGAATTTCAGAATGGGTTTTGCAGATCCTGAAAAGCCCAGTCCATCCAGAACAGCGCACCACAGGTCACACTGACTACGCCACGTGTAATAATATAATGTTAAAATATATTATTACAACTCATATATTCATTGGTAATCCCAAAAACAACTTTTTTTTTCATTGTCCTGTAGATAAGTTTCTCGGCATACTGGCACGAAACATATCAATGAAATGAAAACTCTAACATGTCCATCCATTTTGTGACGCCGGACAGGATAGCGATTATCCTGTAGGCTAGTTCCAACAGATGATTCACAAGAGAAAATTCGTTCAAAACCAGAGAAAAGTCTCTAGGGTTTAACGGAGTATTATAAAATTTAACCAAAATCCCCAAATCAGTCCACAAGCCGGACTGTTATAGCCAAAAATCGTGTTTATCCGAATTTTGCCAAAAATAGCAAAATCTCGGAAATCACTCTAAATTAAAATTCAAAATAAAATAAGCAATCTGCAAAAAATCCGGCCCAAATCGGATTTAAAACGACTTCCTAATTGACAAGCGAAAAAATTACCTTAAATAGTAAAAAATAACTAAAAATAGTGATTCGGAGGGGAAAATAGCAGAATTTGAGGTCGAAAAAAAAGGCACATGGAGCCATGCTCAATGTGGACAGCGTGCGCGTCGAAAGGAGCTTTCCGAATTGGGGTCTTATGTGCGATTCCGACACCCGTAGCCAAAGTTATGGCCAAAAGACTGAAACACACTCAAAACGGCCCCAATGAGGAACACATCACAATCAATTCCTGCCTTTGCGCTGATCTGCCAACTCATGGTATCTCAGCGCCATCAAGGTGCAATCTGACAGCTCAGCATCATCTGTCTCGGATCCCCCTGCATCAGTCACCCCGGGTTGGAAAGAACTCGTCCTCGAGTTCAGAGTAGTGTCATCAGAATCCACAAAACAAGGACTTAGGTGCTTCACATTAAAGACATCAGAAGTCTTCAAGTGACTGGGAAGGCGCAACCTGTAAGCATTATCATTGATCTTCTGCACGACCTCACAAGGTCCAATCTTCCGATCCTTAAGCTTATTATACTCGCCAACAGGAAAACGATCACGAGTTAATACAGCCCAAACAAAATCACCAACATCAAAAAGTACCTGACGACGATGACTGTCAACCCGAGTCTTGTACTTGGTATTGCTCTCATGAATGGTCTGTTTCACCTGCTCATGGATACCCCGAAGATACTCTGCCATCTCATCTGCTTTAGGACTGAAACGTCCTATACGTGGAATAGGGGCTAAGTCCAGCACCCCGGATGGGTTCTGACCATAGACAATCTCAAATGGGCTTAAACCTGTGGTTCTGTTTTTTGATCTGTTGTAGGCAAATTCTGCTTGAGGCAATGCCAAATCCCACTGCTTCGGCTTCGTTCCTGCCAAACACCTCAAAAGGTTGCCCAAACTTCGGTTCACCACCTCGGTTTGGCCATCCGTCTGGGGGTGGTAGGCGCTACTAAAATTCAACTGCGTTCCCAGTTTCCCCCACAGGCTCTTCCAGAAATGACTGATGAACTTGGTATCACGATCTGAAGTGATGGATCGAGGAACACCATGTAAACGCACAATCTCCCTGAAATAAAGATGGGCAATCCGGACAGCATCCATAGTCTTCCTGCAAGCTACAAAATGGGCCATCTTGGAAAACCTGTCAACCACAACAAAGATAGAATCTGAGGCCCTTTGGGTGCGGGGTAAGCCCAATACAAAATCCATGCTGACATCGAACCAAGGAGCTTCAGGAACAGGTAAGGGAGTGTACAAGCCCGCATTGGTGAGAACTCCCTTAGACCGCTGGCACACATAACAACGGTCCACGTAATGGGTCACATCACTAGTCAACTTGGGCCAATAAAAGTCAGAAGAGATAAGGGCTAAGGTCTTATCACGGCCAAAGTGTCCCTCATTATGAAGTTCACTTATAATTTGCTGTCTCAATGAACAATCTGGAATGCACAACTGTAATCCACGAAACAGATACCCATTATGCAAAACAAAATCATGACGGTGACCCTCAGTTACCTCCTAAAATATCGTTCCAAAGGAAGGATCAGCTGCATACATATCTGTGAATGTCTCAAAGCCTGCAACTTTGGTACTCATGGTGGTGAGGAGTAAGGTACGACGGCTCAGGGCATCTGCGACGCGGTTCAGACTCCCTGCTTGGTGCCTCAGCGTAAAGGTGAATTCTTGCAAGTATGCCACCCACTTGGCATGACGTCTACTCAGCTTGTGTTGGCCATTGATGTACTTCAGGGCCTCATGATCGGTAAACAGAATAAACTCCTTCTGTACGAGGTAGTGACGCCAATGCTTCAGGGACTGAACTATGGCATAAAACTCCAGATCATAAGTGGAATAATTTTTCTTTGATCCCGATAGCTTCTCACTGAAAAAAGCAACCGGACGACCTGCCTGACTCAGAACACCACCAATGCCAACGCCAGATGCATCACAATTTACCTCGAACACTTTGTCAAAATCAGGAAGTGCCAAAACTGGTGCCTCGGTCATCTTCTGCTTGACCAGTTGAAAACTGGCCTCTGCCTCCTCAGACCACTGGAAATCACGCCCCTTGAGGCACTCTGTGATAGGGGCAATCAGAGTACTGAAATTTCTAATGAACCGGCGGTAGAAAGATGCCAATCCATGGAAACTTCGGATGTCATGTAAGGTCCTTGGTCTGGGCCACTCCAAGACTGCATCTATCTTTGACTGATCTGCATGAACACCATCAGTAGACACAACAAAACCAAGAAAAGTCACAGAAGTAGTGAAGAAAGAACACTTCTTCTGATTGACAAACAGGCACTCCGTTTTCAGCATCTCAAAAACAGCACTGAGGTGATCGAAGTGTGAAGCCCATGTCGGATTATAAATGAGGATATCATCGAAGTAAACTACAACGAATTTCCCCATAAAAGGCCGCAAGACCTGATGCATAAATCTCATGAATGTACTGGACGAATTGGATAGCCCAAAAGGCATAACCATCCACTCATACAACCCTTGTGGCGTTTTAAACGCCGTCTTCCACTCATCTCCAGGCCTTATTCTGATCTGGTGGTATCCGCTTTTAAGGTCAATTTTTGAGAAGACCTTAGAACCGGATAGCTGATCCAACATATCATCTAAACGGGGAATTGGAAACCGGTACTTTACTGTAATTCTGTTGATCACTCGGCTGTCAACACACATACGCCAAGAACCATCTTTCTTTGGCACTAGCAGGGCAGGGACTGCACATGGGCTCATACTCTCTCGGATATAGCCCCTTTCCAACAACTTTTCCACCTGTCGCTGCAACTCTTCAGCCTCCTTGGGACTGAGGCGATATGCTGGTCGATTTGGCAAACTTGACCCAGGAACAAGGTCAATTTGATGCTGAATATCCCTCATAGGGGGTAGCCCAGGAGGAAGATCCTCTGGAATCAAGTCAGAGAATTCTGCTAGCAGCAGCTGCACCTCTACTGGTAAATCTGTATCCACGTCTACTGCGCTATTCTCGCAAGGTAGTAAAGCATAGACCACGCCTCCATGCTCAATCTCATCTAAAAACCTGGACATAGAAAGCAGGTTAGTATTATTGGTTACCGGGGTAGGAGTGAGTCCTTCCCGCCGGGGCGCCAACACAATCTTTTTTCCCTTGATGTTAAGGGAATATGTATTCTTCCGTCCATCATGAATGACACTGCGATCATACTGCCAAGGTCGACCCAACAATACATGACACGCATCCATAGACACAACATCACACCAGGCATTATCAAAATATTTTCTACCAATTGAAAAAGACACGAGGCATCGCCTATCAACTGTTACCTCACTGCCTTTATTTAGCCATGACAACTTGTATGGCTTAGGATGACGGTCCGTCTTCAACTGCAACTTCTGGACAACCTCCTCGGACACTACATTCTCACAACTGCCGCTGTCAATGATCATTTTGCAGACTTTATCTGCAACTGTGCAGGTCGTATGGAAAATATTGGTTCTCAACCAATCGTCCCCTGAATCGCCCTTGGGAGTCAGTAGACTCTTGCGAACGACCAGAGTCTCATGACCATCTCCATACAGCACATCATCAGTCTCATCATCGTCATACACGGGCTCACCAATCTCCTCATTCTCGTCTACCGCGTTTTCCTCAATCAACAAATTTTTACCCTTTTGATTAGCAGGCTTCCTGCAATCAGTCGCCCTATGCCCTTGTTCACCACAACGAAAACATCTAATAGTAGGGTTAGAATTACCCTGCGGTGGCTGCTGGACAGGACGGGAATCCTGAGGGCGAGCTGGCCGACTGTTGTGATCGCTTCTGATCACGGGTCTCCTGTTTTGCTGTTTTTCAACAGCAAGTGCACGCTGGTAGGCTTCCGAAACATTCCACAGTGAATGAAGGCTGAGGACATCTTGCAAGGGCTGGCGCAAACCCCCCAAATACCGCGCTACCATCTGCTCCTCCGTCTCAGATAAATCGTTCCGGGCGACCAATTGGTAAAACTCCTCCGTGTAATCATCGACTGATCGCGCGCCCTGCCTCAACGCATGAAGTCGCTGAAACAAGGTTTGCGTATAGCCGAAGGGAAGGAAGTGACCCTTCATCTTCTTCTTCATCTTCTCCCAATCAATGATCTTGGCCTTGCCCTGCCTGTCTCGTGAACGTCGCAACTGCTCCCACCACGCAGATGCTCTGCCCTTGAGTTTGATGGCGATCAGTTTCACTTTCACACGATCGGGGACTTCCTTATAATCAAAAATACGCTCCACTTCATTAATCCAATCCACGAATCCCTCGGCCTGTAACGTACCAGAAAACTCGGGGAGATCGACCCGAAAACCGAGGTCTCCATGACGCTCATCCCGACCACGGTGCTCTCGGAATGCACGATTGTGATATGGGTTTTCGAAACTGGAACTAGAATCGTGATCAGAGGCCTCACGATCCTCGAAATCCTGCGCCGCCAGGCGCTGGGTTAATTCTGCGACTTGCCTCTGCAAATCCTCAATCATCGCATCCTGAACGCTGCGATCACGGCGTTGGGCTTCCTCATTCGGAACCTGCCCACGACGACCACGACCACGACCTCCAGCCATTGAAACTGGTGAAATTTCCCAGGAAGATGTTGAAGCTCTGATGCCAACTGACGCCGGACAGGATAGCGATTATCCTGTAGGCTAGTTCCAACAGATGATTCACAAGAGAAAATTCGCCCAAAACCAGATAAAAGTCTCTAGGGTTTAACGGAGTATTATAAAATTTAACCAAAATCCCCAAATCAGTCCACAAGCCGGACTGTTATAGCAAAAAATCGTGTTTATCCGAATTTTGTCAAAAATAGCAAAATTTCGGAAATCACTCTAAATTAAAATTCAAAATAAAATAAGCAATCTGCAAAAAATCCGGCCCAAATCGGATTTAAAACGACTTCCTAATTGACAAGCGAAAAAATTACCTTAAATAGTAAAAAATAACTAAAAATAGTGATTCGGAGGGGAAAATAGCAGAATTTGAGGTCGAAAAAAAAGGCACATGGAGCCATGCTCAATGTGGACAGTGTGCGCGTCGAAAGGAGCTTTCCGAATTGGGGTCTTATGTGCGATTCCGACACCCGTAGCCAAAGTTATGGCCAAAAGACTGAAACACACTCAAAACGGCCCCAATGAGGAACACATCACAATCAATTCCTGCCTTTGCACTGATCTACCAACTCATGGTATCTCAGCGCCATCAAGGTGCAATCTGACAGCTCAGCATCATCTGTCTCGGATCCCCCTGCATCATTTTGATACCCTATTTGACTGTTTGGTCTAAATTTTTTTTTTATATTTAATAATTAAGATAGTGATTTTAAATATGCCAGCGGTAAGGGTGGTGGGGGCTACTAGCCCCACCCTAAAATGAAATTGTACACTAAAAAAAAAAAAAAAAGTAAACAGAAAAAAAAGATTGTTCACTAAAAACAGCTGAATTTAGGAAAGGAAGTGACTAGTCTAACACGGGGTTGTGTAACTAACGACCGGGAGGAGAGCCTCCCCATAGAAGGGTGGGCCACGACTAGCTCCAGACCATCGTGGGCCGGCCGGCCATCAACGACGACTCTAGGAAGGGGACCCCCTTCGCCTAGTGGTAGCATGGATTTCCACCGTGTAATCTTTTTTCTTAAATAATTATTTTATTTTATGTTTACAAGTTTTTAATTGTTTTTAACTTTTTTAGATTTCTACTTTATTTTTAAATATTATTACTTTTTAGATAAGGATACTACATGTTGGATTCCAACATGTTATATGTTACGTAGTACTATATGGTAGTCTTGTAATTAGATGAATTGACATTAAATAGAAGGAAATATCTAATTATAAAACTATCTAGATCTAAAATATTATAAAATAGGTAGGTGTATTGTGACTCATTACTGAATTAAAAAAGAAAATCAAACTAAAGAGTGAATTATAAATACACCAAAATTGAGGGAATTATTTTATAATTAATGCTATAAAGTATTGGAAAATGATAAAGTCACCAGGATGTTTACCAAGGCATTTTACCGATTTGTATTTTTTTAACATTTCTAAACATTTTTAAAAAATAAAAAAAAATGAATATATTAATAGTTATTTTCTTAACCAATAAGTAAAAAAATTAAATATATAAACTGTGAGGAGATGAAATAATGGAGCATAATAACATTATTCTTAAAAAAAAAAAAAAAAAATACAAAGTGCAAAATGCACTATAAAGTCTTGGGAGAAAGCCTCGGTGGACGTAGCAGAGTGCTAAAAGCATTCCCATCTGATTAAATGGGACTTTTTCCTATAATTTGAAGAAAATTTTAGAGATTTGGTTAAAACTCTCTCCAATATCCGAATCTTTATTTTAAGAAAAATATTTAGGGTTAGACAGTAATTTCTCAAATATAGAAAATTACTATTAATCTCTTAAATTATTTTTATCAATATTTTATTATAATAAATAAAATAAATTATTCTTCTAATCATGTACACTTTATCTCATATTCATATTTATTATAGTTTTAAATAATAATTTTAAAAATAATTTAGATAATTACTAAAATATAAAAAAATTAATTTTAAAAATATTATCATACTTGCAAAAAAATGATTTAAATTTTTTATTTAAAATATTCACTATAGTAATAGTTTAAAATATAAGAAAAACTATTGATTAGTTAAGTTTGTAAATAGAAACGAGAAAAAAATAATAAAGAAAGAATATAAAAATATTATTTTAATAAAATAAAAAAAGGATATGAAATTAGATGAATGAAGTTTTTGAAAGATGATGAAAATTTAAAAAATAAAATAAAAAATGTGATTTTTAACTAAATTATAAAAAATTTTGAGGAGAACCGGATGTGAATGATGTAAAGTATTCAGCGAGGTCAAGATCTGCCATCCCCGCAATCTTGACGGAACTGTTGAAAGAAACAGAGCCAATCGCATGACCGCGCGTGGGATTAGCGGCTCCTTCTTAAGTAATTGACTGTGGCATTCTACGTAGAATCCTCGTAAAACCATATCCCAATACTCTGTCCAAAGCGTCAGGTTTGTTTCGCGCTTCATAGAAATGAAGAATCATAAGCTACTATATCACTCTAACGATAAAAGACAGAACTACAGATCAAGGGCAGCGAAGCTCAAGAGCCAGGTAATCTATATTTGATCTCCATTTCAGAAGTTAAACGACAGGAAATTAAAAAAAAAGATTAAAAAAAAAAAAACTGTTTGGTAGCTGAGAAAGCGTAGGAAAAGAAATAAAGCTAACTTCTGATATTGCTAATAAAACTTCGAGCCAAATCCAGTTGATGAAATCCAAGTGGACTCTCTTTCTTTCCTTTTGTTTCTCTTTTGCATTCCTTTTTTGTTCTTGTTCTGCAGATCATATTGGTATTTTGTTCATGGGCAGCTGAACCTGATCAACATGGTATTGACAAATGAATGTTTAATTTGCTTCTCCTTTATTGGAAACATTGTTGCTTTGTTGAAAAAAAAATCTGTACAGGCCCTGCTTTTTTATTGTAGTTTAATGAGCAATTTTGTTTCCCGTGAAGGTGGATGTAATTAAATCTGAACATTTATTTCCTTATTGCATGGCGAAGTATACAAGTTTAACGTTGATTGCTTGGGGAAATCTTAGTTTGGTAGATATCGGAGGAACCTGAATATATTATAATTATGTTTTCTGTGTGCAATTAGGAGCTATATATATAGAGTACTTTGTTGTTTGATCTAAAGTTGTGTATGGGTAGTAACCTGAATATTAGTATTCATTTTAATTAAATCGCATCATTTGACAACCAGCATTCAAAAATATTGAAAAAAATATTTTTTAATAAAAGTTGTTTCTACAAGCTGCACCTCAATCATTTTTCATAGATAAAGGAAAAATGTGTAAACTATATCAAATTCTGTTGTTTGGTTTATGTAGTACAAAATCCTTGATTAAAGTAGATAATGGTAGAATCAATCTAGGTTGAGGTTGGTAAGAAATAGTCTTGCCTAACTTAATAATCATGATTTGTTCTGGTTGTAAGCTCTTCATTGATGGTCGTAAACCGTGCTGTTCTCATGGAAGTGAAATTCTCATCATAATTTTTGTTCCTAATTTTTAATGCATGGTGTTTTAAATCTTCTGAAATTATCCTTGATTTTCTCTTGCTCATGTCATTCATTTGAGGACAGACTTGAAGAACTATTTAAGTTGTTTGTCAATTAGGAAAATGGCTTTCTTTCTATCTAAACTTGAAGATTTGGGATAATTTTCAGGGTTGATTATGTCCATTGAGAATTAGCCAACAACAAACATTTTGGTTTCTCAGAATGGATTGGCAAGTTTTATGTCAGGTAGAAACCAGAAGACTCCTATGGCTTATGGGCATGATGTTTGCAGTGATTACAGCATTCCAGTATTTCGAACTTCCGTATGGTAATGCTCTATGGTCTTTATTTTCTGCTGATAAGCCTTCGACAGTGGGAAATAGTAGCTTTCAGATTGGAAATTCACCCCCTGAACCTGAGATGATTGGTGACTTCACGCTTTTGAATGTTTCAAACTCTACGAATACATCTGTTGTTAATGAGACAGCTAATAATACCGGCATGTCCAAAGTAATGGATGGAAATGATGTTAAGAATGGTCTTGCCTCAGATAGAAATGGAGATCCAAACAAGTCTTTGGGATTAGATGAGAATGACGATGCTAATAAGGGGTCTTCATCTGAGAATCTGGAAGTGATAAACATAAATTCTACAATTTTGAATACAAAAGACTCGGGTAATGGATCTGCACCAGGGGAGGCCGTTAAAGAACCTAACCAAGGCTTCCATCAGAAGAAAAATAATACAGATGATAATCTTTCAGTAGGTAATGTTGGAAATGGAACTGTTACTCCCGTATCAGAACATATTGGAAACTCAGGTGCTCGTCCTGCAAGTCCTTTGCCTGCAACATCACCTATGAATGCATCACCCAAGGCAGCTTCCCCCATCATCATGGATGCAGATATTAGAACATCCGCTGTTGATTCAAATACATCCTTAGATGAGAAAATTGGAAATACCACTCCTGCGAGTGATACAAAACCTGGGCAATTGCAAAGTGGCCTCACCCCGTCAGCCAATTATTCTTCTAGGAATGGAGTCCCCAAGGTGACTAAGGGGCGTGGGAAGCCACCCTCTGTGGTAGTTTCAATATCTGAGATGAACGAGTTGTTGCTTCGGAGTCATTCCTTAAACCAGTCAATGGTATGCGTTTGAACTTTCGCTTGGAACTATGGTGGGGCGTTTCCTTCTGTCATTGTATTAATGGGGATTGAGTTCTTCGTGAATAAATAGCTTCAGCTTTTTTCTTAATTATTTTTCCATTTTGTTTGTAGGTACCAGAAAGGTCTTCAGCTGTTGACCAAGAGTTACTTTACGCAAAATCACTGATCGAGAATGCGCCCATCGTAAAAGATGATCTAAAGCTTCATGCTCCTCTCTACAGGAATGTTTCCATGTTTAAAAGGCAAGCTAATCTTATCCTTTTGTATATTAGCTCATTCCTTATGACGATTGTCTTGTAAAAACCTCAGTGTTTCAAGTGTTTTTTACATGTGGAAATTCTGTCACTAAAAGAGAGATTTTCTACATGAGCAGGCAACTTTCAAATAAAGGTCGCCTTTTCCCCCCTTCTCTTATGATATTCTCTCTTTTATACCTTCATGAAGTGACCAGACTGGAAAAAAAAATTGGCAATTGTTTTTCTTTTTCTTTGTTTTTGGTTGTATGGACTGGATGTAAGAATGCTCTGCAAAATGGTTATCTGTCTATATACAGATATATGTGTAAGATATGTTGATGGTAATCAGTATATTTGAAAATTCATCTGAATTGTGTTGGCTTTAACAAATAGGGGGATAAGAAAGATTCACCCAAATTGAATGAGGATCCCGTGGTTCTCTAGTTAAAATGGATGCGATTACTTTCTAGAATGATTTGTATCTTCAGTTGGGGAGATTCTCTCAATGTTTTTCTCCTCCCTCTTTTTGTTTAGAAAAATTCGAATGTCAGAATATACCTCAACCCCACTTGTCATTACCACCCAAGTTAAGACCTTGGAGCTATGTCTTCCTTTTCCACATTAGGAAGAACATCCTTGTTTAAATATCCTGTCTGTGCGAAACATTGGAAATGTATTATCTTGGGGTAGACTGGCTGTTGTTTTTCCATCATTCGCTCTTCCTATATTTCTTTCTAAGATGAGCACAAGCTGTATATAGCTCAAGTCTTTACACACAAACAAGGTATTATTCAGTGATGCTCGAGTGAATTGCATCTTCATTAGGTTGTTCATCCAAATTGCAGGAGTTATGAGTTAATGGAAGACATTCTCAAAGTTTATATTTACAGCGAGGGGGAAAAACCCATCTTCCACCAGCCACTACTCACGGGAATATACGCATCTGAGGGATGGTTCATGAAGCTGCTGGAATCTAACAAAAAATTTGTGACAAAAAACCCTAGGAAGGCCCATCTGTTTTACTTACCCTTCAGCTCTCGAATGTTGGAGTTAACATTATATGTACCTAATTCACATAGCCGTAAGAACCTTATACAATACTTGAAGAACTACTTGGACATGATTGCAGCGAAGCATCCTTTCTGGAACAGAACTGGAGGAGCAGATCATTTTCTTGTCGCTTGTCATGACTGGGTATGTTTCCCGTGCTTCTTCCTCTTAAAAAAAAATAAAACTATGTTCTGCCAATCACTTGGGGGCATTTAAGACTTAACAAAAATTCTAGCGATATCCCACTTTGTCTAACACAGCATTTGGATGAATCGTTGTTTCATAGTATTTCACATGGCCTAAATGATTCAGAAAACTACTTGGTATTTTATTTGTTGTGTGTTAGGCATCATACTCTTGAGTTTGGAGCAGTGTTAGTTTCCCTTTGATAATAACCATTTTATGAACTCGCGATCACACATCTTTTTAAGTCTATTGACTTTTTATTATGATTTTTCTGCTTGGAGTACGATTATGTCCATGTTTTAGAATATGGGATGCAAGTTTGAGCGCTTTTTATAATGAATTCAATAACTATTTTACTGAGCCATCGAAAACCTGAATTTCAAATCATTTTAAAATCCTAATCACATTAGATGGATGTATTGTTCTAATGAAAGTTCAGTTCCTCAGGCCTTAGAAGAAACAAGGAAGCATATGAATAAGTGCATAAGAGCCCTCTGCAATGCTGATATGAAAGGTTTTGTTCTCGGAAAGGATGTATCTCTTCCAGAAACATTAGTACGCTCACCTCAGAATCTACTTCGGGAACTTGGAGGAAAACCTCCCTCCGAGAGGTCAATCCTAGCTTTCTTTGCAGGAAGCATGCATGGTTATCTGCGGCCAATTCTGTTACAAAACTGGGGAGAGAAAGATCCCGATATGAAAATCTTTGGTCGAATGCCTTACGTCAAGGGCAATAAGAACTATATTCAGCACATGAAGAGCAGCAAGTATTGTATATGTGCAAAAGGCTACGAAGTGAACAGTCCACGAGTGGTGGAGGCCATATTTTATGAGTGTGTCCCAGTGATCATATCTGACAATTTTGTTCCTCCCTTTTTTGAAGTTTTGAATTGGGAATCCTTTGCTGTTTTTGTCTTGGAGAAGGATATTCCAAACTTGAAGAGTATACTCATGTCAATACCAAAGGAGAGGTATCTTGAGCTACATATGGGGGTCAAAAAGGTACAAATGCATTTTCTTTGGCATGCCAAGCCTGTGAAGTATGACATCTTTTATATGATTCTGCACTCCATTTGGTACAATAGACTTAATCAAATAAGCCACAGATAGCTAAGAAATGTTAGCTAGCTAGCTCCTCCAAAATCATTGTCAAAGAGAACCACTTGTTCTGGTGCAACCAAGTTCCATACTCCAGTCCCAGTACCCTCAGACAAAACTGGAGTAGGAACATTTACACGAAGCCCTAGAAAAATTTGAATTTGAATTTTTCAAATTCAATGTTTCAAAGTTTAACAGTTCAGTTTGAGAGAACAGGTTAAGAGTATGCCCATTAGTTCCTTTAACAAAAAAAACACAAAAAGAAAAGTTCAACTGAATGTACCTGTACGTAGCCTTTTCTATTCATTCAATAAGCTTCCCTTTTTCATTATGATGTTATTTTACACTCTTAAATTATGCAATTTTCCAATGAATTTTTTACACTTATCAATCTTGAAATGCAAAGAAATGAGTATGGATATGTATGAATACAATTGAATAGTTCTTGGGACCCTTTTTTGAACTGCTGCACATCACATGTTTCTCTTAAACATGAGATTGTTTAATAATGTTTTTGAGCCAATTTTTGTTGTCTAAACTCCGGTCAAAAAACTCCTCTGTGCTGGCGGCGAAGAAGAAAAGTGGCTTTCACACTTGGTCAAGGTTAGAAAACCGTGTCGTGAATAGTACGTAAAATATTATGTTAAGCCATTAGCGTGACGGTAAATTAGCAGCAGGACACGCGTCGTAACTATTGGTCACAAGAAAGCTAGTAAAAACATATATTTATATTACAATGGTATAAGGATTGAGATTTTTTTCTTTTCTTTTGTACAACCTATGTATCTATTATGATTATCTCCTTCATTACCCTTTCTTAAATAAGTAAAATATTCTACTCGCTCATTATGTATTGAATAAATCTATTTGTAAATTTTTTTTTTATTGAAACACCATATATATGATGCGAAAGCCTAACATGTCCGTTTATATAAAATATATATTAATATTTTTACACTTTTATAAGTATAATAATTAATAAATCTTACAATAAATGATATGTTATACCTCAAATTTGTAAGTAGAATGGGCACAGCCTTATCCTAACCTGGCTCCGTTAGACACTTGGATTTCTACGGTTTATTCTCATAGCAAAAGCTCAGCCGCCGGAAGGTACAACGTAGTTAAAATCTTTGCTTCATTCATCCGTTGCCGTTGGTTTTAAAAGGCAGTTGGACAACGTCAACCAGCAAATCCAACACCTTTTTCATATTTTACCCAATTTCTGTCTCTTTCTTTATTTATTTTTTCACAGAATAAATAAATACTCTTTGATTTTTACGGAGAGTCATAGCATTATTACAGGGGTGAGGAGGGGCAATATAGAGCTGATGAATAATCGACTGGAGGGCAAAGCAATAATAATAAGAAGAAGATAAAGGAATTATCAGATCAATAGCACAGATTTATATATTTTTCATCTCAATGGCTACGGAGACAAAAAGCTGCGTGGTGAAGGTGAGGCCGAGCCTGCAAGATGGTCCTTCAAAAGGAAAGTTGAATTCTTCTTCTGCCAACAGGAAGAAGGTTGAGGGCTCAATCAAACAGCCTATTGAATCGAAGCAGAAATCTGTGACTACTGTAGTAAAAACTGAGGTGCCTATCTGAAATCTCATTGCTTTTTGTGTTTCGGAGTTGTTTATTTGTGTTCTTTCTAGCTGAGATGGTTCTTATTGATTAGTTCCTCAATTGGGCGATTTAGGTAGCGCTTAGGAATTTCTTTGTTATGTGGGTTCTGAATTCGCAGTCGATGTGATGATTTGGATTTTGGAGTTTCTGTGTCGTTTGCAATGATTTTGATGGATTGGATTTTATATAGATGTGGTTTTTGTAAATCCATCTGTAGAAGTCGCAATGAATTGGGTATTTCTTGGGGCAATATGGATATGGTCTTCAGTTGATTCTGGTCCTTGTTATCTGAAGACTTCTCCGTATCAATTGTATTCATCTCACACTGAGTGCGATAAATTTAGATAAGTCTTTGCGTTAAATTTAAATAAGTTTTGCTAAATGTGAAGGTTAAGTCGAAAACAACATCAGCATCAGCAAAAACAACAACAAAGACTACTACCAAAGTAAGAGAGAAAAAAGTGTACACTTTGCCCGGTCAGAAATGTGATCCTCCTGAAGAGGTTCTGTGCCCATGCCATTACTCTCTGTTTCTTTCTTTAGAAATGCCTATAGTGATGTAACGCCACTTATACCTTATATTTTGCTGCTTTCTACTGACAGAGAGAACCCCTGAGGATTTTCTATGAGTCATTGTCAAAACAGATCCCCACAAGCGAAATGGCAGAATTTTGGTGAGCTTTCTGTCTATTCTTACCGCTGGCATAACTGTATTTAATCCGATTGAGTATATGTGATGCTCACTTGTGAACCTGTGAAGTATGAAACTTGTTTTACTCTATTCGTTGCTCAGCACAAAAGTAGACCATTTTTAATTCCTGGTACCTATCTTAGGATTTCGTGATTTGTTTTCTTAAAATGTTGGACTAACTTCTCCTTCAACCCTGAGTGGATCTAGGGGAAGGGCAGAGCCTAACCTTGCAGTAGGCAGGTGTTCGTTGTAACCAATCTCCTGTAGACAATAGAAAAGATCATTAGTTAGAAACTTAGAATGAGATTCTTTGGGCCATTGGACATGCTAGTGTTGACAAAACAAAGCCTGGACAGCTTCTTGGATGCAATGAGGAGCTAAAACTAGATTCTGGGGTCTGGTGATTGTTGGTCTGGCTATATTGCAAATAGGTTTTTGCTGCACGTTTTGATTGTGTGACTAAACTAACTTCTTTAATAACTAAGATGACAAATATATGCATAAACTACTCTAATATGCATCACATAAGCGAATACTTTATGGCAATGATAACTTCACACTTAAATGAAGGGAGGAAGCCAGAGAAAAGGTTTGTGTTACCTCCTTTTCTGCTGACCTTGCATATAGTGGCTCGACCAGCTCGTCATTGGCTCTGGGCTCCTGTGTTAGGTTGCTGACTGAGGCATGAGCATGGTACATTGCCTGTACAAGGTCAAAATGATCAAAAGTATGGTTTTATTAGTTAGATCTTTAATTCTTGGATATTACTTTCACTTGGGTTCTTTCAGGATTGGACTATTAGGCTTCGTCGTTATCTCTTTCACAATTGTAATGCCCTTTCTGGCTAATGAGGCAAGGTGGTTCACTTATCCTAACATTTGTTTGGGGACAACTCTTTGGCCCGAAGGACCTCCACCAACAATTGTACCTCCATTTATTTGGGGGAAATTGCCACTGACAAGATGATAATTTGCTTAACTTGTTTTTGCTTTCTCTCTGGAGTAAGTGGGCAATGTTCTGGTTTAGAAAAACTGGGAGATGTTGTATCCATGTATTGGCAGTAAGCCTACAACTTGGGCACTCCAACCATCATGAGTTGATGAATTGTAGTCTTGGATTCCAAGCCAACTTATGATTTCCTTTCTCGCATTAGTCTTTGAGCAATCCAACCCAAATTAAGCTTCATCTGATGTACACTACTACTTATATGCATGAATCTGTTGCAAATATTAGCACTATCAACTGTAACTAACATAGATTGTGTCTTTCAGTTCCACTAGTTAAAAATATTTACATTGCCAACTTATTGAGTCCCCCCCCCCCCCCCCTTTTTCTCTTTTTCTGGCCTCACCGTGGTGATTTTGGTAGTTGTTGCAGGCCCCTTACATTGTAATTCATGCATTAGATTTTGTCAAGGGGGCACCTATTTGATCAACAGACGCCACGACACCCATAGTTATTTGGCACCAGTTTAAACAACTTGTCTGTCTGAGATAGTTTGAGCTAACCAAAGCTTGGATTGGCTTGCGCTTCAGACAATGTGTTTAACTCGGTGCCTCTCTTGTGGTTGGCCTTCACTATGACTCCAAAGCACCAGATTTGCAGCTCGCCATTAACTCATATCCTTTGGGTTCTTTCTCTCAGCATTCTGATTCCATGGATCCACAGTGTGAAAAGATAGTTTAGACGCACCAAATAATCCAAGTTTTCTACTAAAAGTCTAAAATACCAAGATGGAAGTCTAGCATCCATTGATTTAGAATTTCCAACACTATGGGTTAAGCTGTAACGAAAATAGAATCCTGAAACAACCAGTTAAAATCATTTACCTAAATGGCAGAGGTGCCTTCTCCATTGTTACCCTACGGATATCACACCATGTCTTTCCAATTGCATGCGAAAGCTAACAGCCAACTACAAGCTGACTTCCAAGAGCATTTATATGTTTCCTTTAAGGTTAATATTTGGATAAAAGTTGCTTGAAGGGAAAATAAATCATGGGAAGGAAATTCTTAGTGCTTTTGGGATAGTTACTTGACTCAGATATCCATAATGCATTGTTGATTAGCCGTAGCTACTATGTGTTGCATGAAATAATTTGAGTGGGATATGACATTCTTTCACAAAAAGTGGCATTGCAGAAAGGAGCAACTTTATGATTGTTGCTTCTTGGACTCTGCAAGCAGTAAACTCTCTCTCGTGTGCCATATGAATGCTATTCGTTGAAAATCATTCTATGCTGACGATGTAGTATTTATTGTTACTTTTCTCCTGACTAAGTAAAACAATTAGTGCGGAGTTATGAGAAAATGAATAACATATCTCCAATTGCAGGATGATGGAGCATGGATTGCTTTCCTCCGAAAGAGCTAAAAAGGCATATGAGAAGAAGCAGAGAAGGCAAAAGGAACTTCGGATGGGAACTCCTATCAAATCTTTAAAACCACTTAGTAAACCTGAGAGCTCACAGAAGCAACAGCAGGCATCAAAGAATGGCATTTTGAAAGCTAAGAAAAGAATAATTAATGAGAGTGAAGACGACGACGAATTCATTCTGAGCCCCAAGAGAAGGAAAGGGTAAGGAGGAAAAGCCCTCTCACTGTCTGTAACGGTGTAATACTAGAAATTGCATCATTTATATTCCTTTGCATTAACCGCAAAGAGGCAGGCGTCTTTTAAACAGCCCAACAATTGATAGAGACATTCTTTTATTTTCAAACTTGTTGGAATAATGAACCAAGAAAAGTACTGAATCCTATTTCTGGGATTATTGCTCCTTGCTTGATTGGCGAGCTTTTCCAGGTAAACCAAATGACAACCAATTGAACTAGATTTCCTCTTTTTCAGTGCACGTACAGGTTCCTCCATGGTTTTTTTTTTTTTGGATTTTATGTGCTCACCATGTGTACGTGGCAGGGAAAGCCAAAAGTGGACTATGAAATTTCTACCCAATAATTAGGCCTATTTGGATAGTGAGATGAGATGATATGAGTTGAGATGATTTATGAATAGTAGTAAGATTATTAGTTAAAATTAGATTAGATGAGATGTTTCCTCTCACTTTTGTATCCAAACGGGCCCTAATCAACAGTATTTCTGTTTTTAATTCACTTTTTGGGTGGGGGAAACCTTATAGGGGATATGATATTATGAATGTAGTTCAGTTCACGAAATGAAGATGATGCATTAATAATGCTGTGCCATTTTATTAAACACTCGGGTTGTTTCATAATTCTTAAACCTTTAATTGTCCATCAGCTATGCAATTGCAGTCAATCATAAGATGGTTTCGATGTTCTAATATGGCCGTCCTTTGAAAACAAAAGGTGCTAATAAATGTTGTGGAATGATCAAAGTTGGACTCTTTTTTGACGTAAAAGATAAGAAATTGAATGGGCCAGAGATACCTTCGTGTATGTCCGACAAAATGGAAATTGTTCCATGACCTTCCTTCGATTTTACCTAGCCGGCCATGTAGTGCAGCTGCATTCAAACTTAGAAGAGGATCCCAATGCATCACATGACAGTGTTATGGAATGCCATTACAAAAAGCACGAGTTTCTGAACTTGCAGTAGTAAAGGACGGTCATGCTTTAGGTCAAAGCTAGTGATAATATCTTTTTACTCTGTGTCTGTGTATCCGCATGTGACCGGCCATGTATATAAAAAAAACCTATATTATGAATATGTATCCATGCGCCTAAACTGCACACGAAGAATGGAACCTGAAAGCAACAGCTGCATCAACTGCGATATGACCAACAAAATTAAAAAAGCATAAAATAAAAAATGGTTAGGTCAGGACCCACTTCCCATATGTGAATTGATGTCAACAATTCAGACGTTGATCCATGCATGGCTGTATCGAGAGTGAGCGTGTCTGTGTCCCAATATACAAATGAAGTGAGCTTGCTTGCACATGAAATATTACAGGAGAATACAACATTGTGGCATATTCATTAAATCCTTCATATACGGAGTTAAATTTTGTAGAAATTGCAATATCCTTGGTGAAAGGGACAATGCATGCATGTGACTCAAACAAGCGGTGAAGCCGCATCATGTATAGTAGTGACCCTCCCCGCCCCTCCTCCTCTCCCCTCGGCCCTCCCTCTTTCAGTCTACTGATCATTATATATAAATCCAAGCAAGTGTACTACTGTGCAATGAAGATGGCTATATCAGATGGTAGTCAGTAATTAATGCGATGAGAAAACACTGCTGTCCTACACGTACGTAGCAGTAGTTCTGTTGAATAAAAGCTAGCTAGGCACCAACATTAATTAGGTTTAGATCATATGACATATGGTGAGCAGCCCAATATTTACTATATATATATATATATATATACCTTGAATGATAGAGTACTAGAGATCAGTGGCTCATAAGGGAATTAAAGTAGTAAGAACACAGCTTGGGTTTACTCCCATCTAGAAATAACAAGGAAATGCATGTACTTTCGTCCTTGAGAACGCTGTGATTCCCTGTCCTTCGATCGGCTAATTCCAGCTTACGGTTTCAAGGTTTATTATTCGACTGAGCCAAATATGCCTGCTCGGGTCCCCAAAGAAAAGACAAAAAAACAGTGATCTGTGTGTCTGAGGTACAAGTAGGAAATTCAGTATTCACAGCCAGACCAAGGCATGCAGGTTATTATGACTTTCTTGACTTTTTCAAAATAGTTTTATATTTAAGTATATATCGACTTCTGAATTAAGTTTCAAAAGGCTACCAAAATATATATGTATATAATATGCCCCTTTAATACATGAATCTTTTTGTAGATTCGTTCTCATGGAATTCAATTAATATAATTAAAAAATTCTAATATTAATTTTTTATGATTTTAACGAACTTGATTAAAAGTATGAGTTTTTTTCTTCAGAGAACTATAAATGCCCAAATAATTAGACTGGCCCAGATTAGGAATATCATATATCCAATTTGGGCCAGTGTTTATATTTGGTATGACCCGGAAGTTAGGAAATGATATGTGGGTGAATCAAGATGTGTGGCAGAGGATTTGGTTGGGTTCCCCATTGTTTTGTATGAGTGAAACTGTGATACAGACGGACGGTTTCATAAACTTTAATATCGCAGACTCATAATAATTCATTATGGGTCCAAATTTATTTTCACCAACAGCTCATTTTTGCTTCTCTAAAGCAATGATGAATAGTGAAGTCAAACTCCTCTAAAAGAATCAACAATTCCTTCCAAAAATTTCAAAGATACTAAACTGTATACCTTTCAGATAAAACCCAATTTACAACCACTAAGGAATCACATTCAATATCAACTACTAAACACTACATCTGTTTACATAATATTAAGCCCTCCAATACCATCCTTAGTTCAGCTTCATTATTGGAACAATAATCAAAATGTTTAGAGAAAGCAAACACTATTTGACCCGTATTACTCCTTAAAACACCTTCCCCACCACCACTACTGGGTTACCCAAATTGCTTCCATCTTAATTTGAATCTGCCTGAATTAGGCTTAGACCACCGTACAACTCTAGTGCTAACTCGACGTTTCTCTACAATCCGAATATCTAAACGATTTGATGTAGCAATATCGGAACTAGACAAACGATTAACCTTAGAAACCTTCTCAGCCACTACACGAACCTAATTTTTTATTGAGTTCCAAACCACACCCAACCCTTCAAATTTCCCTTCCATCCGGGCAACACACCGCCTCCTCCACAATCTCCAAACTACAATAATAGGAATAGTGCCAATAATATTACCAACCTGTGACTGCCTTGATGCTCTATTGAACCAAGCTTGAATTCTTTCACGCCATCTTTGCCGAGGCATAAACGGAATGGACAACTCTATTGAGACTTTGCACCACAAGCCTCTTGCAAACTGATCGCTGCCCAGCACATGATCTAAGTCTTCCACCATGCCCCTGTCACAACAATTACAGCAAGAAACAAAAGGAATGCCAAGTTTTTGTACCTGATCATCAACACTTAAGCAACCAAACACCGCCTTTCACATGCATAGAGACACCTTCTTTGGGAGCAGCTTATTCCATACCCATGGAAACCATTCAAACCCCGACATTCTGATTTGAAGAAGGTCTCAGGCTGACTTAGTTGAGAAGACTTCATTTCTCTCCGACAACCATATCAACAAATCTTTATTTGCCTTCAAGGAACCCACCGTTGCCATCACATTTGTTGCCAACTGATCCCCTACCATTTTTTGCAATCTGTCCACATCCCAGGCATCTCTAATGACTAACTCGCGTATTCTTAATTCCGGATTTGCAACTTGATCAATCATGTTATGTAAAGGACCGCCCTCCAAGAATATATATATAATGCGGACAGAAATAGCATATATATATATCTGATGAATGTTATATACATCAGTCACTATTAACTCTCACATCTTATTCCTATAATTTTTTTAAAGGGTGTGAGATGGGGAGTGGTGAATAGTGACGGATGAAAATAATTTATTTGGAGTACATACTAAATAATATTAAACAATATAGAATTGAAGTGTCTATTTAAAAAAAAAAAAAAAACTGAATATCCAATTTATTCAACAACAACAAAATGATGTACTATTCAACTTTTTGATTTTACTCATACGTGCAAATATGTCCATAATGACAAGGATTGCCCAACTCATCGGGGAAGAAGCTGCCCCTTGATGCATTTTGCTAGAGAGATCGAGAGAAATTATTTTATAAAAGAAGTGGGGTGAGTTCATTTATTAGGATATATAAAAAGCATTATTAGCTGTATGTATGTATAGTGGTGGTGAGACCATATGGTCACACTGATGCATCGTGGGTGAGACATAGTCGTAATGTGGTTGGGACCCAGATGGGGGCCGGGTGTTCATGTGGGTCAAGTTTTGGTGTAGAGAACAATATTGCAACCAGCTCTACCATGTCTTGGATAATCAGTCCATTCGCAGTTCGAAAATTGCTTTTATCCGAAGTCTTATAATTTTTGTTTTATTGTAGGATTTCATAATCATATACGTCATGATATTTAGTCAATTATAATGACATTATCCTCTGGTTAAGATCACTTGCCAATTAGTATATATTTTCCTAACCTTCATTTAATATTCCTTAAAATATACCATTGGCCAACCAGAACATATATATATATCAATCAATCACCAATCATTTTTTCCCAAGTACTATTTAATACTTTCGTTTTCCTTTTTTAGAATGAGAATACTCAATTTTTTCAAATTATAATATTTAAAATATACAAGAGGGAGTAATATTAATTTATTTGTATAATTTTTTATTATTTATAAATTATTTATTAAATATATACATACAGTAAAACTCATTTTATATGTCTTAACAATTTCTCTAATTTTATACCCTAATAATTCTTCGAATGGCTTCTGTTCCACATATATCACTATGACATATATATATATATATATAATTAGGTCAACCTCACCAAATAAGTTTGCGCATGCATGGATCCAATATATGATGTACCTGATGGTCTAGATGCCCAATTATAGTTAAAAGTTGCTAGAATGAGCACTAATGTATATAAACAAATGGACAAATAGGCATATCTATATAAAGTAATCCCGTGTCAAGGGTAAGGAACTCTGGGGTCATGTTGATGGGACTATTCCAGCCCCTGATAATGCAAAGTAACTATCTATATGGGAGAGTAAGGATGCCAACATCATGTCTTGGATCCTAGGTTCTATTGAGCCTCACATCATCATCAATCTACAACCCTACAAAACCTCCAAGGCTATGTGTGCGTATTTGAAGAGAATCTACATCCAGAATAATTCCACTCGAAGATTTCAGTTAAAATTTGAGATGGCTAATTTTTCTTAAGGTGGCTTATCAGTGGAGGACTTCTATTTTGGTTTTTCAAATATGTGGGCTAAATACATTGACATTGTGTATTATTCTATCTCTGCCGATGGTCTCCCTCATGTGCAAAGTGTGCATGAAACTAGTAGGAGAGATCAGTTTCTTATGAAACTACGTTCAAATTTTGAATATGTTCCTTCTCAGTTAATTAATAGAGATCCAATTCCTTCGCTTGATGATTGTTTGAGAGATTTGCTTCGGGAGGAGCAAAGATTACTTACTCAAAATACAATGGAACATCAGCTTGGATCTCCTACTCAAGTAGCATTTATAGCATAAGGAAAATCTAAGGGCTAAGACTATAGCACTACACAATGCTAAGGTTGTAAGGGATTTGGTCACATTGCCACCCACTGTCTAAAGAAATTTTATAACTATTGCAAAAAATCTGGACATATTATCAAGGACTGCCCAATTCGACCTCCTCAGAAGCAAGAGAGTGCCTATTCCACCTTTGTTGAAGTCTCGGGTGCATCCTCTTCTTCAACTCCTACTGCTACCACTCATGCTCTAGCACCTGCCGGTTCCAGTTCTACTACTCTTACTCCCGATGTGGTACAATAAATGATAATTTCTGCATTTTCTGCTTTAGGCAACTCAGGTAAACTAAAGTCATCTCCTAATTCATGACTAATAGATTCTGGTACCTTAAATCTTATGACTAATAATTCCACATTGTTACACAATCTTCAGTCCTATGAAGGTCCTCTCAAAATCCACACGACAAATGGTAGTTCACTACCAATTTCTACCGTGGGTGATATGTCCCCCTGTCATTTGAAATGTTTTGGTTTCTCCTACTCTCTCCACAAGTTTACGTTTTGTTGGACAGCTTGTTGAAAATAATTGTAATGTCTCTTTTTCATCTTCTAGTTGTGTTGTACAAGATCGAGTGTCCGAGAGGATGATCGCGAGGGGTCCTAAGGAGGGTTGGCTATTTTCAATAAATCCTAATTTAGCTTCTATTACGTCTAGTTCCTTTATTTCTTGTAATGCTGTCAAAATAAGTACTAAGGATTGACATCGATGTTTAGGACATCCCAATCCTAATGTACTCCAAACTTTGTTTAAATTTGGTGCTATTGAAAAATTCAGTTTCAATGGAAACAATTTCTTTTGATTGTACCTCTTGCAAACTTGTCAAAAGCAAAGTGCTACCGTTCCCACAAACTGGTTCTGATGCTTCTCGGTTATTTGATATAATTCATAGTGATGTTTGGGGTATATCTTCTATTATATCATATGCTCACTACAAGTATTTTGTTACTTTTATTGACGATTGCAGTAGATTCACTTGGATCTATTTTTTTCGTACTAAAAGTGAAGTATTTTCTGTTTTCAAGGCCTTTCTTACACTCATTCAGACACAATTTGCATCCTCTATCAAGATCTTACGATCTGATTCTAGGAGTGAATATATGTCTCATGAATTTCAGAATTTTCTTCAAGAAAAAGAATTCTTTCTCCACATTCTTGCGCATCTACACAACAAGATAGGGTAGCTGAGCGTAAGAATCGTCATCTACTTGATATGGTTCGGGCTCTTTTTATTGACTCATCCATTCCATCCTGTTTTTGGTATGAAGCATTAGCTACTGGTGCCTATTTAATTAATAGATTTCTCACACCAGTTTTCCATAATGTTTCATATTCCATATTGTTTGGTCACACTTTTAATTATTCTAATTTGTATATGTTTGATTGTGTGTATTTTGTTCATCTTCCACCATATGAAAGACATAAATTGACTACTCAATCTGTTAAGTGTTCTTTTCTTGGATATAGTTTCACTTAAAAATGATTTCTTTATTACGATCCTTATGTACGAAGAATTCGAATTTCTAAGAATGTTTTCTTTTTTGAAAATCAGCAATTTTTGCTCTCACATGTCGATCCAATCTCACCTAACTTTTCAATTCTTTATGATGAGACCGAGCCCTTCCTTATGCCCATTCCTGATACCTCTTCTGCTCCAGTGGCTCGGTTTAAACCTGGTTTTGTCTACACTCAACGTCATAGCACCCCTTTAGCAGAGTCTCCTACGGCTTCTCAAGATTCTCCTCCTCCAACACCTTATCCAATATCCACCATAGTTCCTGCTGCTTCTGTTCCTCAGAAATCCACCCGTGTCTCTCATCCACCAGATCGGTATGGTTTTTCTTCCCCCACTTCTATGACTGTTACATTATCTTCCATTGTTATCCCTTCTTGTTACAAACAGGCTATGGAACATAAGTGCTGACAACAAGCAATGCAGACAGAACTTGATGCACTTGCGGCTAATTAGACTTGTGATGTGGTACAATGTCCTCCGTCTATCAAACCAATTAGTAGTAAATGGGTATAGTCCATAAAGCTTCATTCCAATGGCTCACTAGAACAATACAAAGCTAGATTGGTTGCTTTGGAGAATTGCCAAGATTATGACATAGATTATGATAAAACTTTTGTTCCAGTTGCCAAGATGACCATTGATTGCTTGTTACTTGCTCTTGCTGCTTCTAAATCTTGGCAATTATGTCAGATGAATGTCAAGAATGCTTTCTTGCATGGCGATCTAAAGGAAGATATCTACTTGAAACTTCCATCTGATATGCCTATTTCCTCCCCTACGGCTGTTTGTAAATTAAAGAGGTCTGTGTATGGTCTTAAACAAACTCCTTGAGCTTGGTTTGAGAAATTTCGTAATACTTTTCTAGGGTTCTATTTTAAGTAAAGTAAGTACGATACTTCCTTATTTTTGCACAAGGGCGATGCTGGAGTAGTATTTTTATTGGTACATATAAATGATATTATCATCTCTAGTTCGGATGGACTTTTGATTCAAAAACTTCAGCAACATCTTCATAATGTGTTTTACATGAAGGATCTTGGGGATCTTACCTACTTTCTAGGGTCGGAAGTTAGGTCTCAGTCACATGGTTTATTTCTCAGTCAACACAAGTATATTCAAGACCTAATTCAATTAGGGAGATTGGAAAATACTACTCCAGTTGATACTCTTTAGGAGGTGAATGTTAAGTATAGGAAAGATGAAGGGAAACTTCTCTCAGATTTTACCTTATACCGTAAGTTGGTTGGGAGCTTGATTTATCTCACCAACACAAGCCCTAATATGCCCTATGCTGTCCACACTGTTAGTAAGTTCATAGATTCTCCTAGACATCTTCATTTTGTAGCTATTCGTTGGATTATTCGTCATTTACTTGGGACTCCAAATCGTTGACTGTTTTTTCCTAAGGGTTTTTCTCTTCAATCAATTGCCTACAGTGATGCAGATTGGGTTGGATGTCCGAACTCTTGACGTTCTACTACTGGATGGTGTGTCTTCCTTGGGGATTCTCTTATATCTTGGAAGTGTATAAAACAAAATTGTGTATCTAAGTCATCTATAGAGGCTAAATATCGGGCAATGTCTGTTGCATGATCTGAAATTATGTGGTTACATGGTATTCTTTTAGAACTCGGCTTTGCATGGACACATCCCACGCCTCTTCATGGTGATAATACAAGTGCCATTCAAATTGTAGCCAATCCTGTTTTTCATGAAAGTACGAAGCACATCGAGGTTGATTGTCACTATATCCGAGATGCCAATGAGTCTAAAGCTATCATTCTCCCTCATGTGTCCAGTGAACACCAAGTAGCTGATATTTTCACCAAAGCTTTGACTTGACAACGACATCAATACCTAGTTAGCAAACTGCTGCTAGTCGACTCACCAACATCAATTTGAGGGAGGGTATCAAAGGAAAACTAGTGTTTTCTTTAAGATACAGTAGCTAGGCAGCTAATCTCCTATTTTAATGGGTTGCGGCTAGAGTCACATGGCAACTAATCTCCTATTTTACTGGGATAGAGCATAACTGAATTTCAAATAGATTAGGATCTATTTACTAATCTGATCTTGTATTTAAATTAAACTTGTACAGATTTAGATAGGATAAAGTCAGGTTAGTTTAGATAAAGATAAAGATATAGTTTGTTGAGATTCAAATTGAATTCTCAATCTTATCTTTGTAATTATTTCTAGAACTATTTATTATATAATGAGAAGGAAGCACCTCAAAGAGGTATTCGGCCAAATCTGACAGCAGGCCCCTTACATTGTAATTCATGCATTAGATTTTGTCAAGGGGGCACCTATTTGATCAACAGACACCACGACACCATAGTTATTTGGCACCAGTTTAAACAACTTGTCTATCTGAGATAGTTTGAGCTAACCAAAGCTTGGATTTGGCTTGGGCTTCAGACAATGTGTTTAACTCAGTGCCTTTCTTGCGGTTGGCCTTCACTATGACTCCAAAGCACTAGATTTGCATCTCGCCATTATATTAACTAGTATCCTTTGGGTTCTTTCTCTCAGCATTCTGATTCCATGGATCCAGAGTGTGAAAAGATAGTTTAGACGCACCAAATAATCCAAGTTTTCTACTAAAAGTCTGAAATGCCGAGATGGAAGTCTAGCATCCATGATTTAGAATTTCCAACCCTATGGGTTAAGCTATAACGAAAATAGACTCGGCCTGAAGCTACCAGTTAAAATCATTTACCTAAATGGAAGAGGTGCCTTCTCCATTGTGACCCTACGGATATCACACCATGTCCTTCCAATTGCATGCGAAAGATAACAGCCAACTACAAGCTTACTTCCAAGAGCATTCATATGTTCCTTTAAGATTAATATTTGGATAAAAGTTGCTCGAAGGGAAAATAAATCATGGGAAGGAAATTCTTAGTGCTTTTGGAATAGTTACTTGACTCGGATATCCATAATGCATTGTTGATAGCCGTAGCTACTATGTGTTGCATGAAATAATTTGAGTGGGATATGACATTCTTTCACAAAAAGTGGCATTGCAGAAAGGAGCAACTTTATGATTGTTGCTTCTTGGACTCTGCAAGCAGTAAACTCTCTCTCGTGTGCCATATGAATGCTATTCGTTGAAAATCATTCTATGCTGACGATGTAGTATTTATTGTTACTCTTCTCCTGACTAAGTAAAACAATTAGTGCGGAGTTATGAGAAAATGAATAACATATCTCCAATTGCAGGATGATGGAGCATGGATTGCTTTCCTCCGAAAGAGCTAAAAAGGCATATGAGAAGAAGCAGAGAAGGCAAAAGGAACTTCGGATGGGAACTCCTATCAAATCTTTAAAACCACTTAGTAAACCTGAGAGCTCACAGAAGCAACAGCAGGCATCAAAGAATGCCATTTTGAAAGCTAAGAAAAGAATAATTAATGAGAGTGAAGACGACGACGAATTCATTCTGAGCCCCAAGAGAAGGAAAGGGTAAGGAGGAAAAGCCCTCTCACTGTCTGTAACGGTGTAATACTAGAAATTGCATCATTTATATTCCTTTGCATTAACCGCAAAGAGGCAGGCGTCTTTTAAACAGCCCAACAATTGATAGAGACATTCTTTTATTTTCGAACTAGTTGGAATAATGAAACAAGAAAAGTACTGAATCCACTTTCATTTGGAGATTTTCTAATCGATGATTTTCCAAATTTATCTCCTCGTACTTGAGTACTGAAGAGCTGAAATCGGCTATTTCTGGGATTATAGCTCATTGCTTGATTGGCGAGCTTTTCGAGGTAAACCAAATGACAACCAATCGAATTAGATTTCCTCTGTTTTTCAGTGCACGTACAGGTTCCTCCATATTTATATATATATATATATATATATGATGTGCTCACCATGTGTTCGAAGCAGGGGAAGCCAAAAGTGGACTACGAAATTTCTAATCAACAGTATTTCTGTTTTTAATTCACTTTTTGGGAGGGGGAAACCTTTTAGGGGATATGATATTATGAATGTAGCTCAGTTCACGAAATGAAGATGATGCATTAATAATGCTGTACCATATTATTAATGCTGTACCATATTATTAAACACTCGGGTTGTTTTATTCTTCTTAAAGCTTTAATTGTCCAGCAGCTATGCAGTCAATCATAAGATGGTTTCGATGTTCTGATATGGCCGTCCTTTGAAAAAACAAAAGGTGCTAATAAATGTTGTGGAATGATCAAAGTTGGACTACTTTTTGACCTAAAAGATAAGAAATTGAATGGGCCAGAGCTACCTTCGTGAATGTTCGACAAAATGATAATTGTTCCATGACCTTCCTTCGATTTTACCTAGCCGGCCATGTAGTGCAGCTGCATTCAAACTTAGAAGAGGATCCCAATGCATCACATGACAGTGTTATGGAATGCCATTACAAAAAGCACGAGTTTCTGAACTTGCAGTAGTAAAGGACGGTTATGCTTTAGGTCAAAGCTAGAATATTTGAGATAGATAATATCTTTTTACTCTGTGTCTGTGTATCCGCATGTGACCGGCCATGTATATAAAAAAAAAAAACCTATAGTATGAATATGTATCCATGCGCCTAAACTGCACAAGAATGGAACCTGAAAGCAACAGCTGCATCAACTGCGATATGACCAACAAAATTAAAAAAACATAAAATAAAAAATGGTTAGGTCAGGACCCACTTCCCATATGTGAACTGATGTCAACAATTCAGACGTTGATCCATGCATGGCTGTATCGAGAGTGAGCGTGTCTGTGTCCCAATATACAAATGAAGTGGGCTTGCTTGCACATGAAATATTACAGGAGAATACAACATTGTGGCATATTCATTAAATCCTTCATATACGGAGTTAAATTTTGTAGAAATTGCGATATCCTTGGTGAAAGGGACAATGCATGCATGTGACTCAAACAAGCGGTGAAGCCGCATCATGTATAGTAGTGACCCTCCCCTCCCCTGCTCCTCTCCCCTCGGCCCTCCCTCTTTCAGTCTACTGATCATTATATATAAATCCAAGCAAGTGTACTACTGAGCAATGAAGATGGCTATATCAGATGGTAGTCAGTAATTAATGCGACGAGAAAACACTGCTGTCCTACACGTACGTAGTTGTAGTTCTGTTGAATAAAAGCTAGCTAGGCACCAACATTAATTAGGTTTAGATCATATTACATATGGTGAGCAGCCCAATATTTACTATATATATATATATACCTTGAATGATAGAGTACTAGAGATCAGTGGCTCATAAGGGAATTAAAGTAGTAAGAACACAGCTTGGGTTTACTCCCATCTAGAAATAACAAGGAAATGCATGTACTTTCGTCCTTGAGAACGCTGTGATTCCCTGTCCGTCGATCGGCTAATTCTAGCTTACGGTTTCAAGGTTTATTATTCGACTGAGCCAAATATGCCTGCGCTCGGGTCCCCAAAGAAAAGGAAAAAAAAACAGTGATCTGTGTGTGTCTGAGGTACAAGTAGGAAATTCAGTATTCACAGCCAGACCAAGGCATGCAGGTTATTATGACTTTCTTGACTTTTTCAAAATAGTTTTATATTTAAGTATATATCGACTTCTGAATTAAGTTTCAAAAGGTTACCAAAATATACATGTATATAATATAATTCTGAATTTAGATTCGTCCTCATGGAATCCAATTAATATAATTAAAAAATTCTAATATTAATTTTTTATGATAATAACGAACTTGATTAAAAGTATGAGTTTTTTTCTTCAGAGAACTATAAATGCCCAAATAATCAGACTGGCCCAGATTAGGAATATTATATAACCAATTTGGGCCAGTGTTTTTATTCGGTATGACCCGGAAGTTAGGGAATGATATGTGGGTGAATCAAAATGTGTGGCAGAGGATTTGGTTGGCTTCCCCATTGTTTTGTATGGTGATACTGTGATAGAGACGGACGGTTTCACAAACTTTAATATCGCAGAATCATAATAATTGATTATGGGTCCAAATTTACTTTCACCAACAGCTCATTTTTGCAGGTACGGTTTCATCGTCTTCTGCAAGCCCTGGGAAAAATTAGAATGGGATCTCAAAGACATCGGGGATGATGATTCATTTATTGTGGTATGAATTTTTTTTTTTTTTTCTCTAAGAAAAAGGCTTTTTCTCTTAAAAGAGTGCATGCATGCACTCTCTAATTATATATAAATATATATATCATGCGGACAGAAATAGCATATATATATATATCATGTGATGAATATTATGTGCATCAGTTATTATCAATTCTTACATTTTATTTTTATAATTTTTTTATAGAGTGTGAAATATGGAGTAGTAAATAGTGACTGATAAAAATAATTTATTTGAAGTACATACTAGATAATATTAAACAATATAGAATTGACGTGTCTATTTAAAAAAAAAAAAACTGAATATCCAATTTATTCAACGACAACAAAATGATGTACTGTTCAACTTTCTATTTTACTCTTAGATGCAAATATGTCCATAATGACAAGGATTGCCCAACTCGTCGGGGAAGAAGCTGCCCCTTGATGCATTTTGCTAGAGAGATCGAGAGAATTATTTTATAAAAGAAGTGGGGTGAGTTCATTTATTAGGATATATAAAAAGCATTATTATTATTATGCTATATGTATGTATAGTGGTGGCGAGACCATATGGCCACACTGATGCACCGTGGGTGAGACATAATCGTAATGTGGTTGGGACCCAAATGGGGGCCGGGTGGTCATGTGGGTCAGGTTTTGGTGTAGAGAACAATATTGCAACCAGCTCTACCATGTCTTGGATAATCAGTCCATTGGCCATTCGAAAATTACTTCTATCCAAAGTCTTATCATTTTTGTTTTATTGTAGGATTTCATAATCATATACGTCATGATATTTAGTCGATTATAATGACATTATCCTCTGGTTAAGATCACTTGCCAATTAATATATATTTTCCTAACCTTCATTTAATATTCCTTAAAATATACCATTGGCCAACCAGAACATATATATATATATATCAATCAATCACCAATCATTTTTTCCCAAGTACTATTTAGTGGTTCTGTTTTCCCTTTTTAGAATGAGAATCCTCAATTTTTTTGAATTATAAAATTTAAAATATACGAGGCAGTAATATTAATTTATTTGTATAATTTTTTATTATTTATAAATTATTTGTTAAATATATACATGCAGTAAAACTCATTTTATGTCTTAACAATTTCTCTAATTTTATACCCTAATAATTCTTCCAACGGCCTCTGTTCCACATATATCACTACGACATATATATATAATTAGGTCAACCTCACCAAATAAGTTTGCGCATGCATGGATCCAATATATGATGTAGCTGATGATCTAGATGCCCAATTATACTTAAAAGTTGCTAGAATGAGCACAAATGTATATAAATAAATGGACAAATATGCATATCTATATAAAGTAATCCCGTGTTCTAAAAAGAACCTTGAAATTGATAGTCACATGCATATATATCCAGAACCATGAAGTTGATGTATATATCCATTCATAAAATATACATAATTTTAAATAAAAGCATATGAGTTTAATTGTCTCTTAAATTAGTGATCCTATATATAACATGTGATTAAGGCCCATAAAGTACTCCTTTTTAGAAGCGACTCTCGAAACAAGATGCTTTAATTTTAGACACTTGATGATTTTGACGGCATTTTAGAAACAATGGCGCTATATATGAAATGGACAGACACTGACCAATATCGGATGGTGCATATTATAAATATAAATCGCTTTTTTTTTTTTCTTTTTTTCTGAGTGATGAATGAAGTGGGTCAATTGTAATGCAATTGTTGACAGCTCAGGGGCTATTTGTTCTGGTTCGAGTCGGGACCAAGTGAATTCGTGCCTCATGTTTTTGACCGAAGTGAATAATAATTTTGTTCTAGCTCATCTCAGCTTGACCCTGGCCATCGATCGACACTGCTAACCCTGGTTAAGTGACTCAAATTATCCATCACACAACAAAAGTGAATCCCCGATAATAATAATAATAATAAAACAATAAACAGAACCATAACATCACGTAGAAATGATCAACACCAGGACGTGACGTACGTACCTACCCCCACAATTAATCAGATACATTAAATCTTCTACCTAATAAATGTGGATTCATATTAATTTTAAGATAAAGAATATTTAATTTATTAGTATACTGTCTCTCCTGTTAACATATTTGAGTAAATGAGTATTTTTCTCGATCTGCTGCATGTAAATGCATGATAATTTATGACCGTATTAGTTAAATTTTTTATTTATTTTTCCTCCAAAAGATATAATTAAACATCACGTGTTTAATTATACCTTTCAATTAAGATTTTAAATAAAAGAGATAATGTTGATCAAGAGAGGACAAAAAGGTAATCATGTTCGGAGTTGATGACAGGAAAGAAGAAAATGAAGAGAAGGGATAAATGAACAGTGAACACAGGTGAAAGTATTGAAAATAAAAGAGGGTTGGAAAGTAATTGGTTTTGCGTTGTACAAAGGAATTGGTCCCCATTCTTCCATGATAATGTAATAAATAAAGACGATTTATCTGAACGTAAAACATATATATATATATATATATATGTTGTTCTGGTTAGCAGTACAAGCTTGATGATCAAAATATATTAATATTTTATTACAAATGGACACTCTCTCCTTCTGTGAGAGTCAAGGTGAGTCGTGACCCATTTCGCTTGTGGACCCTCTCTCCGTTTTGCTTTGAGAGTCCTTATAAGGTAGAGTTGTATAACTTATTGGGAATGAGGGAAAAAGAAAGGCCCCAAAATGATCAAAGCATAAGCTGCGCGCATGTTCTCTTCCTCATCGATTTCCTCTGCCAATTTTTCTTTGATGCTCTCTTTTAAGCATTAATTCTCTACTCTATTCATTATTGATCGTTGCCATTGTTGTAAAGAGGCCAAACTGCACATCTCCATCGCCTGTTTTCTTTCTTTCTTTCTTTCCACTTCCAAACAACTACTTTCTTTTTGCCCACAGAAAACAACACCCTCTCCGCTGGCCCAATATACAGACAATTATCAGCAGGGTGACCAATAACAATGAGTAGTGAACCCCATAACTCAGAAACAGAAAGCAGCTCCAACTCATTATCATCCAATCCACCATCCCCATCTTCGCCTGGAGACTCCAAACGGCAGTCACCAGAGTCCAGAAAAGACATGAAGCGCATCCGGGACTCCGCCAAGAAACCAGTATACCGGGGCGTCCGCATGAGAAACTGGGGAAAATGGGTGTCCGAAATCCGCGAGCCTAGAAAGAAATCCCGCATTTGGCTAGGCACTTTCCCTACCCCGGAAATGGCCGCTAGAGCCCACGACGTGGCTGCTCTGAGCATCAAGGGAAACTCGGCCATACTCAATTTCCCGGAGCTCGCCCACTCACTGCCCCGCCCGGTCTCGCTCTCTCCACGTGACGTGCAGGCCGCGGCGGCCAAAGCAGCCCAGATGGATAAGTTCGACTCGCCATCGTCGTCGTTGTCGTCGCTGGTTTCGGCGATGGACTTGTCGAAAGAGTCGGAGGAGTTGAGTGAGATCGTAGAGTTGCCGAGTTTGGGGACGAGTTATGAGTCAGAGTACTCGGGGAAGGAGTTCGTGTTCGTGGATTCTGTGGATGGGTGGGAGATGTACTCGCCGCCATGGCTGCAAAGCGTGGAGGATGGTGGGTATGCTTGTGATCAATTGGCAGTGCCAGAGAATGAAGCGCTAAATAGCTTTGAATCTAATTTATATGTGGGATATAAATATTAGCTTAGTGCTGTATTTTGTGAATGTGAGTGTGTATCTCATCTTTTGTTTTCTTTTCTTGGTTTTAAGCCCTTTTACTTTTTCTATGAAGGGTTAAAAACTCTCTCTTTTATGTCTGTCTCTCTGTGTTTTGTTTATGTAACCTCTTCGTCATCTAACTGTACAGTTTAGTTTTAGGTTTCGGAAAGGAGAACGCATTAATTTCGTTGCCATGTTTGTTGCAAAGTGGTAACAGATGAAGGCCTCTGCCTCGCACAGGCTTCTTCCTCATCTCGCAGATGAATGCCTCCCCCGGCCCCCCTTCCCATCTCTCTCGAGTAGGATGTTATAAACTATGATCAAATGCACAAAAGTTCCAAGTTTCATCTTGGAGAATCTTGTCTTCGTTCGTGTTTGTTCCAAAAACGAAATCCTCTGAAGATCCTCGTTATAAAGTGAAGTTGACCATGTTGTCCGCCACATTATTGTTCCTCCCTCGTATACAGTGAATAATTAAGTTTTAACTGAAAAACAAGAGGAAACAGAAGTCCCGAAACAAAAAACGTTAGTCCAGAACTAAAAGCAGGATCCTCCATTTTTCGTAGTTTCTAGCGTGGAGGCCTCCGGCCAAAAAAAAAATTGAGGGGACCGGCTTAGCTTTTGATGGACTGAAGTATGACAGATGGTGAAACATCGTGAGCTGTGACTGTGACCAGTGAAATGACCCCTTAATTTCCCCATTCTGTTGTAGTTTTATCTGAACTTCTTTCTACCGACTGTTAACCAAGTCTGTATGCATGATATCCAGTGCTGAAACAGAGCTGAATTGGCCATTTGCATTTGGACGTTTGCTCTTTTACGGACGAAGAAAATGGTGGCTATAGAGCCTGGTGTCCATGATATGTCTCATATAAATATATAAATATCTTTCCTTTTGGCGGACATGAGACAAATTAACCACAGAACTATATATAGATACCCACGCACTCCACTCGTCTCTGGTCTTTGGCCATTATTAACCGAAGAAAACCCGATATCTCCCTCACTGAAAACAATTATATATGTCGTTGAAAGCTTCCTAGCTATTCTATCTAATGATGTTAGGGTGAAATGTTCACGTTATATATACATACATATATAAAAATAGATCATTTTGACTCTTTCTTCTTGATCTTTGTCTTGTAAATATATTTACCACGAGTTTTTTCAATCTCTTTTTCTGATTTCAAAAATAATATTCTCCCCGGCCTACATGCAGCAAATGTTTGGAAAATGACAAGTAGCTTAAATTTCAAAATTTAATACGAAACCACAAAAATAACTAAATAAGCAAAAATAGTCGGATTAATCAGGAAAAATCCCCTTAAATGGTTTTAGGATGTGTTTGGAAAGTAAGATTATCAAAACTTCTCATAATTTTCTTTTCAAATATCATCCAAACAAAAAATTCAATAGAACTTTCTCAAACTTTCAAATGTTAGAGAACACAAATCAAGCAGCTACAAGTCGTTAGTTATTTCTTCTGCATTTGTTATATTTTGATTGTATTTTCTTTTTTACTTTATTACGATTTACCAGCTAGCAATAGGACAGCTAGGACAATTCTGTTAGTTGGTTATGATTCACTTCTGTACATATATCATTCTTTTGCCACAGACGTAGATAACAGAGCATAACACACCAGAGGAAAGTTTTCTCCTCCATCGACCCAGCTCTGTTTTTTATTCTTCTTGTTTTTATTTTCTTACATGGTATCAGATAGGCATTGAGAGTTAGTATTCATGGAGAACCCTAATTCATCTTCCCCACCAACTTCTCCAAACCCTTTTTCAGACCTTGACACAAACACCTTCAACCGATACTTAAATCTCAGTGACCCATCCAACCCCTTCCGCCTCGACCATGGTGACAGCCTTGCCATCACTCTTGTTTCGGATCTACTCACCACAGACAACTACGAAACTTGGTCTTGTGCCATGCGCAGGGCTCTTCGTGCGAAAAATAAACTTGGTTTCATCACTGGTTCCCTTCTGAAACCAACAGATCCATCCGATCCTTTACTTGAAACATGGGAACGCTGCAATGACATGATAGTCTCATGGATTCAGAACTCAGTTAGCTCTTCTATTAAATCCAGCATTGTGTTTGTGGATGACGCCAAGGAAATATGGATGGATCTTCACGATCGGTTTTCCCAGCAAAATGGCCCTCGGATCTTCCAACTTCAGAAAGCTCTAGCAGGTCTTCTTCAAGAGCATGATTCCGTGAGTGTGTACTACGGAAAATTAAAAACTCTGTGGGATGAGCTTTCAATCTACGACCCATTGCCTGTTTGTAATTGTGGCACAATGAAAGTCCTCTTGGACAGATACCAACGTACTTGTGTCATCCAATTCCTGATAGGGCTACACGAATCTTACTTTCCAGTTCGTGACCAGATCATGTTATTGAATCCTTTACCACCTCTTACAAAAGTCTTTTCTCTTATACAACAACAGGAACGTCATCACCATATGACCACCAATATTCCTTCCTCTGAAACCATGGCTTTAGCAACTAGAAAATTTTATCCCACCTCCAAACCCACACCTAAGCCTAACCTTCATTCGAAAAGAGAAATGCCTTTTTGTACCCACTGCAAGATCAATGGCCACTCTGTAGAAAACTGTTTTAAGCTTGGAAATGCTGAGGTACCTATCTGTACCCATTGCAATATGTCTGGTCATACAGTTGAACGATGCTACAAGCTGCTTGGCTATCCTCCAGGCCACAAGTTCTACTCCAAACCTCAGACCTCTGGTGTCCTTGCTAATCAAGCTACTCTCTCTATTGATTCTGACCTGGATGGTGCTAGTGACGAAAGGGTAAGCTTAACCAAGCTGCAGTATCAGCAACTTATAGCTTTGCTCCAACCCAAAGAGATTCCTCTTACTGCTACTGTTCTAAACTCAAGCAGCCACTCTCCATCCTCTCTGCTTCCACCTTCATCTTCTAAGATGTCTGGTAGTTCATTTTGTCTATCTTCACACTCACACACTTCATTTTCCAATTGGATTCTAGACACAGGTGCTACAGACCATATGGTTTGTAGCACTTCATTTTTCACATGCATCACTTCACCTGTTTCATATTCTGTTACTCTTCCAAATGGCAGCTCAGCACCTGTTACTAATATTGGTAATATCAAATTAACCAACACAATCACTTTGAGTAATGTGCTATGCATACCATCCTTTTCTTTTAATATGATTTCAGCAACCAAATTGGCTGCCTCTCACAATTGTTGCTTACTTTTCTTCTCAAAATATTGTTTTATTCAGGACTTACATTCTTGGACAACGATTGGGAAAGGTGAGCTAAGGAATGGCCTCTACCATCTACTATGCACAACTGTCCCTTCTTCAGCTTTGGCCACTTTTCTTTCACAGTACTCTCATCAAGATATTCAAGTTTTTAATTCTGTTACACATACTGTACATGGTTCTAACCTTTGGCATTATCACCTTGGCCACTTGTCTTTATCTCGATTACAATTGATCTCTGATCCTATTGTAAAGAACCATATTTCCAATATTAATGACAAGCCTTGCACTATTTGTCCTTTGGCTAAATTTCATCGTCTTCTATTCTCAAACAGTTCTCATGCTTCCTCTCGGATATTCGAGTTGATACATTGTGATATTTGGGGTCCTAATTCTACTATTGCTCATGATGGTTCTAAATTTTTCTTAACAATAGTGGACGATTTTTCAAGAACAACTTGGTTGTATTTACTTGGAACTAAAGCTAAAACCAGAAAGTGTATTGAATCTTTCTACAACTTAATTGAAACTCAGTTTGGTGTCAAAATTTAAGTTCTAAGAAGTGATAATGGTGTTGAATTTCAAATGAATGATTTCTTTAATAAAAAGGGCATCATTCATCACAAAACTTGTGTTGAAACCCCTCAACAAAATGGTATTGTTGAGAGGAAACACCAACATTTATTAAACGTCACCCGTGCTCTCAAGTTTCAGGCTGCTTTACCTTTAAAATTCTGGAATGAATGTATTTTGACAGCCACTTACATCATTAACAGAATTCCAAGTCCCATTTTGGCAAATAAAACCCCATATGAGCTTCTCTTTAATACTAAACCAACTTATTCTCATCTGAGAGTTTTTGGATCATTGTGTTTTGCAGCAACCCTTTCTAGTGGTAGGAAGAAATTTGACCCTAGAGATCGTCAATGTATTTTCCTTGGTTATCTTTTTGGAACCAAGGGATATAAACTTTTAGACCTTCAAACTCACTCCCTTTTCATATCACGGGATGTTACCTTCCATGAACATATTTTCCCATTCCATACACCTTCATCCATTCCTTCTCCACTTCCTCAATCTACTCCCATTTTCAATTCTCACATTCCTACTCCTTGCTGTTTTTCCACTACTCTTCCTTTTCCAACTTCTAAATCTAGTGTTGGTACCCCTTTTGGTGACTCTACAAGCTCTAGTTTACCACTCAACAACAATTCCTCATCTCTTTCCTCGAGTCTTTCCATTGACACAACCCATGACCAGCATTCACAAAGCCCGCTTTGAAGGTCCACTAGACTTAGCACAGCACCCAAATACTTACTCATTGCCAACAGGTGTTGCTTAACTCACCTCACCAATCGGGTTCCAAGGTTCCTGCTGCTTCTCATGGTAAGTCTTTCCCTTTATCTAATTGCATCTCTTATCAAAAGTTTACCCCACTTTTTCAAGCTTTCACTTCCTCCATTTCAATCCACTCGGAACCTACATCTTATAAGCAAGCTTTAAAAGAACCCGGTTGGTGCCAAGCTATGGAAGCTGAAATTACAGCTTTGGAACAAAACCATACCTGGACAATCACTGATCTGCCTGCAGGGAAAGAAGCAATAGATTGTAAGTATGTTTACAAAGTAAAGTTTAAATCTGATGGTACTGTGGAGAGATTAAAAGATCGCCTAGTAGCTAAGGGATACACCCAACTTGAAGGTATTGATTATACCGAAACATTTTCACCAGTTGCAAAACTTGTCACCGTGAGGTGCTTGCTTACTGTTTCAGCAGTTAAAGGATGGTTTTTACATCAATTTGATGTAAACAATGATTTCCTCAATGGTGACTTAACCGAGAAAATTTATATCAAAAAACACCTGGTTATGACAAAGGAAAACCCAACCAAGTTTGCAAGTTGCACAAAAGTCTTTATGGACTTAAACAAGCCTCTAGGCAATGGTACTCCAAATTCTCTTCCTCTCTCATTGAATTTGGTTTCACTCAATCCAAAGTTGACTATAGTTTGTTCACTAAACATGATGAGACCTCTTACACTGCTTTATTGATTTATGTGGATGATATTGTAGTTGCTAGTACCTGTCAAAACTCTATTGATTCACTCAGATTATTTTTGAATCACAAGTTCAAAATTAAAGACCTTGGTTGTTTAAGGTATTTTTTAGGCCTGGAAATTGCTCGATCTTCTCAAGGCATACACATATGTCAAAGGAAGTATGCTTTGGATATCTTGGCTGATTCGGGTATGCTTAGTTGCAAGCCTCTCAAGCTTCCTATGGATCAGAATTTTAAACTAAGCAAGGATGAGGGCACTCCTTTAACTGATCCAAGCTTGTTTCAAAGGTTAATTGGGAGATTGCTGTATTTGACAATTACAAGACCAGATCTTTGTTTTGCTGTTCAACTCTTAAGTCAGTTCATGGATAGGCCGACATCTTCTCATTTGGCAGCAACTTACAAAGTTCTTAGATACATCAAAACAGTTCCTGGTCAAGGCATTCTTCTCTCCTCTTCTTCTCAATTACAGTTTAAGGCATATTGTGATTCAGATTGGGCATCTTGTCCCGACACTCGTTGCTCCACAACGGGTTATTGTATCTTTTTAGGCGATTCTCTAGTTTCTTGGAAATCCAAGAAACAAACGGTCGTTTCTCGCTCTTCAGCTGAATCTGAATATAGATCTATGGCAGCCACATGTTCTGAATTAACCTGGCTTCGTTACCTACTCACTGATTTTTGGCATCCATCATCCTCAAGCTGCTCTTCTTTTTTGTGACAACCAAGCGGCTCTCTACATCGCTGCCAATCCAGTGTTTCATGAGAGAACGAAACGTATTGAACTTGACTGTCACTTGGTTAGAGATCAGATTCAAGCTGGTTTTGTTACTACAGCTCATATGTCTTCTCAAACTCAGCTAGCCGACATATTCACAAAAGCTTTACCCTCTCATCTGCTACATTCACACATGCTTAAGATGGGAATAGTAAATTTCTATTCTCCATCTTGCGGGGGGTGTTAGAGAACACAAATCAAGCAGCTACAAGTCGTTAGTTATTTCTTCTGCATTTGTTATATTTTGATTGTATTTTCTTTTTTACTTTATTACGATTTACCAGCTAGCAATAGGACAGCTAGGACAATTCTGTTAGTTGGTTATGATTCCTTTCTGTACATATACCATTCTTTTACCACAGACGTAGATAACAGAGCATAACACACCAGAGGAAAGTTTTCTCCCCCATCGACCCAGCTCTTTGTTTTTTATTCTTCTTGTTTTTATTTTCTTACATCAAACACAAAACTCAATACAATTTTTTCAGATTTTCAAATAAAATATCAAAAATAATATTAAAAAATTATTTATAATATTTTAATTTATTCAACTTCCTCTCTCTTTTTTTTGAAATCTAATAAAACATCATAACTCAAACTATTTAACTACTTTTCACTGAATTTTCAGCTCTATCTCATTATCCTAAATCTCAACGCAACGTTAGTATATATAATAGATGCCAAAGTCTAAATTGCATCATGTCGTGGTCATGAATCATGTGGTTTTAAAATTTTACAAAACGCATTGTTGACCACTAATTTATAATGAATGATTTCATGTCGACAAAAGATTTTACTTATAATTTTATATATAGTGGATGAAAATTACATCTTGGCCATAAACCCTTTTTCTAAAAGACAAAGGAAGATTACCGTCTAATTCAAAACAAAGGGAACGCGGTGTAATTTTCCCAAAATGATCTTGAGACGTGTGAATCATGTAATTTTTCTTTCAATAATTATAACAAAAAAACTCAATCAATCGTCCTGTTTTTTTCAGCAAAACTACATGGTACGTAGGATTAGATTTTAAAATTAGCACAATAATAATGATCGATCCAAGCATATTTTGGGTCCGTGCATGCTTTGATTAGCTAGTGGCCGGTTGACCTCGAAACAACTTGCTTAATTAATTAATTTCATGGTTTGGATGCATATATATATGGCCGCCATCAACACTTCTATATAAAGTGAACAGATGATCAGAACAGTTCAGACCCATCTTGCCTAGCTAAATGCTTTGCATCGTTTCAAAGCGGGGAATTAATGACTATATATATATATGAGTACTGCTACAGGCATACATAATGTCGTGTCTGCCCACGGATGCCCCTGACGTGGCATTTTCCAATTATATATTTAAAAAAAAAAAAAAAAGCCTAGAACTAAGAACGACAAGAAGGAGCAGGAGAAAGTAGAAACATTTCAAAAAATGTTCATCGATGCTGCCCAGTTCTAGCGGAAGGGAAAAATGCCGTGAGGTATTCCATGATATTTGTGTGGGAAAGAGTAGAAACATTTTGATAGTAGAAACATTACTGCCCAGTTTCTAGACTAAAGTAGAAACATTTGCATTTCTACACAAAACTGCCCAATTTCTGTACTAAAAACAATTGTTGTACACCAGTTGCTGCAACCCATATGCATTGTGGTAATACTCTTTCAATTTCAAACTCATTGCATTTTATTATAGTTTTTTGGGTTTTTTATTTTGTGGCAAATGGCAATTCCAGCCTTGTGTCATGGATCGCTGGAAAGCGATGTGGTTCAATCAACTGCTTAAGTTACTTGTTGTTTGAAAAAAAAGGAAAAACGAAGAGAAACGAAGGGGAAGAAAGATCGGGCAAAGGAGAGATTCCTAGAAGGAGATTCGAAGAAGAAGAAAGGGGAAGAAAGATCAAGAAACAAAGAGAAACTCACGGTTTATGCCTGCTTGAGTACCGGAGAGAAACGAAGAACCATTTCGCAGGGGCAAAGAGAGCAGAGAGCTCTTGGGAGGGAGAAGAAAATTTGACAATAGTCCAAAACAGTGCGGTTTAAGACAGGCATATTAGTGAAAATAAAACGCACAGTTTTATTTAGTCTAAAACGGTGCATTTTGCTTCCACGTAAGCTATCGTCCGCAGGCAAGCCCTCATCATACCTCCGTTTAGCATTTTCCTCTATATATATATATATATATATATGGGGGGGCTTTCCTAGCTGGTTAAGGATTCCATGTTCGTGACATTTCTTCTTTTTTGGCAGACACTGACCATTCACAGTACTTTTGTTCTAGAAGATCTAAGAGCTTAATTTTTACATCTTCTAATGATATATGCAGGACCACCCAAGCTCTGCGTTATGCATGTTAAAAGTATGTATAGTTCCACCTTTATTAATGATTCAATACTATCATTTATAATATCCCAATACGTGAAATACAAATACATCAAGACTCAGTTAATATATCATTTTATATCTCAAACACTATAAAAAGAGTAATTTTAGATTCAATACTCTTACAATATACTGCGCATGCATGCGCACCCTCTAAAAAAAAAATTAAAAAAAAATAAAAAATAAAAAATAAAAAGGAGGTAAAGCTTCACCAATTAAAAAAAAGAATTTTTCACGTGGAATATCCCAGCTTGCATGCATGGTACGGCCTATTCTCTCTTAAATAAAGCTATGAAAAAAAGGAGTAACGCGGAATTACTTTTCCCATTCATATATTTATATATTATGGGGGCGTATAGAACAAAATAGCTTCTAGCTTGATAGCTTACATAATGCCTTAACTATCAATTGATCAATTTCATCAATGAATGTCATATATATACATATGCATGGGAGGCCAGGGATATATACATATACATATAATATATATATCCGACGTTACAATCTCTGTTTTAATTTATGTCACATTCTAATTAAAAGTACGTACCTTTATCATCATTGAGGGAGATTAATTATGGCTGGTGGGCGATATACCCTTTAGTGTAATATTATTAATTAATGAGACAATATGGCAATTTCTTCTACATATATATCAAATATTATTAATTAATGAGACAATATGGCAATTTCTTCTACATATATATCATCATCATAATTAATAGATGTCAAGTTTGGTAGTTCACGACAAATAAGTAATCGACGAAGTGCATACTCATGAAAAAGCTAATTATAAGCTTGTAGAATACAATACCTAACGCTGATTAGATTGGATTATAATTCTCCCCATGCATGATTACTTAATCTATTTTCCATATTTGGAATCCTGACTCAAGATATATATAAACCATAAAAAATAAACCAAAATTAGGAAGAGCCATTAAAACATCGATAAAGAATGAAATAATGGCGATGTGTGGTATGATAAAGACCTTCGAACTGTTACGAGTAGTTTATGATCTTAAATATTCTTATCTTCCAATCATGATTTAGAGGTAAATACTTTATAATTTCGGTCGTGTATGCGCCATTGTTATGGATAAAGTCTGCTAGCTGATCATGTCTTTAATTAGTTTACGGCCTTCTCGTTTTGGCCAACTACTGTAGTAGTTTTTAATATCTCCTAGAAAAATCTTCCTTTTGCCGACCAAATAGCTAGAGCCACTTCTGCAAGGGATCCTTCCCCAAATTGGGTAAAAAAGCTAGAAACGAGAAAAGGAAAAAAGAAGACGGAATATGTCGAATATAATACAAATTATTTGGAATCATGATCGATCTCATTCGAAATGCATGCACTGCATGTAAATTACATATTCTCAGGGTAAGTATATATATACTACTGTACCTATAATATTGCAAATGGATTGACTCTTAAATATTACCCGGTTTTCTAAGGCTGATCTAATTAATTATTAGGCGCATGCTCTGATTAACCACAAAAAAAAAAAAAAAAGCCAAGATAGAGCTGAAAAGAAAATCGCAGAAGTAAAATATCTGATCTGTCCTCTAACCATGACACATGATCAACAATGGTACACCGAATTAGAATATTGCAACCCACGAACTGATCATTAATTTATAAGTTGGTGCAGTATATATAGCAAATAAATAATTTTGAAAATTTGAAAAAAGACAAACTACACTTTTTTCTTTTTCTCATCCAGCTTCATTTCCAAAACCCTAGCTACCCAATGCCAAAATAACCATTTGAAGCCTATCAATTTCTTAGTACGTGGAGTGTTGGAGATTATTTGTACATATCTCATTAGAACTTCCATGTACTGTACAACTCGAAAAGTCCGGCCACGGCCATTTGCTCAAGATTTTTTGTTCATTTCGTCACAGACAATATTTCAGTTTTCTAGCCATCCAAATAATTATTGGTCGAGAAAGCTCATGCGATCGGAAACTTTGTAGCGGATCTTCTTTGATCTCTGATCATGAGATCTAGAAATATGCATACTTTCATCGATGATCGATCCCATGCACAATCATATAGATCGTCAGACACCACAATCTTTGAAGGCCACTTGGGCCACTAACTCCCATCTCTCGATCTTTATGGAACGCGGTATCTCCACCTGTATCTAGGCTCCTAGTACGAGCAAACCAAATCTCCATGGCCCCGTTATATCAGCTATGCGCCTTTTTCTTCAAAAGCCAAAAGAGTACCCATCCCTGGATGTCCCTATATATGGCCCTATAGTCTATTCATTTTTTTCACAGCTTTTGTCTTCTATTTGTTAATTAATCTATCTATTCTCTATGTTCTTCCACAGACCTTTTCTGGTTTGTCTTCTTTCGGACAAGTCAATTATGCGTTGCAAAGTATCAATAATATTCTTTTTCTTTTTTGGGGAAGATTAGTGGTGCTCAATGCTCGATTGTTATAAGGAAGGTTAGTTGAATATTGGGGATGCGAAAATCCCGAGTTGTACCTAAAGAAACATATCAAGAACTTGATGCGATATGCTGTTTAATTCCGTAATGATGTAATAAGATTCCACTATTATTAATTTTGGTGTGACTTCGAAAAGCTAAGAAAATATCACATGGATGTTTTTCTAACTCGCGGGGCGGCCTTTGTTAACATTTTCCCGAGTAACGACTGGCCACGGCAGCTTTTAGCTGGTTATAATGTGGGTAAATAACCTTAACCAACCTAAATCTATAAGATTCTTTAAATTATTTGCAGTTTTCACCTACGTTCCAATGTTTTATCTTGTCGTTTCAGAAGTTCGGAGAACCAAAGAACTGGCATCGACAAAGAAAGGGTACGGTATATATATATATATATATATGTTCCTGTCAGGTTACTCGAGTAGATTGCCTAAACGAGGAGAGGTGAAATTGAATTTCTCCGCTTGGGTTGAAGTAGACACTGGCTGATCCATTTGGAGATCTATCTATGACTTTTTTTATTTGATAATTATTGAAAATAGCATTCCATTTGTTGAGAAGTCCTTCATAACTTAGAATAAACTAATCTTAAATTTTATAAAGAGTTACCTCACTTCTCCTATCAGACCTTTTATAGAAATAAATTAGTATTTCTATATATATCAGAGCCAGGTTAATCTATTACTGAAGATGGATTCCTATAATCTATCTACAATGATGGTACCGGAAATACCGACCCACAAGTACGGGGGCGTGTTGAGAAGTCCCACATGACTTAAGAACAAATTCATTCTGGACTTTATAAGGAGTTACATCACTCCTCCTATTGGATTTTTTATGAAGAAAAATGAGTGTTTCTATACCATTATAGAGAAAAATTGTATTAACCAACCTCTCAACTTATCTAACGTAATACTAAATAATATAATGATAATTTATTATAATTATAATAAGTAGTTTTTCAATCATTTAATATTATGTTAAATGATATTAATATATAGAAAAATGATAATAATATTTACCATGCATTCTCCAGTAATTGCATTTTCCTAGCTTTTTGAGACAAATCTTGAAAGGATTCATAAAATATTAATATTCGCGCGTGATCATCGGACCATAAACAAAAGATCACGAATTTTGAAATGAATTTTGTTTATCAAACAACAAAAGATCATGACGAATTTTAGAATGAATTTATTAATTATGATCTAGATTGTATATACATGCACTCATGTCATAAGGAGGAATATTCTCTTCCTTTTATTTTTTTTAAAAACATAAACAACGTCGACTGCGCTTGGCCTAGAATTAATATTCTAATATATATAAATGCATGGCACTTAACGAGCCACGTACGTACGTTATTGAAACTCTTGGTGTATCAACCATCACTACGTCAACAGGGAAAACGGTTTTATACGGCTTCTCTCTCAACTCTCAAGCTGTGCATGTAGGTCTGTGATCTATATATTTTCCCACCATTAATTTATAAGCTGTCCGGGATTAATTATTTTAATTTTATATAGTCGTCCCTGTTAGCTAGCTATCTGATTAATTAATTTGTAGCAGCCACCATTGAAGCTAGGTACGTACGTAGTTTGATTCACTTTCAAAACTGTTAAAACTTCCTCTTCATGATCCAAATTCTACCGGTCATGTGTGACTTGGAATTAACTTGCCACGCCACGCGAAACGAATACGGGATTAATCCCGATCGATCGAGAAATTTGAGCATTAACGTGTAACATCATAATATTATATATAGGCACTGGCGTTAATCACGATGTTTTCAATCATTAATTAGATCCCACTGCATGGCCCACTCAATTAATTAAGCGCAATTAATTATATATGGAATAAATATTACTGATAGTGATTACATCATCCACTACTACATTAATTTATTGACCCACTGAATGAGCACCAATTACTAGCAGCGAGCATATCATGTATTCCCTCACGTTTTTTTTTTTTTGGCAATATTTTTAGGAGTAGTTGAGTTTTAAAGATATATTTATATATATAAAAGATATATAGTATTTGTATGGAATATCTTTTATACAATTAAAATTATATATTAACTAGATGTGGATTGAAGACTATATATTATACTAGTAAATGGCAACGTGCACTGCACGTTTGCCCTGTGACCAATTTTATTATGTTTCAAATTTTTAAGTACTATAAATGAACAGTGGAGACAGTCTAAAACTACAACGAAAAATCATAATAACTGATCATGATTTATTCTTAAAAAGTTAGCTTCTTTGCACGTATACAAAGAAAAAGAAAATTAAGTTGGCTTGTTTGCAAGAGTTTAATTGCAGACTATTTGTGTTTATTGCATAATGTTGGTTACCCATTTCAATATATCATGAAAACTCTGATTCTAACCAACAATACAAACTCTACTACAAACAGAATAATTGGTTCAAAGGATAATAAACTTGATGGTGGGGAAATTGAAGTGCCATGTGAATCTCCTAAAATTGAAGAATGTATTAAAGATATACCAATTCCTTAGGAACCTGATGATGGTAGTATCGAGAAATCTCAGAATATCCAAGTGGATGATGATGATACGATTGAGGAGCTAAAGTTGAGAATGGAGTTTAATTTCCTTAAAGATTTAGTAAGTTATTATAAATAATATGGTTATGGGAGAAAACATTTTTAAATTATTAGTAAGTTATTTAGTAAGTTATTATTAGTAAGTTTTTAAATTTTCATATAAAATATAATAAACATTTCAATTTTTTAAAATTTTAAAATAATAATAACAATAATAATAAATAATTTTCTAACAATATTTTATTTAACTTTTAATTTTTATCTCAACTAATCTCATCTAAATTTAATATCCAACCTTAAAAAAAAGAAAAAAAAAATCTTAACTCACCTAATCGGCAAAAGAGCAAATGCATAAGAGAATCGGATTTTATGAGAAAAATAGAAAAAAAAAAAAGTAATTGATGAACAATTGTGTACTGAACATGTGTCTAGTTACAAATATATAAAAATAAAAAATTGATAGCAAATAAGAAATGAGAAAGTGAAGAAATTTTTTTAAACAAAGTTAAAACAAATCATGGGTTTATATAACTTGAGGTAAACCTACTATAAACTTAACAGAAATGATAAATCCATATAAGTTTGTGTTTTATTTAGTTATATAACGCAAAAGTTTAATAAAGGCTGCAAGCGAAAAAATGATGTTTATTACAATTTGAAAATTAAAATTAATGTTAATGATAATTTTGTTAGGTTTCTATATAAAAAAAGATGGGGTAAATTCATTTGGTTATGAGAGAAAACATTTTTAAATTACGGATTGTACTGAAAAATTATTGAAAAAAAAAATTGTTTTAATTTTATCTTCTTTATGAGAAAATAATTTGTTAGTAATTATGAAACATTTATTCATAGATATGTAAAAAAAAAAATTCCAACATTATATAAATTATCAGAAAAGGAAAAAATTAAAAATGTATTCTAGACTATATTATTCTGCACTACAAATAATGTTAAATCATTGCGTTATTCCAAAGGCAGTTTAGTTTTTAGTTTAAGAATGTAAACCAAATCATTTTAATTTACTTTAAAAAAGTTTTGATAACCTTTTTTAATATTATTAAAATAGAAGCACTATAAGAAATAATAACAACGAAAAACATTAATTTATTTAACATTTTCGACCTTGGTTAAATAAAATAGTAATAATGATATATTATATTTTTAAATTATTAAGAAATTATAATTTATTTCCTTATGAAAATTTGTAATTATACCAAGCAACCTACTATTATTACTCTTAATAATTATGGTTGGATGTGTATGTTGTATATTTATTATTTCCAAAATAAAAATATAATGTGTTAATTTTAAAATTCAAAACTATAGTGGTAAGTATTAAATAATTTAATCATATATTTTATAAAGTCTTATCCTTTACATTTTAAAAAAAAATTAAACAAATTATAGTACATTAGAAACTGTAAATCTATCTCAAATAGTGTAATTAATTTCAGATTAATTAATAAACTATTCAATTTATCTAGAAATGAAAAAGAAATATATTTAAGTTTATTTCTTAATAAATCATTAAACAAAAATTATTACTAAAAGGGAAGAATTAGATTTATACTAAAATTTAATAGTTCAATTCGATATTTAGATAATTCAAAATTAAAGGAAATAAAATGCTGCACAACATTAAAATTTAATTTTTAAGATTTTCATTTTTTATTAAAATTTTATGAAGACTTGGTATCAATTTGGGAAAAAAAAATACTATAGTCCAATTGTAAAGCTCAACTGATTTATAATGTTACTCATTTTTCACATCTAAAACCTAAAAGTAATGCTATATCTTTCTTCCGATAAGGATAAAAAAAATCTATTTTTTTATTTTTTATTCAATTTTTTAGACANATTGATAGTGTTTCTATAGGGGCAAAATAGGAAAAATATTATTGGACTAAACACTGTTCATGCCCGAATCGCACGGTGGCTTATATCGGCTCGCGGCGGTTAACGGCTGCAGGAGAGGGGCTGAGATTGGAAGGGGAGGGGCGACGGACGGAGGCGAAGAGAATGGACCGGACGGTGTTGACCACGCCGGCGTGCGGCGGCGCACTGGAGGGGACGAAGAAATGGGTCAGCAGCGGCTTCGATTCGCTCGCAGCGGTTAACGGCGGCACGATAGGAGCTGAAATTTCAAGGGGAGGGACGACTGATGGAGGCGAAGAGAATCGCCGGGGTCGTGTTGGTCACGCCGGCGTCCGGCGGCGCACTGCGGGAGACGAACCGAACGGGGGAGGGGGAGTGGCAAAACGGAAATTTTGGAATAGTAGCAGGGGCAAAATGGGAAGAATACAGGGACAAAACGGGAATTGAGAAATAAAAGCAGGGGCAAAATGGGAAAAAAAAAGTTAGACGAAAATACTGTTCATAACGCATTCGCGCTTTATATATTAGTAGATACATAATCCAATACCGTATCTAAATCTACTTGATCTTTCTGGTCATGATAAAAATTAATTAATTAACGCCTGATCATAGATATTAAATATTGGCTGTCCCCAGCTAGCCATGCACCAAACCAATAATTTGGTTCCCTTAGGAGCTGGCTTATAAGATCCGCGTTGCCTATCATATTATATCATTCTCCGCCCACTTGTGCTTTCTTTTAAATCATCATCTATTCATTATAGGTACGTAATTAGCCACATCAAGAACATCATCATGTAGTACTAGTACCTTTTTTTCCACGATTTCCTTCATTTTAAAAAATAAAAGGGTTGATACAATATTGACCGATTAAAATAATTGTTAATATTTTGCATTGCAATATATATATATATATATATAGGCTTTTTAATTTAAGTGGTCTGTGCTTGCCCATGCCACCAATATATGTGACGTCGTACGACCGCCAGCTGGTATATATACGTACGTACCTCGATCGTCTAGCTATATATAATTGATCATGTATTACAGGTACGTCGGTTAATAATTTTACTTTTAATTTCATCTCATGATTTCGGGTAAGTATTAATTACATATATATATATATATATAAATGCAGGGGCAGAATCAGGAAATGTGGTTTGAGGAGGTTAATTTACAAAAAAATAATTTTAGGAGATCAAATACTAATTTTCATATAATCTACATTTTAAAATCACTTTTCAAAATTTAATTTTTTTAAGATTTTGAAAATTTGGGGGGCCAAAGCCCCGAAACTCCTTAGTAGTTCCGCCTGTATATATGCATGCCACCTGATGTTCCCTGGCAGAGGTGGTTGGAATGATTTGATGCTACATGAATATTATTTCAAAAGGTTTGGGCAACATCTATTAATTTCCAAGGACGCTTGGCGTAATTGAGGGCTCACCAGTACTGCATGTTCTTGCAATGCCATGGCCACCAGTGTGAAATGGACCCGACTTTGGTACACCGAACAACAAATTCTGACAATGATGTATCACAGTACTCTTGGTAATTAATTAATTTAAGAGACTCATCAAAGCTCTCTCTTTCTGATCTCTCTCTCTCTCTCTCTCTGCTCCCTTCTAGCTATATATCCATCTAACTTTCTATTTGCATGTTGATTTTATAACTTTGTGGGAAACTTCCACGCTTCCACATACATTATTAGGTCGATCGAAGCATCGTCTTACGTGGGTGCCACAAAGATCTAGCGGGGCTCATAATATGTATATATATATATGCAAAATTCAGTAAGCTTCCTATCTAATTAAGTTCCAACAGTGCATGCGTCAGTTATCATCCCCCACGACAGTTGAAAAATATATATGAAAGCTTAAGGCCGTCTTAACGAATAGTACGTATATAAATATTAATTGGGCCATTGACCGTACTTTTGTATATATTTGCAGATTTATTGGACCAATTAACATAAAAAAACAAGAGTAGTAAGATCAATATGTACATATATGGTTCGTCTGGCCAACATGAATTTTGTATTACCCCAAAAATGGTATTGTTCTGGCCGTAATATTTAAGTATTAACCTATTTTAGCGATGAGGCCATCATGGTTTTTAACCAGTTTTTGTATGGGTGCCATGCATGCACTATTAATTCATTCTTAATTTTGAGATATTTCCAAATACAGAACGGTCATATATAATATAAACGAAATTTTGCGAATAAATGCATGGTAATTTATTGGCTGACTCGGAAAGTTGTAATAAGTACTACTAGTAAATCATTGGTATTTAAAAAGAAGTGCTGGAATGACATGAAAAAGAAGGTGCTTTTCCCATGTCGCACCAAGAAGAAAAAGATGCACCATTAACTTTATTTTATAATATAGATTAATGGTCAAAAAGAGGAGATCTAAATCAATATCAAATGTGAACATATTTCCTTCAAAAAGACGCACCATTACTTTTCTCCTCCTTAGTCTTTCCTCGATCTCTCTCTTTTTGGCCTATTTGTTTTGGCCTCTCTCTTTTGTAGGAGAGCTTCAAATTAGTCTTTTTTCTTATATATATATATATATGTTTATATATATATGTATATGGTGATCAAGATGATGAGAAGGAGTTTCCCATTAACAAAAGTAGGTACTATCCATTGGCCGAGAAAATACTATTTAGATTAAAAGATCACTGAGAAATCATCAAAACGTCAATTTCAAATATTGTGTTGATCAAGATCGATCATAAGTGGTCTCGTCCTAGCTCTTATAAAAAAAAAAAAATGGAAATAATGAGCTCCATCTATGTGAAAAATATGGCATGCATGTGCCCATTGGACACAATTCGGTCCATATCCAGGGTGGATGTTAGTTTAGATTTTCGAAGAAACATATGGAAAGAATTTTGGTTGGGCAAAGTATATATGGTTGGAAAGCTATGATCTTTTTTGTTAAAAAAAAAAAAACCATCAATCGTTCAGAAAGTGGTGTCAAATCTGCACGTTTGGTAGGCAGTTTATAAAAGTACTAATTTCGAAATACAACTCAAACCAGACTTAATTAAAGTAGAATGTTAATTAATTAAGGGGTCATAATCTAGTCCCTTTTTGCCCCATATCTAGAGGAACTAGTAGTGGAGATCTTCTCTCACCATGATCAACTAGTGACCCCGCACTTATCTCATCTAGATCAGATGAGGCAAAGGGATAGGCCTAGCTCTTGCTTCTTCCTTTTTCTTTTTAATTTTCTAGTTTTACCCCTTTTTTTGGCTTTTTCTATGAATACAAATATATATATATATATATATGCATGAGATGATCATTTTGTTGGGTATATATCTTTAATAATTTTGAGGAAGGTTTCAAAATTTTAAAATCAGTCTGGCGGAAAAGTGACTTGCTTAAAACCATGATTTGTTACCTGCTGCATCCATCCATGCATACATATACATACACATATACATAAACATATATATATATATGTATGTATCTCTATATGCGTGTGTGTACACACTCATTCTTGACAACAAAGTGAAGGTCGGTGGGTAAAGCCTGTGACAGGATAAGACAGGAAACATCTAGCAGTATTTAATTTACTCCCACTACTTTCCACCATATATAGACTACTTTGTGCAAATATCACGGCAGGCCTAGGTCTAACATTATAAATTATAAAGAATACAAAAAAAATAATCATAATAATAATGGGCCCTATCATATGGTAACATTTAGTGACGACAAAATTATAATTAATTTACATACATATATACTTTTTACCACAAAAAACAGAAAAGAAAGAGAATCATAAATCAAATCTCATTTGCTGTAATTCTTTTTCAGTGCAGGCCATTTTTTCAAGTAATTTGTTATTTATTATTTCTATATATTATATATCATTTTTTTTTTTAGTTTTATTTTTTAAAAATTTAAATTCTTCTAATCATTATTTATATATTATATATTTAATAATAATAATAAATTATAATATGAGAATAATAAATAAATTTTTTTTTCAAGTCTCATTTTCATTCCCCGTAATATATATATATATAGGGTGTAGCTATTCTGTCGCCTCAGAATTACGGCAAGGCTTACCGCTTAGTATAATTTTTTTTTTTTTTTTAACATTTTTTTTATATATTTAAATATATTTAAAAATTAAAAAAAAATATATCAATATATTTAAAATTACTTTCTTAATTATAAAAAAAAAAAAAACTAGCGGTCAAAATAAAGTATCAAAATGATTGGGCAAAGTAGTTTTATTCATATATATATATATATATATCTATGTGTGTGTGGGTCCATGCATTAAATCATGACCTAGCCTAGACCTTCCTAAAGGTTGTAGATACTGGGTGGCATGGCTGGCATGCATCACTGATCATTAGAGGGTACTCATGGAGGGGTTTCGTTTTCCATGTACGCGGAGCCTTCACCAAAACTTGCATGGTACGTACAGTCGCTTCGTCGATTTGCCATTAATAGTCAAATTTACGAACGACATTGCTGACATTTTTGCGTGCGAAAACCTGGAAATAGCTTAAATAGGCCTGCACAGCCGGCGAGAAAGTCGAGCTCACGTCATTGTCGCTGTCTCTTCGCTCGGATATGGAGACGTTCGGCTGTTGTTCGAAAAATAAATTAAAAATACCAATACAACAAAACTTATAAAAAAGAAAAAAGGAAAAAAGTATCACTGGCACCGATAACGACTGTCGGCACCCCCAAGTCATGCCACGTGTATGAATTAGGATGGACTATTATTGGACGACGTCATGAGGGTATGGCGCGCATTGCTTGCTAGGTGAAAGTTTTTACCATCTCCAACTATATATGGTCCATGTTATTTTCTCATGTTAAAAAAGTTGGATATATACAGACTGCTAATAGCATTTGTAATGGCTTCTTTATTTTTATTGTTAAATTTAAATAATATGTCTTTATATTTATCTATATTAATTTATATATTTTTAAATTTTTACATAGTTATAAACAGTATTTTTTAAAATTATACTATTCACTCTTTAAATATTATTTATTATTTTTTTCTCTCCTATTCATTAAAATCAACTTTATATAATTTATATTAAGATGATTTTGATACATGAAATTTATATTAAGTTAATAATACAAAATGGATGTTAATTGTAAAATATATATAAAAAAATAATTTTAGGAAACAAATAAAAAATAATATTTTATTATCATTTGATTAAAAAATGCATAATTCAATATGAGGATTCTTTTTTATATACAAAATCAATCTTTAAAACATGTTATTTTGAATATGCATATAAAGAAACCATTGCTAGTGCTCTTACATGTCAACTATTTAACATTTACAACTTTTTTTTTTTTCCTTTTTTCTCCAAGGGGGTCCCAATTAATTCGTTTACAAATTATGGCCCATTATTTATACCTGTGTTATATATACAGATAGTTGCGAGTCAATTTGTTAAAGAAAAATGATAAATAAACATTACTTTGCACAATATTTTATATAATAACATTTTAAAATAAGGTTACTTTTGTAAACTAATAAAAATAACATCATTTTATCAAAATATTCTTATTTTTACAAAAAAAAAAATTCTATTTGCAATATTGAATAAAGGATTGCGTGTATAATCTCATTAATGAATGAAAGTAAAAGGAGAAAAAAATATTATTTTAAAAAGAATATTATTATAATTTTATTTTTTTAAAACATAATTATATGAGTTTGTATAAACATGTAGACTAACTCTTTTATAATATATATTAAAATAACTCTTTTACAATATATATTATGAAATATATTAAAAAATGTGTTGTGTTTTAGGCTTGACCAAATAAAGATATAGGCTGTTGACTCTTTCGTCGTATTTTTTTATTTTTTATTTAGTTTCAAAACCTATTATCTAGCAATTAATAAATGTGTTATTGTGTTAAGGTCTTTCAAATGGATGATCAGAATGTAATATTTATCTTTTGGGGATGGTTTAATTCTGATCCCGCGTGGTTAAAATATTCATGAATGGATAAGGTTGGACGGTCTCTCGAGATTTATTCATGATTCTTCAATTTTCAAACGCGCGCGAGTAATAATCACATACAATATTCGCTGTCATGATAACAATAGAATGGTATTGTTGTCACATTTATGAGTGCTTTTAAATGCTGCATGCTTTCTCTGCATTTTAAATGGTAGCTACCCTACCATGCAGGCTTCCTTCAGAATCCATGAAAAGTTGAAAACTTAGGGCTAGATATATGTTACTCTCCCCCCCCCCCCCCCCCCAAAACAACAAAAACGCGGTCTCCAAGACGTGACCTGGTAAAAATTAATCATGTTAGAAGTTAATTCAGGGGGCACATCTGTTATGATGAAAATGAAGTTTTGATCCATAAAGTCATGGCGATCACTGTAGTTTTGACCAATGTACTAAATTGGCCACTCGGCCATCGATCACTTTCAAATCATTATATATGTATTTGAGTCACGTTGAAATGTTAAAAACCCTATCTAGGTAAAGAAAACGACGCGATGGTACGGAACAATAGAGGGTCCAAATGTTTCCTTAAAGCTAATAGTTTACGTTAAAAGCATCCCTGATTACCATAATTAGTACGCATCATTAGCTGTAAAATCGTGTTTCTTGAAAATGCCAAAATACGTACAAGGATTCTAATGTTCCATCACCTCCAACAAAAGTCTGTCTTTTCAAAAAAATGTTTTTGGGATTTGAATTTGGTTCGGTTCTAAAAAATTTTTTTTTATTTTTTTAACTTAATGATTAAGAAAATATTTTCAAATGATATTGTGAATTTTTTATATTTTTTTAAATATTTATAATGATTAAAAAAATATGTAAAAAATCAAAAATAAAATACACTATTTGATAAATATTTTCAGATTACTTTTTCGGCATCGGTAATAGGACTCATTCTTTTCTGATGGTCAAAGGAAAAACTAGGCAATTTTTTTTTTTTTGTGTTTTGGGGGGGGTGTTTAGGATTTTACGAATTGGGCTTGATGTTGAAGAAACAATTCCTCTGTATTTTTATTACTATTCTTTCGAATACAAGTGGTCCTTTTATATACAAGCTAAAGGAATATTTTCTACCAGAAATAGAATCTTCTAAATATAGGTTGTTACATTTACAGAGAGAGCACGTTGCTTTTGCAGCAGAGACACATGCAGCAGCAGGTGCATATACTGCAGAGGACTACGTAGCAGAGTTTGTTACGTGATAGCACTCGGGTGCTTTGGCTGTGAGCTGGAATTAGGTGTGGTGTCAATATTGCCCTTAACATCCCCCCTCAAGTCAAGCGGCAAGTGTTGGAGACGTAGACTTGAACACAGAGTAGTAAATCTGGCAGACGAAAGTGGTTTGCTTAGAGCATCAGCAAGCTGATCTTTTCCTGAGATGAATGCTACATTTAGAGATTTATTAAGTACCCAATCACGCACAAAATGAAAATCGATCTCTACATGCTTCATTCTTGCATGAAAAATTGGATTTGAGGATAAGTAAGTGGCACCCATGTTGTCACAATAAATCAAATGAGCTTGAACCAAAGTAACACCCAAATCTCGGCAAAGATGTTGAATCCAGATTACTTCAGCAGTTGCATTAGCGACTGCTTTGAACTTTACCTGGGTGGAGGAACGAGCGATTGTGGCCTGCTTCTTTGAAGACTAAGAGATCAAGTTGTTCCCAAGAAACACACAAAAACCACTGGTAGAGCGTCGATCATCCGGGCACCCGGCCTAATCGGCATCAGAAAAAATAGTGATATTGAAGGATGAAGTAGGAGAAAATTGGAGACCAACTGTGGAGGTGTGTTTGAGGTAGCGTAAGATACGCTTAACTGCTTGCCAGTGGGGTGTATGAGATGCATGCATATATTGACATACTTTGTTCACTGCGAAGGCAAGATCGAGCCGTGTGAATGAAAGATATTGCAGTGAGCCAACTGTGCTTCGGTACAGCGTGGGGTCTTCAAATAGATTACCAGTAAAAGCACTCAATTTTTCAGAGGAGGCCATTGGAGTCTTTACTGGTTTTGCCAAATGCATGTTGGTCCTTACGAGCAAATCTGTGATGTACTTTTGCTGAGTTGGAATTAAAAGTGGCTTCAACACCGAGAAAGAAGCTCAACTTGCCGATATCAGTGATAGGAAAGTCAACTCGCAATGCTGTGATAAGGTCATAAATTTGTTGAATTGATGAGCCTGTGATCAAGAGATCATCAACATATACTAACACAAAGGTGGTGCTGGACGTAGTTGTTCTTAAAAACAGGGAGGGGTCAGCTGAAGAAATTATGAAGCCAAGGTCGATCAACCGGCAGCTCAATCTGGAGTACCATGCTTGGGGCAATTGTCGAAGGCCATAGATGGCTTTATGCAACCTGCAAACATGAGAGGGAAACTGGGGGTGAGAGAATCCTAGTGGTGGAGTCATGAACACAGTTTCATGCAGTGGACCATGCAAAAACGCATTTTGCACGTCATATTGCTGAATGGGCCACTTGTGAGAGACGACAAGAGCAAGAACAATCCGAACAGTAATAGCTTTCACAACTGAGCTGAATGTCTCCTCAAAGTCGACACCAGATTGTTGGAGAAAGCCTTTGGCTACGAGACGGGCCTTCCGTCGTTCGAGCGAACCATCTGCAAACTGTTTTGTGCGAAAGACCCACTTACATGTAACAATATTTGAGGCCTGAAAAGATGGAACTAGGGACCAAGTGTGGTTTGTAAGTAGAGCGTTGAATTCCTTGGCCATGGCCTCACGCCATTCAGGGTAGTTTTGAGCAACTGTGTAGCTTGAAGGTGCTTCAGGAACAGAGTATGTGTCACTAGCAAGAGCTTGGGGAAGAGGCCATTTTACTGTTCCATCTGTAAATTGGCGAGGCCGGAGTGAACCAGTGCGAGACCTCGTCACCATTGAATGTGCAGGTTGCTGAAGAATCGGTGATGGAGAGTCCTGCGTATTTGGTGATGGAGGGCTCTATATGTTTGTTGGTGATGAACTAGACGATGAAGGAGGTGGGCCCAAGATTGAAGAGGAAGGAGGGGAATAAGTATTATTTAAATTAAAGTTTGGTAAGGCCACGTGAGTGGGTGAGGAAATGGGCTGAGGTTCTCGTATTGTAGTAAACGGGAAGGAAGATTCATTAAATTGCACATCGTTGGATGTATAACAGCGGCCCGTGAGAATGTGGTAACAAATGAACCCTTTGTGAGATGGACTGAGATCCAGAAAAACACATTCGAGTGAGCGATACGAGAATTTATGGGCATTGTATGGAGCTGTGAGAGGCCAGCAAGCAGAACCAAATACCTTTAAAGATTTATAATCGGGATGAGTTTGATGAAGTAGAAAATGAGGGGAGGAATTTTGAAGAGACGGGGATGGTAGTATGTTGATCAGGTATACGGCATGAAGAAATGCTTGTGGCCAAAATTTAAGTGGAACCAATGCATGAGCAAGGAGTGATAAGCCGGTGTCTACAATGTGACGGTGTTTCCTTTCAACGATACCATTTTGTGTATGATTGTGTGGGCAAGTTATACGATGAATGATACCACAGGTTTCTAGAAATTGAGAGAACGGTCTAAATTCACCTCCCCAATCCGATTGGAATTGTTTAATTTTAGTTTGAAATTGCAGTTCAACTTGTGATTTAAATTTGACAAAAGTATCAAAGGCTTGAGATTTTGTTTGAAGAGGTAACAACCAAGTATAACGAGAGTAATCATCCACAAAACTAATATAAAGTCGATATCCATCAGGAGATACATGAGGGGAAGGACCCCATAAATCTAAGAAAATTAATTGAAAAGGTGCAGCTAATTTGTGAAGTCTTGAATGAGCTGGTTTCCTATGGATTTTGGCTTTGGCGCATGCATCACAAAAGGGTTGATTTATTGTAGGATCATATGGCAGATCGTGGTGCTTGAGGATTGAACGAACGAGTCTGAGTGAAGAGTGTCCAAGCCGAGAATGCCAAGTTGGAACTGAGAGAGATGTAGTCAAAGCTGATGGAGATGATGGTGGTGAAAAGGAGTAAAGTCCGTTATGAGTGGTGCCCTGAAGCAGTATTTTCCTCGAGTTGCAGTCCTTAACATAGAAAGAATCAGAGAAAAATTCAAAGAAGACGTTATTATCAATGCAAAATTGTCGGACAGAAATGAGGTTTTTCTGAAATGAAGGGACACACAAAATCTTATTGAGAAGAAAACTAGTAGAAGGAGAGGAGAAGGAAGCTGAACCAGAATGGGAAATAGGAATTGTGGAACCATCACCAACACGCAGTTGATTCTCGCCATGATAATCAGCAACTTGCAGATTCAATTTAGACAGGTCACTGGTGATATGATTCGTAGCAGCAGTATCCGGATACCAGTTTGTATCTGAGATATAATTTGAGGAAGTGTAATTTGCAGATGCTGGTGAGGAAACTGTATAAGCTTGATTAAACCGATAAATGCAAGTGAGAGTAGAGTGCCCTTGACGATTGCATACCTGACAGATTAAACGGTTGTCAGAGGTCATAGGTGAGGTGAAACCAGTGTTACCTGCAGGAGCACCACGTCCCTTGAAATTTGTGCAACCACCATGGCCTCTAAAATTATTATTACGACCCCAACGCGAGCCTCTTCCACGCTATGCAGGTTGGTTTTTGGCTGTGAAATGCGCAGATGCCTCAGTGGAGAAGGTGTGAGTCTCAGAATGATGTTAGAGAAGAGCCTCGTGTGCCAGTAGATGTCCAAGCAGTTCATCAGAAGAGACGGGCTCACGTCGAGTAGTTCCCGAGGTCACCATAGCATCATAGTCAGGCCCGAGTCCAGCAAGGAGATAGGGAACGAAGTCTGCAGAAGACAAAGGATGTCCCGCAACAGCCATGGTGTCGGCCAATGCTTTGGCTCGATGGAAGTATACTGAGATAGAGTCTCCTCCTTTCTTTAGAGAGGCAAGTTTGAGCTGGGTTTGGAGGACCCGAGCTTGCGAAACCGAAGCATAGGTTGATTCAAGGGAAAGCCATACGGCTCGTGCAGAGGCACGAGCGACAACCTGAGCTATGAAGGGCTCTGAAAGAGAGTAAATAAGGGCTGACATAACAAGTTGGTCCTGTTGTAGCCAACTGTCATATTCTGGGTTGGGTGTGGATTTATCAAGAAAAGGTTTAGGAGGAGGACAAGAGCCATCGACGTACTGGTAGAGTTTTTGACCGCGAAGGTAAGGAACTAATTGAACTTTCCATAGTAAATAATTTTCTGGAGTGAGTTTAACGGAAATGGTGTGGGAGAAATTAGGGTGAGGTTGGGTGGGGGGCAAGGAAGAAGAAGCCATGGATGTTAATCCTTTGTGGCTCTGTATACCATGTTGAAGAAACAATTCCTATGTATTTTCATTACTATTCTTTCGAATACAAGTGGTCCTTTTATATAGAAGCTAAAGGAATATTTTCTACTAGAAATAGAATCTTCTAAATATAGGTTGTTACATTTACAGAGAGAGCACGTTGCTTTTGCAGCAGAGACGCATGCAGCAACAGGTGCATATACTGCAGAGGACTACGTAGCAGAGTTTGTTACATGATAGCACTCGGGTGCTTTGGCTGTGAGCTGGAATTAGGTGTAGAGTCAATATTGCCCTTAACAGACCCTTAGAAGTGCATTGGGGAGAGGGGGAGGGGGGTGGATTCTAGAACCAGAAAATGAGAGCACATCGGGACATTGTTGAGCTCCAAAACCCAGATACAGATCAACCTCATTTAACATATTTTCGTCGGCATGGAAAATTCTCAAAAACTTTTCTTTGAACCTAAGATGTGCTTGACCAATGTTATGCATCAATTACTATTTATTTATATATTTTACATATATAATTTTTTTATAAAATGTGAGAATGTGGAATGATGAATAGTAACTTATGAGAAAAATTTTTCTTATAGATACGGAGACGATCTGTATACAATTTTTTTGAAAACAAAACTAGCATACATACGCAGGAGAATATATAAAACACTTCACTTTGTAAGGTGTACTCCATTTTTTTCTTTTAAAATATAATATTCTTGTATTTTCGCTGTTGGAAACTTAGGGCTGATTTGGTTACACAAAATCAAGCTATCTCATTTCACAACTTTCTTAAACTCCACACAACATATAATATACAAATTCATATTTTTAAATCTAAAAACAAAAATTATATTAAAAAATTATATTATAATAATATTTTATTTAACTTTTAACAAAATATTTCATCTCATCTCATTTAAATAACATAACCAAACAAGGCCTTACTACAATTGTAATTCGTACCTTACATTATATAACGGTAACAAAAATATAGGGTAAAAAAAAAAAAACAGCTCTATTATTTGAGACAGACCTCCCCCACTTGTGCTGCTGACATCTCGTGGTCCCCTTCTCTCCAGGCCCAGCAGGATGCTGGGCCGACTGGTATCTAGATGGTGCATGCCGGACAGCGAGGTGATGCCACCTGTACATGATACAGTTATTAGGTGTCAGATCAAAACAGTCACTTGCGCTGTTGGACGTTGACGCGTCTATCTTGTCAATGAGTCCCTATATATTGTACGGCGAATGGCGAAAAGTAGGACGAACTTTGAGTTTGCGGCGTTGGACGCCAGCTTATGGTGGCCTGAGACTTGTCGTCAACGACAGTTTCACGTGATTTTGAAATCGAAGGTACCGATGCACGTGCCTGCCCCACCCTCTCCCCACAGAAGCAAGTCCATGCATGACTTGTGTTTGATTTCTGATCTCTAAAAAGGTATCTATCTATAAAAGTAACACCCTAAAAAGTCCGGACAATAATGGATTAGCACGATTGAGGCATGCATGTCAATTTTGTAATATCGGCCATTGAGAATGTTAAAAAAAACAAAATTTAATCCAACGATGGGCTTATTAAGTAAGGATTCAGTAAGAGAAAAGAAAGGATGCTGTAAAATTTGATCTTGATCGCTGATGGAGTTACTTAATTATCTATCACAAGTACGTACGTGGGTTAATTCATGGAATCCCTAGTGGTCCGACTTTATTTGACGTTAGCTTCATGACTATATTGATCGGCCACTGTACCTGATCTTGTTTTTCATTGAGGCGGGGCCTCTCAAGAATCGAAGGTTATTATTGCATGGGATATTCCCATTGAATTTACCTTAGATGTTACCCTTTTTTTAAGAAGACGACTGAATTAAATTTTATTGATAACTCTTACTTATGACGGGATGAATATGTAGTTATCAACACAGAATTTTACATGCACATGACACGCCAAACCGGTGTGAAAGTAATTATATCACACATCAAGAGAGTTAAATCATCCGTTTCCTTGGTGTGACGACCTAGTAGCATGCAATCGAGTAAGTAGTACAAATCCAAAGAGGAAAAAATGGCGAAAAATTACCCGAGTCACTCATGTAATATCCCCTCACCCCAAAAAAAAAAAAAAAAAATTGTCCAGGTCGATCGCACTTACATATACTTGACAGCTCAACTTACCAAAGATATTAATGCTCTCACTCTTGGCAATATTGGTATTGATCAATCATTCAGTGGGGTGACCCACGCATTTCGTCGTTGTTCGTGAGTGTGTGTTAATTTCAGCTTTTTGGTGGGGGGGGGGGGGGGGGG